>NW_021011537.1:774535-1101417 GCF_003987935.1 Bombyx mandarina
ATTCTTAATTTTATGAAAAATGATAATATGGAGTGAAATGAAATGAAGATGATTAATTTGAGACATTAATCAACTGGGATGAAATTTAATGAAATGAGATGATATGGGATGAAATATAATCGCAGTAAAATGGTGGTCATTTACTGAGATTTTTTCAGTGGACTTTTTGGAGGAACCCGAGAAGTTACGTCCAGCAGCTTTGTTTCATTTTCCCACATTTGTGCACTTTCACAGATATTAAACATTTAATAAACCACCGTTATTACACATTTAAACCTGAAGAAACACTAAATAGACAAAATAAAACAAATCACACAACTTCACTGCTCGCGTTCCCGCCAAAAAGTCCCAATATTAACCTATTTTCAATTTGACCACAGACTTTAAGCATTAACAAAATTTTGATCTCATCTCATTTCATTTAATTTCATTCTAGTTGATTAATGTCTCAAATTAATAATCTTCACTTCATTTCATTTCATTTCACTCCATATTACCATTTTTCATAAAATTAAGAATATAAAATATTAAAAACATGACCTAAAGGTCTTAGTTACCAGGTCATAAAATCCCTTAAAAAAATAAAGTCTGACAATAAACAAAGAGTATTTGTGTGTGTCAAATACAAGGCAGTGTGTGTAATGTTTTCTTTATTGATTAAATGTATATTTTGTGCATTATTTAAAAAAAATATTAGCATTGTGCACTCCTTTTGTATATTCTCTATAAGTGTGGAAAATTTAATACTCCTCCGTCCGCGCAATTTTCTTAAAAAGGGGTACATAGTTTTAAAGTTTTTGGTTCACGTATTAATATATAGATAGGTTGTGGTCAGTTTGCTGTCTTATATTTTTTAGAAATGACGGCTGCTATTGCTGGAAAATGTGTCATATCACTTTGGTTTTTTGGGCTCATTGAATTAAGACGCTTTGGCCTGACCGCGAAAAGTCAATACCAGGTTTAATCGATACGCGATCGAAATAATTGATAATGCGCATTGATATTAACGAACTCAATCTTTTTTTGGAAAGTAAGTCTGTTATACAGAGGCGTAATAAGATTCCTCAATTAGTTAGACGAGAGTCATTGTTCAATTGAATATGCCTCTAAGCTGTTTTTTTTGTCCTTGAATGATTGTAATAAATCGTGCACGTAACTCCATTGTTTTCGGGTCATTGTGTCAGTTTGGCGCCATGATCAAGGCTCGTGGTATTCCTTACGGCACTTTAGTTTTTACGACGCCTTTTGAATTATAAAATGAACTGGGCAGAAGATATGCATATAGATTATTGGAGATATTGTATATTTCAATTTAATTGTTTAGTTACGTCGTTAACATTCTCGCTTTTTTGATTTTTATTTAATTTTAACCTATACTGATAGCCTTGAGAGGCTATTTCAGCTTCACCCTAACGTGTGTGGGTGAGCTCCCGGGGCTCAAACCGGAGTGTTGCTAACACTGACCCTAGCAAGAGCAGTGCTTCGCAGAATCTACCACCGAATCGGAAACGCGACCCACTGAGAAGATCCGGCGAGAAATCAGTGGGCTGTGTCTGTGGGGGCGCTTTTTAGTAAGTGCTTTGTTAAACACTTTCGCTTATCCAAAATTGTATGAAAGTCGTTTTTTTTTTAATTGTAATCTCATATAGTATTATTATATTTAGCGATTTAACATAGTTCAACTGTTTACCTGCGCTTAGTCCCCAACGTATTATGGGATTAAGGATTTAAGTACCGTATTTTTAAAGATGAAAATGGATCTATTAAGTTTTGATTTATCTATTCATCATTGATTTATTGATTAATAGCTCAACATTAACAATACGAAGTTACGAACAAATAATTGATTCGAAATTTCATTTTAACCCGTAGCTACCGATGCTTTAAACAAGTAAGTGACCCATCTCACATCAAAACATTAATTTACGAGATACGTTCGACTCGAACCCAGAATTACATTACAAATCGAACGGCACCCGGAATTGAACCTAAACGCATTTAAATATGATTTCATTTTCAATTTCTTTTTTTTTTTAAATTCAATAATAGTTGAACTCGTGTTGCCGCTTCAGTCGAATTCGAAATCGGTGGGAGCGAACGTCTAAATATGGACGAACCAACGCGGAGATCCGAATCGAGTGGTTTTCGCGAGACAACGAACACGTCACCTCAAAAATTATAATAAAAACGTGAGACGTTCTTGATTTTCGTTAATGACGTGCCAAAAGATACTAGCCTGAATTATCATCTAGTCATCTATATATTAATACGTGAAGCAAAAACTTTGTATCCCGTTTTACGAAAATTTCGCGGACAGAGGAGTATGAAATTTTCCACACTTATAGAGAATACAGAGAAGAAGTGCACAATGCTAATATTTTTTTTAAATAATGCATTAAATCAATAAAGAAAACATTACACACCTTACATACCATGTATTTGAAGCACACACGCATGCATACTATTTATTGAGAATAGATTAAATATTGTTTGTCTTTATTAAATTTTTTTTATGGTGTAGTCTTGGCGAAATTTGTGATTATAGAAGTATAAAACACAATCATAATAGTGTACAAACTTACGATTCCAATTAATTATAGACGAATTTCGACTACTGCGGGACCACTAGTTATAATAAAAACGTCAGGCGTTCTTGATTTTCGTTAATGACGTGCCAAAAAATACTAGCCCGAATTATCATCTAGCCATTATTATTATTAGCAGATATTAAGAAAGGTAGGGTCGTATGCCGAAAGAATATTATATGCGACCATTTGATTTAAGCCCACTTAATTTTATATGAAGTACTAGCGACCCGCCCTCGCTTCGCTTCGGAAACTGTAATTTATTATTGATTTCTCCACTATTTAATGGATGTTATTATACATATAAGCCTTCCTCTTCAATCACTCTATCTATTAAAAAAAACCGCATCAAAATTCGTTGCGTAGTTTTAAAGATTTAAGCATGCATAGGGATATAGGGACAGATAAAGCGGCTTTTGTTTTAAGTATACTATGTAGTGATTTACCTGAACAAGATTCAACCTATATATACTTAACATTTACATCTATTCGTTATGGGTATGCCTTATACCATGACGATAGCTACCTGAAAATGGGGATTAGGTATATATAGTAATAATAAATTAGACCTATTGCCTTATAAAACAATTTTTTTTAATCATCAGCCAAGAGATTCCCTTCGTTCGATAATATTTTATCGAACCGCAATACATAATGTATTATATTTTACAATACTCGGCTCGTTGGGAATACGGATCTTTGTGTAATCACAAAGACTCCATCCGTAAAACCGCCGGCAGAATGTCGCTTCAAAAAAGGCCTCTTGTTTGCGAATTTTTCTTTTACCGCGTAATTATTAATTCGCTTTCTGCTATTTCGCTACAACGACCGTCTGGTGTAGTGGTAAGTGACATGGTCACTACACAAGGGGGTCGCGGGTTCAAATCCCGCCAAGGAAAGATATTTGTATGATAAATATAAATGTCTTTTCCAGGGTTATGGATGTATATTAAATATTTATGTATGTGTATAATAAAAATCTTACATTTATTTCCGTTATCTGGTACCTGTAACACAAGTTCTGTACGAACTTATCACGGGACCAGTTAACGTGGCGTGATTGTTAGTAAATATTTATTTATTTATTATTTATTTATTTATGTTTCGTTATTTCGAATGTTATAATTGATTTCAAACTTCCTTCTCTAGTTCAGAATTGAAATTTTGAACATAACTTTGTAATCAGATGACAATGCAAGAAGTAAGAACTTAAATATTCTCCCGTTAATTTTGAAGAATCCTTGACAAATCTTAAGTCTTGATAGACACGGTTGACAGAGTGGAGCAGTCTCGATGGAGATTTGGCTCTGACCGCCTAACAGCTCTCAACATATCTGCTGCTGTCTAGCTGACTGATTGCAAGATAAAGAAAAGAAAAAAAAATTTTTTTTGAATAATCTCTTTTGTTTTTTTAAATATCTGTTAAATACATAACACTATGATTGGTTCTCCGCTCGGTTGTGAATCGACCTTAAGAACCAGAACGTCGCAATGTCGAATAACCGATTCCTTTAAGAGACTCCAACCATTATTCATACGACGTGCCAATGTCACGGTTGGACCCGTTGCCGTACAGAATATTTGTTGGAAAAGTGAAAGCACTCAGCTGAAAACGAACTCATTGTGAAATCACTGCGGATTATGAATAACAAACAATCGTTTTTACTTTTAGTACCTATGTAGACTATTTGTAAGTTAGTGTATTATGTGGGTTCTGATTGTGGCCCAGGCATTTTTAATATCCAAGAGCGACTGTGAATATTTAACATAAGCCGGGTCGTATGCTCGTCTATCTATTATGATAAGAAAAAATGCAACTATAAAAGCATGGGAGTCTCTTGTCATGAAACTGGAAAGGCACCATCGAATTACTGAAGTATACATAGCAAGCGGCCCAATCCGGCTCCACTCAGATCTTTAACATAAATTTCAACGATATTTGACGTTGTTTTAATTAAAAAAGTAAAATAACACTTATTGCGGGATAACTATAATAGTTAGACATATGCTGTCGCGACACTTTTTGTAAATAATAATGTGTTCTACAAAGTCGTAGTACATTATTTTATTCTATCGTCAATAGTTTTCGCAGGGCACGCGATGTAAAGAATATTTTAGGTAATTTTTTACACCTTGGGTTACATTATTGGAGTTTTAGTAAGGATCCCTAACTTTTTATGTATTTATTTAATTTAAAAATTATTATGTCACTCGGGAATAGTGTAGCTTCTAAACACTGAAAGAATTTTTCAAACCGGTTCAGTAGTTTCGTAGCATATTCAATACAAACAAACAAATATTTCCTCTTTATAATATTAGTATATTTTAGTATAGATAATATTGTTGTCGTTGCTATGTTCTTCAATATAAAAACCGTACATAATTAAAAATGTCTTACATCATAGAGATTTTCAACCGTACAGCGACCTCGCTCCATGTCGTGAAGTATTCTTCAAACTTCATTTAAAGAAGGCCTTGTGCGCCGGGTGAACACCGTGTAGGATAGCTAATGCTAGTTCTATGGTACTCGAAAGAGAAATAACTGAAGACTTTCATAACTGAGGTGTGTCATTCAAGTTTCTCTTCCCAGAATCGGTACTTCGCATTATTTACTGGTGGTAGGATCTCTTGTGAGTCCGCACGGGTAGGTACCACCACCCTGCCTATTTCTGCCGTGAAGCAGTAATGCGTTTCGGTTTGAAGGTTGGGGCAGCCGTTGTAACTATACTAAGACCTTAGAACTCATATCTCAAGGTGGGTGGCGGTATTTACGTTGTAGATGTCTATGGGCTCCGGTAACCACTTAATATCAGGTAGGCCGTGAGCTCGTCCACCAATCCAAGCAATAAAAATAAAAACTTCGCATTTAAACTAGCTGCCCACCTGATGGGGTTTGGTTCGTAAATAACACTCTTAATAAATGCTTAACATTCAACTCCAAGTTCATTCGTGTGTATGGAAACATTCGGGGGTAATTACAACCAAACTCCTGATGCGGACAGCTCAGAAACACTGACTTGGATCAGGGAAAGAATTTCGTAAAACCATCAGGAAAACAAATCACCAACGAGGGGATAATAAGATAAAATCAAGGATTATGAACAACATGATAATTGTCATCAGCAAGCAATATTAATGTGGAGTAGCACATAAATACAAATCACATGCGACATCAGAATACATGGTCCGTAATAAAAGTAGATATTAAATAATATGAAGTAAATAAACCATTTCGTACTTATATTAAATGTCTCAAGAATATGTAAATTCTGAAAGGCGCATCCACTTTACAAACGGAATCTCAATAATCCGCCTCCCTGAAAACGTAACGTTCATAACTTAATATTTTTCGTCGTTTGTAGAATATTACTTACTGAATTCGCTGGCGATATTTGGATTCCAAACGAAAATCTGTGATATTGTTGAATCAAAAATGAACCAATGTTTGTTCTTGATTTCAGCGGTTGTTACTACGTTAGTACCAGGTTAAAGAAACAAAAGGTCAAGCAGAATATGTAATTCTTTTGTTTTTCATTTAAAAATTACATGTTTGATACAGGAATTAATAGTGTTTTATCTACACAATAAAATCCAAGAGTCTTTGGGGTCACAAATAAAATATATGTAAGAAATAAAACACGAAATATTTCACGTTGAACCGTTTTGAGTACTTGGGTCTAGTAAAAGCTCTATTCTGGTGTGAGACCAATTTGGATCCAACATTGGCCGGTCTCGAGAATACAGACGCAACCTGCACGTCCATAGATTTGCATTTCAAATCCTTTAAAATTACAGCTTGAAATGTACTCAAGCGAGTGTCATTTAAGAAACGTGGTCCGCATGGGATAAGTTGCATTAGGTATTCAGATTCTCGACGCACGTATACGACAATAAAAATGTTTTGAGGATAATTTCGTGGATTCATCTGCCTTTGTTATAGTAATCTACGAGTTGTATTGACGTATGAATTCCGCTTCCTATTAATTTAAAGTCACAAAAAGATGGAATTAATAGTGATTGATAAAAAATATATATTTTTTGCAATAAAATAGGTATTTCACCAGTTCTTTTAGATTTGATCGCACCATTTCAAAGATTATATTATCTGACCAGAATTGTTTTTAGACTTTTTGGAATTCTCTCAGTAATAGTCGGCTATAGCTGATTACTGAGATACTGAGTAGGAACCTTTTGTGAGTGCGCACGGATAGGTACCACCATCCAGTCTATTTCTGTCATGAAGCAGTAATGCTTTTTGCTTTGAAAGATCGCGCAGCCGTTGTACTGTAAATACTGAGTGAGACCTTAGAACTGATTTCTCAAGGTGGGTGGTGGCATTTATGTTGCAGATATTTATAGTCTTCGGTAACCATTTAACATCAGGTAGATTATGAGCTTGACTAAGGCTAAGGCGTCTAAGGAATAAAAAAACAAAAAAAAAAATGTTTGCCTTGGGATCGATTATTCTTTAGTGACACGATTTACCTCTGCTTTTGCCGTAATCTTTTCAACATACTTAATGGTACGTAGGCGTGACACTGATAGATTTTGTGACACGATTTTATACAATTAGCGTGCTGTTATAAGCAGCTTCTATTCTGTAAAGAATCAAAGACTTCCTTTACTATACTCATTCATCTGTGTACCTTTTCAGCTGTCGACACAATTACATTGTCTTGCATCTTTTTTTTTCCTACCTATGCTGATAGCTTTGAGAGGTTATTTCAGCTTCTCCTTGACGTGTAGGTGAGCTCACGGGGCTCAAACCGGGAGTGTTGCTAACACTGGCTCTAGCAAGAGCAGTGCTTCGCAGAATCTACCACCGGATCGGAAACGTGACCCACTGAGAAGATCCGGCAAGAAACTCAGTGGGCTAGGTGGCATCGTTTCATTATCACCACTATGATAAATCATTAAGTTATAGTCCTGAGAACATTTTGATTAAGATTAATAGAATTCGCTAACGTAAATCTGTTTGAGGAGCACTCAACTGTTGTGCTTAATTTGTACTAATTTAAATCATCGTACCGTTTTGATTAATCATTATACACGAGTACCTCCCAGTGTGTTTCAAGAATGTTAATGTTCACATGACGTCGCGTGGCGAATAGTTTATTAATACACATTGAAAACTCTACTACAAGCTTTGCATTACATAATATCATGGAAACTGACTAGATTTAGGCATGTCTGATGTAACCATAAAGTTTTGCTACGTTAAAAACTGAAATGAATAGCATCATGCTCTTAACAGCAAGATTCCAGGTTAAATTGTCCGTGAATCTTTTGTTTTCAACTTTCTATGTTAAACGTCAAGTTTTTCTGCTTATTACAGAATAGAAAGCAGTCGACGTCGTCCCAAACACGTCATATCGGATCCTCCCGATCCACTAACGGTGCTTCTAGGTACCTCAAGCACCAGTCATCGTTCTCGTCGAACCCGTCGCTTGCGACGAAGGGCTCGACGAGTAAATTAACCCTCAGACACAGCCCACTGAGTTTCTCGCCGGATCTTCACAGTGGGTCGCGTTTCCCATCCGGTGGTCGATTCTGCGAAGCACGGCTCTTGCTAGGGTTCGTCTTAGCAACGTCGTCAGGTTTGAGCCCCGTGAGCTCACCTACTAGTTAAGGTTACGCTGATATAGCCTCTCAAGTCTCTCAGCTTAGGTAGGAAAAAAAATATCTGTTTGTTTGTTCGAGGCTTGAAAGACTGGCGACAACTCGATATCTTGTACTATGTTGGCAGTCTTTTATTTTATTATGATGCTAAATTTGCAATGCAATGTTTACTTCGCATATACCCTTGTTTTATGCAAAAGTGAATGTAAAACGATATCTTTATACTTTTACAGTCGAATAGATTTCAAGATAATAATAATATTCTTTATATTTTATGTTTCGGTAGGCAACGGCTTGTTCATTCCGTTATATATGGTGTTTCAATAAGAGTACTGTTTTACTTTAAAAAATGGAAACGCGTATCTTTTGAGCGATTTGTAATATTTTTGTTGCATATAAAATAGACATTTATCGATTAAGTGTGAAATGAAATATCCGGCAAATGGCCACCGTGGTTCTGGTGATAAGCTATACGGTCCGCTTATACGGCCGGTTGTCCTGGTGAAACTGGAAAGGCCTCCGGGCCCCCACTAATCTTTTCTTCAAAAAGAAATGATAGGAAATTTGAAAATTTCGGTGACTTTATTTATACAGTCCATATGTGGCTGTATTTCGGCAATAACGCATTAAAATTAGAGCTTCGTCTTGAGCTCAGAAAATGCTTGTTTAATCACATAAACCTAAAAAAGCTGCACCTCGCTAAATCGTATGATCTTGGTGGTCAATTGACATAGAATTTCCTGACATGTTTTGGTGTCCAATTCGTTGCTGCAATAAATCGATTTCTTCAAACCACATATGGCCTGAGCTCAATTCCTCCACTTGAGGCCACAAGATACAAGGACACTCCCATTATCATGTTCGTGTAACGAATTCCGGGAAGTTTACCAGGGGCCAGAGTAGCTTTTCCCGTTAATATGCTTTCATAATATTATCGTGTTTTTCTTTCGTCTTCGGTACAATCATTTGACAGGCGTCAACTTTCACATTCGCCACTTATACGACACAAAAATTTACAGCATTTTATATATTTCACTATTATCGAAACACCCATTTGCCCCCGTCTGGGGGTAGCTAGAATAGCCCCTTCTTAGGCTACCAGCTAATAGGTAGGGGGGAAAACACCATTCGTCCTTACTATAAGTGGTATTTTTTTAAATCTGGCCTGGCTGGTATTTGGCTCTTTCACAGTTCGGTGGTGCGAATTTTTCTCACTCTTACATACCTCTCACGTGATTGAATTTAATCATGATTCAGCTTAGATAATATCCACGAACCCTTTTGCTCGACTGCTCTAGAAAAGCAACGCTTTACGATTCCGTTTACGATCTGTGACATCGTGTTTACTCGACCCGGTTTTATAGCTCAGCTGACAAGTTGAAACAGTGGGTGAATTTTGTTTCATTACGTACAGAGCACAGCTGTCGACGTGGTCAAACGCTATATTAAGTCTATAATGCTTCTGTGGACAAATATCAGTTTAGTGAAGATCATGAATTCGATCTAAACCACGTGCACAAATTACATTTGCATGTTCATATCCAGTAAACGCTGTCCTTTTCGACAGATTCGTCGTGGCCTAAGAGATAAGACGTCCGGTGCATTCATGTTGAGCGATGCACCGGTGTTCGAATCTCAGGCGGGTACCAATTTTTCTAATGAAATACGTACTCAACTAATGTTCACGATTGACTTCCGCGGTGAAGGAATAACATGGTGTAATAAAAATCTAACCCGCAAAAATTATAATTAGCGTAATTACGCGTGGTAGGACCTCTTGTGAGTCCGCGCGGGTAGGTACCACCACCTTGCCTATTTCTGCCGTGAAGCAGTAATGCGTTTCGGTTTGAAGGGCGGCGCAGCCGTTGACCTTAAAACTTATATCTCAAGGTGGGTGGCGCATTTACGTTGTGGATGTCTATGGGCTCCAGTAACCACTTAACACCAGGTGGGCTGTGAGCTCGTCCACCCATCTAAGCACGAAAAAAATTAATAAAAAAAAAGATTCTGCGAATTATCTCCAAGTCAATAATTAGGCATGTAACGGTAATCAACTTTTGTTACATTTTAAATTTTTATAAATTCGATTTCGCTAAATAGATTTAATAGAAAGCTACAATAGGTTTAGGTGAGTTCAGTGACTTATTTCAGAAAAAAATCTACTAAACATTCAATACAAATAACGTTTACGAATAATAATAAAATGTCTATTACTGTTTAGCGCGGTTCGTCGATAAAATGAGTTCCAGCGAAACATCCCGTCAGGAATCTCAAAGGCAAATATCTTGTCTCAAAGAAGCTGTGAATTCTTTTCAGATCATGTTCTTTCAATGTCTATAAAATTATGTTCGTTCACGTATTTGATACCGGATCAAACGATTCCATTGTTTTGTGAATATTAGAAGTGCTTACCTTACAAGAAATGGAGTGCATCATTAATGCCTTCTTAGTCCATTGGCACTATTCTAAATACGTATGTTGGACATGTTATTATAATCAACTAAGAAAATTGCAAGTAGCATTGAAAGTAAAATAGCTTACAAGGAAATCCAAGTAATCTTTTTTTAATGCCTTTTTAGGCAGACGAGCATCCTGTCCGTCTGATGGTAAGTGGTTACCGTCGCTTGTGGACGACAGCAATGCCATAGGCACAGCCATGCCTCTCTCTGCTTACCATTGAGTACTCTCGACAAAACTTGTTTGGAGATAGACATAAGCTGTCATTAAAAGTCAATTTAATATGAAACTGTTTTAGCTTATTGCAATTAATTAATAATACATAATTACAACATTACTTTTGGTTCATTGTACAATTTTAAGATGTCAATTATTTCCTTCTAGACCGTATACTTGGCATATCGATGTTAGTTGTCATCCTCAGTCAAATTTCAAACAACTGCATTTCATGTTAATATTATGAAAGTAAAAAAATATAATAGGCATTACTGGTGGTAGGACCTCTTGTGAGTCCGCACGGGTAGGTACCACCACCCTGCCTATTTCTGCCGTGAAGCAGTAATGCGTTTCGGTTTGAAGGGTGGGGCAGCCGTCGTAACTATACTGAGACCTTAGAACTTATATATCTCAAGGTGGGTGGCGCATTTACGTCGTAGATGTCTATGGGCTCCAGTTACCACTTAACACCGTGAGCTCGTCCACCAACCTAAGCAATAAAAAAAAAGAAGGTAATTCGGCTAATTTTGTTTTTTTTTTTAATTACGGCAATGTAGGGAACCTCTCTGAATTGACATATCAAGTAAACATAATTCATATACCGTTTAATCTCGCAATTATTATTGTCATTATAGTATTTTTATTTCCGACGTTTTGAATACCTATTTTACAATTTTCGTGGTCACGGAAGTCTAAGTTGTGTTTTTCGTCGCAATCTCAATATTGTTTAGCACTATACTCCGCCAAAAATTCAATAAAATTTGCTTCTTGAATCTGAAATTGATTTAAATATTAATTCTCGATATTTAATGATATATGCCAAAATAATTAAGTGTTTGTTCATAAAATCCTTACTGGCATTTTTTTAAAGCACATAATATGTATTATTATTATAAGTAAGTAATGCCTATTTACCGATTTCATTCGAAGCGATATCCTGTGTAATTAATCTATGCAATTTAATAGATAGCTAACTAATTCTGTAAAAAAATCTAATATACTTCGATCTCGAATGAAAACGAACGAACAATCGTTTTGTTGTCACAGAAATGTCGCCGACCCTTTTGCAGAAAATCAATATCAAGTTCATTGCGGGAAGGCCAAAGCACGCGAGGTTATATAGTGTCGGGTTATGGCGGATTGTCGGTTTTGAGAATCGAAGACGACAGTTTTATACGATAATGTCTGAAACAAAATTGAAATAAGATATGACAATAAAAAAAAATGTAGAATAAAATAAAATAAAAATCTTAAATAGCCACTCGAACTAACAATTAATTTGATGATGATGAGATGTTATTCAATCGCCAACATTTGCCAATTGTTTATTAGTCAAATCAGTAGACTACAACATCTTTACAGAACATAGTAGAATCCAATTATATTAAATACTTAATTTAATATTTTTTTTTAGTAATAACCGTAAAAGGAGGATGGATAAAATTAAGAAAAATCAATCAGATTTGAAGTTAGTGATTAAGCAAAATTGTTCGCTCGCTGTTTTTTCTTTAATAAAATTTTTGGGTTAAAAGTGTAGTTTTAACATAAATAATACTACTGACAAAGTTCTGCTCACGTTCCCGTAAAGTAATGGGTAAAAGTCTTGAAGATATTAACCAACTAATGGGTTTTCTTGGTTCATAAAAAATCTCGATTACATTATATTGCATAAATCGTTAACACATCTACGATTATATCAGACCGATATTCAGTGCTTCATATAAAATAAATATTGAAGACAATAATATAATTCGCTACATTCTTCACTAACTTAGCTGTAATCTGTAATCTACCTTACACTGTGTCAGATACTATATTTTACGATTATACATCTACCAGCACATAAACTTTCCTAACTAACAATCAATCGTTTTTCTTATGTAACACAAACAGAAGAAGTGAAGAAGTATTGATTTGCTTATAATAAGAGGGCTTTTTTATTGAAACATACAAATACTTTTAAGGAAAACAGCCGCGCAAGTTTCCAAGGTATTACTTTAAATCATTTACATTAACGACCCTACCCTAAATTGCCCCACCGTAGATTAATGGTATTCAGAAGACCTTTGTTGTTTTAAAAACAGTTAACCGATGTTGTTTTCACGACTTGTTAGTACAGACCCCTTAAAATTGACATGATGCTAATTAAAATCGTAGGGTATATACGTAACTATTAATATCACAAAAACTTCATAAAGATATAATACTATTATTATTATTATTATTTTAGTCTAATCAGAATCTCATTACTTACCAATATATAAAAGAAACATGCGAATTTAGTGATCTAAATGGAGCAATAATTTAACTCCAAAGCAAGGCTATCCATCTATTCCATCTAAACAGAGGCTATGTTTCTTAAATAGCAAACAAATATTTCTAAAAAATTCACTCGATTCACTTGGTGGTTCGAATCTCGATAACCGAATATTTTCCGGTTGTATCGATCGAATGCACCCTGGTTGCATATCTTGCAGTCAATTTATTGAAAAGGGGGCGTGTTTTATTTTCTTCCAACAAACGCTTCTATCAGCTACAAAATAAGGTCGGTATTGTTATCATTGCTTTTAGACTAAGGGGTTTGACCCACGTGTTACATACATTATTGCGTGATCTGTTCCTTTTTTCTGGATATTCCAAACGTTGGGTGCGTTCAAGTAGTGTTTCTGCCCGTGGTTTTTGCTGTAGTTTTAAGGTTTGTGTGTGTAACGATTACACATTCGTACCATGCAAAATTATTTAAAATGAAAATATATTTCTGGATGAAACAAAAAATGAAAGAAAAGTCGAATTACGTATAGACAGGTAATGTAGGCAATAGTACTTGATAGACGTTGAGCTGATGATAAGAAAAGCGATATCATATTTTAATTGAAGCGATTTTTTTTTATTGCTTAGATGGCTGGACGAGCTCACAGCCCACCTGGTGTTAAGTGGTTACTAGAGCCCATAGACATCCACAACGTAAATGCGCCGCCACCCACCTTGAGATATAAGTTCTAAGTTCTAAAGTATAGTTACAACGGCTGCCCCACCCTTCAAACTGAAACGCATTACTGCAGAAATAGGCAGGGCGGTGGTACCTACCCGCGCGGACTCACAAGAGGTCCTACCACCAGTAAAATATAGGGTAACTCATAATAGGAACCGTTAGAACGTCTAATACGGATTTTGAAGTACCTAAGTATATTTCAGTTTGTTATATAATTCAATTATAAGGTATTATATTCTTGTTCCCGCTGTAATTTCCATATAAACATAAAGCAAATATGTGGTGCTTTGTCGAAAAACATTTTCATTCTGAATTGTTCATGAACACTTTATTTATCTTATTCTCCGTTTTCTTGTATGCTGAGAATAAACACTTCTCTAATGGAAATGTCACGCACGTTTCTTCTTTGGGTGTCATTATTCTGTGTTCTTGATGTGTTAATTAATTCTTTATAATAATCTAGTTAGAAAAGTTGAAAACCTTGACATATTTGGCGATTCCCTTCCAATATTTAAGAACCAAATTATAAAAAGTTGTTGTTGAACCTCAGCCTCGGCCTTGGTCTGAGTACTCGGGTATTACTGTCCTTGTTGTCTTTCTGTTTTTAATTTTTTATTTTTTTATTTATTATTATTTATAGTATTGTTAAATCTCTATTAATATGTTAATGTAATGCATGCTGTGATTGCCTCTAATTAGAGTTGCAGTTATCAATTGCTCTATACATGTCAATGTTATTTTATGTCTTACTGTAAACCCTGTCGGTAATCCTTAAATAAATAAATTGTTTTTTTTTGTTACAGATTTTGCCGGCTCCCTGAATTGGGTAAGCATTTTCAATCATATATGAATTTGTTAATGTTGCTTTCAAATTTATTGTGCCTAAAAATAGGTTCGAAATATTCAGTTTTATTAAAGTAACAGCTAAGATAGCATCCTTTAATTAACGAGAGATCCCTTCACTAGCCTGTAATCACCGTGTTTTCGTGGAACGCCCCCGAATAAAATTTCCCTTTGTAAAATTTATAAAGGCGAAATTAGGAATTTTAAGAAACGGCCACCGGACTCTTACAAAGATAAAATACCAGCAAAAACTTTGGATTGCTCGCGAAAATGTTTTTATTATTTTTGTTCCTCGTTTTGAGCTGTTGTCGACCTTCCGATTTTCCAGTACGGAATCAAAAAGGCATAGAAAACTTTTATCATTTGGTAAATGATCATTATTATTTAATGAATTGTTAGAAATATTAAAGGAATGCTTAGTAGAGGCAAGGTCGTGACTTCTCAAGTACGAATGTTAATTTAAGACCACCTACACTAACTATTTCAATGGAAATTTCCCGTAACGACTTGGGTTTTCGATTATAAAGCACATTGTCGGTCTTAATCTCCAAAATGGATGTAGTAAAACATTTACGTAGGTATATACTTATTGTTTTACTCAGTTGAAATAATATAATTCCATACCTCGTGGCCTGGAGCGCTTTATTAAATCCATGCGAACCGAGTAAGTTATTCTCTTTCGTCGTGTATAAATATTTTATGTTTAGTATAAACCCATTGTTTTGTTTACCAAACTTTAATCTTTATTTTTCTATTTCATCATTATACCTTGTTATGGTCAATCGGATACAATTTCGCATTGTTCTATTTTCTTCGCTTCAGAAATAAGGGATTTTGATCTGATCCGACAAAAAGTTGTAGGGCCATTACGTCACTTTCTCTGTCACTGAAGGGGATCAACTCAATCGACAGAGGTAACTGGCGCTTAGGGACCTTAGAAATCTTAAGGGCCCAGCCAAGCCACTGTCTGCTCTTCTAAACCTAATCCAATAGCTCGTTTGAAGAAGAACCCGTAACTCTACAAGATATTCACCGAATACCTGATAGTCGTAGCAAATCGTAACGCTGTCCGTAAAAACTATAATATTATTATGAAACTTATCTACGTTCGAAAAATAATCAAAGACTTAAAATAATTGAAATAAAAGCTTTCCGTTTCTACCATTATATTGTTGAAACAAAAAGAAAGTGTTTTAGTTTACAGCGCCGTTGATATTTGGACTATAAATATAAAGTACGTATACTTACACTTATCTGCATCAAACGAACTTATTGAAATGTTTGTTTGCGAGGTGAGGCGAGGCGAGTTACTGGTGGTAGGACCTCTTGTGAGTCCGCGCGGGTGGGTACCACCACCTGCCTATTTCTGCCGTGAAGCAGTAATGCGTTTCGGTTTGAAGGGTGGGGCAGCCGTTGTAACTTACTTGAGACCTTAGAACTTATATCTCAACGTGGGTGGCGCATTTACGTTGTGGACGTCTATGAGTTCCAGTAACCACTTAACACCAGATGGGCTGTGAGTTCATCCACCCATCTAAGCAATAAAAAGAAAAAATTATAATAATATAATAAACTAATGCAATCAACGTATGGACGCTACTTATATTTCGGATTAAAAGGACATTTACTCCGTATATTTTGTGCCACTGTCGCGGTTTTCAAGTGCACCTGATCTTCAAGGTCGTATTATTATGAGCCTTACGGGATATAAAATAAAGGTGTCGTTTACAATCAATACAAACGATTATTACGCTTGTTTTTCACACAAAAAACCTACCAATGATCCGACAAAATATTTAATACTTCGCATGTATAGCGCGTTCTCCTGAGGGAGCACAATTAGACGTCTTCAATGATTAATAAATACCTAAGTAGGAAAGACAGTATTGTGAAGAAAATCCTGTTAATTATAGCTGTATTGAAAAATCTTTTTGTGGAAATCCATTTGACACAAGACTTATTAACGCTTTCTGTTTATTTATTTTAAGTTATGCTGGCTGTGCCGCTTCATTTTCTACTCCGCTGGGCTTGAACGATGCTTGACTTCATACGTCATTGAAGTTCCCCGTTTTTGCAGATTTCATTGCAAGGGATTCACAATTATTTTAGTAGGTTCTTAAATAAATGTACGTTTAAAAGTAATGTGTTGCAGGCCGGTTTGTGTAAGATTTTAATGACAAGGTTTTCTGCTTCCAAGATGATGAATTCGACTTTTTTATGTGTTTTACATCAGAACTGTTTTCTAGGTAAACCGATCATTATTATTGTTTTTATTTGGAAGCTGTTGTATTTTATCCAGATCTGACGATTACTCGTGAGTTATTCTTATGTGAGCTTATCTTGAAAATGTATGCGAGATTCAGGCGTCTATCAAATATCTTTGTGTTTTAAGATGGCTACCGCCACCAATTCAAGTACAACTCGCGAAAACTTAACGAAATACTATAAAATCAAAGATTACCATAGCAGAAATAAATAATTAGGATATTCGAATAGGATTTTCCAAATCTAAACCCGTTAAATATCTTCAACCAAATCCAATGTATACACAGCATAAGGTTTTGTTACAGGGACATATTAGAGTTTTATAACACTGCTATTTTATTATCGTCCGTGTATACCTGGCCGATGGTATACCCCTCTTCATTTGCAGCCATGAATGCTTAATTGATGAAGAGGGGAGTGCGCTCTGTTGCGAGTCTCCTATTAAATCAAGTTAACGAATACAAATAGTAATTTGAGTGGATAATTGAACATTAAAACGGAAAGTTTCGTGATTCTTCGTGTTTAAACGATATTATTGAATGAACTTTATGAATTTGTAGGAACAATGTAATTCGTTTGTATTTATTTTAAATTAATTAGGGTGTTCTTTGAGAGTGAACGTTACTTTGCATTTCTAGGTATTAGATATTTATTAGGCATAGGTTTACCGAGAGGGCTGGTGGTCGTGGCGCCGACGACCGCCGGTCCGGCGTCCCGAGGGGGAGGGTGATGGGAGAGAGGGCCCGCACGCGAAGGATCGCGTCTACCGTTGAGCGGCCCTCTCGGAAGCCATACTGCTCCGCCGACAGATCGGGTCCCACCCCGACCAGATGCTGGATGATGCGGGCTGCCAGAATGCGTTCCAGCAGCTTGCCCACCTCATCCAGCAACACGATGGGACGGTACCCGGCGGCAGTATCCGCCGGGCGCCCCTCCTTTCNGCTGGCGGCGCGTGAAATCGACTTCATCCGGCACGAAGACTGGGCCTTCTCCAGTCCAGATTTGAATCCGTTAGATTACAAGATATGGCAACACTTGGAGGAAAAGGCGTGCTCAAAGCCTCATCCCAATTTGGAGTCACTCAAGACATCCTTGATTAAGGCAGCCGCCGATATTGACATGGACCTCGTTCGTGCTGCGATAGACGACTGGCCGCGCAGATTGAAGGCCTGTATCAAAATCACGGAGGTCATTTTGAATAAACTTTAGTGTCATAAGAATCTATGTTTTGTTAAGTTCATTTTGGTATATGAATGGTTACATAATGAATAAACTTGTTTCAATTATTTCACATTAAACATGTGACAGAATTTATGACCTGACTAGGTATATCTATGTAAATATTATCCTCAGTCAAATTTCAAACAACCCCCATTTCATGTTAATATTATGAGAAAATATACCGCCCAAAATTCAATGAAATTTGCTTCTTGAATCTGAAATTGATTTAAATAATAATAATTCTCGATATTTCATGGGTTTTTTTGTGAAGAATTTATTTTATGTGCCAAAATAATTAAGTGTTTGTTCATAAAATCCTTACTGGCATTTTTTTAAAGCACATATGTATTATTATTATAAGTAATGCCTATTTACCGATTTCATTCAAAGCGATATCCTGTGTAATTAATCTATGCAATTTAATAGATAGCTAACTAATTCTGTAAAAAAATCTAATATACTTCGATCTCGAATGAAAACGAACGAACAATCGTTTTGTTGTTACAGAAATGTCGCCGACCCTTTTGCAGAAAATCAATATCAAGTTCATTGCGGGAAGGCCAAAGCACGCGAGGTTATATAGTGTCGGGTTATGGCGGATTGTCGGTTTTGAGAATCGAAGACGACAGTTTTATACGATAATGTCTGAAACAAAATTGAAATATGATATGACAATGAAAAAAAAAAGTAGAATAAAATAAAATAAAAATCTTAAATAGCAACTCGAACTAACAACTAATTTAATCATGATTAAATGTTATTCAATCGCCAACATTTGCCAATTGCTTATTAGTCAAATCAGTAGACTACAACATCTTTACAGAACATAGTAGAATCCAATTATATTAAATACTTAATTTAATATATTTTTTTAGTAATAACCGTAAAAGGAGGATGGATAAAATTAAGAAAAATCAATCAGATTTGAAGTTAGTGATTAAGCAAAATTGTTCGTTCGCTGTTTTTTCTATACTTCTATACTATAATAATATTATAAAGAGGAAAGATTTGTTTGTTTGTTTGTTTCGAATAGGCTCCGAAACTACTGGACCGATTTGAAAAATTCTTTTTCCATTAGAAGCCGACATTATACCTGATGAACATAGGCTACTTTTCTTAAAAAATTTTTATTTTTTTTTTTGTGTTTTTCATGTGTGTTTTAATGTTTCCGAAGCGAAGCGAGGGCGGGTCGCTAGTCTTTAATAAAATTTTTGGGTTAAAATTGTAGTTTTAACATAATACTACTTTTAAAGTTCTGCTCACGTTCCCGTAAAGTAATGGGTAAAAGTCTTGAAGATATTAACCAACTAATGGGTTTTCTTGGTTCATAACAAATCTCGATTACATTATATTGCATAGATCGTTAACACATCTACGATTGTATCAGAACGATATTCAGTGCTTTATATAAAATAAATATTGAAGACAATAATATAATTCGTTACAATCTTCACTAACTTGGCTATGACGAACCTTACATCGTGTCAGCCTTTATAGTTTACAATTCTACATCTACTAGCACATACACTTTCCTAACTAACAATCAATCGTTTTTCTTATGTAACACAAACAGAAGAACTGAAGAAGTATTGATTTGCTTATAATAAGAGGGTGTTTTTATTGAAACATAAAAATACTTTTAAGGAAAATAGCCGCGCAAGTTTCCTAGGTATTACTTTAAATCATTTACATTAACGACCCTACCCTAAGTTGCCCCACCGTAGATTAATGGTATGCAGAAGACCTTTGTTGTTTTAAAAACAGTAACCGGTGTTGTTTTCACGACTTGTTAGTACAGACCCCTTAAAATTGACATGATATTAATTAAAATCGTAGGGTATATGCGTAACTATTAATATCACATACTTCATAAAGATATACTATGAGTATTATTATTACTATTTTAGTCCAATCAGAATCTCATTACTTACCAATATATAATAAAAGAAACATGCGAATTTAGTGATCTACATTGAGCAATAATTTAACTCCAAAGCAAGGCTTATTATCCATCTATTCCATCTAAACAGCGACTATGTTTCTTAAAAAGCAAACAAATATTTCTAAAAGATTCCAATTCACTCGATTCACTTGGTGGTTCGAATCTCGATAACCGAATATTTTCCTGTTGTATCGATCGAATGCACCCTGGTTGCATATCTTGCAGTCAATTTATTGAAAAGGGGGCGTGTTTTATTTTCTTTCAACAAACGCTTCTATCAGCTACAAAATAAGGTCGGGATTGTTATCATTGCTTTTAGACTAAGGGGTTTGACCCACGTGTTACATACATTATTGCGTGATCTGTTCCTTTTTTTCTGGATATTCCAAACGTTGGGTGCGTTAGGTTCAAGTAGTGTTTTTGCTGTAGTTTTAAGGTTTGTATGTGTAACGATTACACATTCGTACCATGCAAAATTATTTAAAACTAGAGGTCCAGCAGTAGTCGAAGTTCGACTATAATTAATTGGAATTGTAAGTTTGTTCACAATCATAATAATGATTGAACTTTATACTTCTATAATCACAAATTTCGCCAAGGCTACACTATAAAAAAATATTAATAAGGACAAACAATATTTAATCTATTCTCAATTTGACAACAGACGCCAAGAACAAAAGTTTGACAATAAATAGTATGCATGCGTGTGTGCGTCAAATACATGGTATGTAGTTTGTGTAATGTTTTCTTTATTGATTTAATGTATCTTTCATGCATTATTTTAAAAAAATATTAGCATTGTGCACTTCTTCTCTATATTCTCTATAAGTGTGGAAAATTTCATACTCCTCCGTCCGGGCAATTTTCGTAAAAAGGGATACAAAGTTTTTGCTTCACGTATTAATATATAGATGAAAATATATTTCTGGATGAAAAAAGAAATGAAAGATAAGTCGAATTACATATAGACAGGTAATGTAGGCAATAGTACTTGACAGACGTTGAGCTGATGATAAGAAAAGCGATATCATATTTTAATTGAAGGGAATAAATATAGGGTAACTCATAATAGGAACCGTTAGAACGTCTAATGTGGATTTTGAAGTACCTAAGTATATTTCCGTTTGTGCTCAATTCTGAGATATAGGTACGTATAATGTTACGAGTATTTAATTCAATTATAAGGTACTAGCTGACCCGGCAGACTTCGTAGTGCCTCAACCGATAAATAAAAGACACTTTACATTTTTGTATAAAATAAACTTAAAACAAAACGAATTTTCATATTTGTCTACCTTTTAAACCTTCTCTGGACTTCTACAAATAATTCAAGACCAAAATTAGCCAAATCGGTCCAGCCGTTCTCGAGTTTTAGCGAGACTAACGAACAGCAATTCATTTTTATATATATAGATTATATTCTTGTTCCCACTGTCATTTCTGTAATTTCCATATAAACATAAAGCAAATATGTGGTGCTTTGTCGAAAAACATTTTCATTCTGAATTGTTCATGAACACTTTATTTATCTTATTCTCCGTTTTCTTGTATGCTGAGAATAAACACTTCTCTAAGGAAATGTCACACACGTTTCTTCTTTGGGTGTCATTATTCTGTGTTCTTCATGTGTTAATTAATTCTTTATAATAATCTAGTTAGAAAAGTTGAAAACCTTGACATATTTGGCGATTCCCTTCCAATATTTAAGAACAAAATTATAAAAAGTTGTTGTTGAACCTCAGCCTCGGCCTTGGTCTGAGTACTCGGGTATTACTGTCCTTGTTGTCTTTCTGTTTTTAATTTTTTTTTTTTTATTATTATTATTTATAGTATTGTTAAATCTCTATTAATATGTTAATGTAATGCATGCTGTGATTGCCTATAATTAGAGTTGCAGTTATCAATTGCTCTATACATGTCAATGTTATTTTATGTCTTACTGTAAACCCTGTCGGTAATCCTTAAATAAATAAATTGTTTTTTTTTGTTACAGATTTTGCCGGCTTCCTGAATTGGGTAAGCATTTTCAATCATATATGAATTTGTTAATGATGCTCTCAAATTTATTGTGCCTAACAATAGGTTCGAAATATTCAGTTTTATTAAAGTAACAGCTAAGATAGCATCCTTTAATTAACGAGAGATCCCTTCACTAGCCTGTAATCACCGTGTTTTCGTAGAACGACCCCGAATAAAATTTCCCTTTGTAAAATTTATAAAGGCGAAATTAGGAATTTTAAGAAACGGCCACCGGACTCTTACAAAGATAAAATACCAGCAAAAACTTTGGATTGCTCGCGAATTTGTTTTTGTTATTTTTGTTTCTCGTTTTGAGCTGTTGTCGACCTTCCGATTTTCCAGTACGGAATCAAAAAGGCACAGAAAACTTTTATCATTTGGTAAATGATCATTATTATTTCATGAATTGTTTGAAATATTAAAGGAATGTTTAGTGGAGGCAAGGTCGTGACTTCTCAAGTACGAATGTTAATTTAAGACCACCTACACTAACTATTTCAATGGAAATTTCCCGTAACGACTTGGGTTTTCGATTATAAAGCACATTGTCGGTCTTAATCTCCAAAATGCATGTAGTAAAACATTTACGTAGGTATATACTTATTGTTTTACTCAGTTGAAATAATATAATTCCATACCTCGTGGCCTGGAGCGCTTTATTAAATCCAGGCAAACGGAGTAAGTTATTCTATTTCGTCGTGTATAAATATTTTATGTTTAACATAAACCCATTGTTTTGTTTACCAAACTTTAATCTTTAAGATATTTTTCTATTTCATCATTATACCTTGCTATGGTCAATCGGATACAATTTCGCATTGTTTTATTTTCTTCGCTTCAGAAATAAGGGATTTTGATCTGATCCGACAAAAAGTTATAGGGCCATTACGTCACTTCCTCTGTCACTGAAGGGGATCAACTCAATCGAGTGAGGTAACTGGCGGTTAGGGACCTTAGAAATCATAAGGGCCCAGCCATGCTGCTGTCTGCTCTTCTAAACCTAATCCAATAGCTCGTTTGAAGAAGAACCCGTAACTCTACAAGATATTCATTGAATCGTGATAGTCGTTGAAAATCGTAACGCTGTCCGTAAAAACTATAATATTATTATGAAACTTATCTACGTTCGAAAAAAAAAAATCAAAGACTCAAAATAATTGAAATAAAAGCTCTCCGTTTCCACCATTATATTGTTGAAACAAAAAAAAAGTGTTTTAGTTTACAGCGCAGTTGATATTTGGACTATAAATATAAAGTACTTATAGTATACTTACACTTATCTGCATCAAACGAACTTATTGAAATGTTTGTTTGCGAGGTGAGGCGAGGCGAGTTACTGGTGGTAGGACCTCTTGTGAGTCCGCGCGGGTGGGTACCACCACCCTGCCTATTTCTGCCGTGAAGCAGTAATGCGTTTCGGTTTGAAGGGTGGGGCAGCCGTTGTAACTTACCTGAGACCTTAGAACTTATATCTCAACGTGGGTGGCGCATTTACGTTGTGGATGTCTATGAGTTCCAGTAACCACTTAACACCAGGTGGGCTGTGAGTTCATCCACCCATCTAAGCAATAAAAATAAAAAATATATATATATATAATAAACTAATGCAATCAACGTATGGACGCTACTTATATTTCGGATTCAAAGGACATTTACTCCGTATACTTTGTGCCACTGTCGCGGTTTTCAAGTGCACCTGATCTCCAAGGTCGTATTATTATGAGCCTTACGGGATATAAAATAAAGGGGTCGTTTACGATCAATACAAACGATTATTACGCTTGTTTTTGACACAAAAAACCTACCAATGATCCGACAAAATATTTAATACTCCGCATGTATAGTGCGTTCTCCTGAGGGAGCACAATTAGACGTCTTCAATGGTTAATAAATACCTAAGTAGGAAAGACAGTATTGTGAAGAAAATCCTGTTAATTATAGCTCTATTGAAAATTGTTTTTGTGGAAATCCATTTGACACAAGACTTATTAACGCTTACTGTTTATTTATTTTAAGTTATGCTGGCTGTGCCGCTTCATTTTCTACTCCGCTGGGCTTGAACGATGCTTGACTTCATACGTCATTGAAGTTCCCCGTTTTTGCAGATTTCATTGCAAGGGATTCAAAATTATTTTAGTAGGTTCTTAAATAAATGCACGTTTAAAAGTAATGTGTTGCAGGCCAGTGTCTGTAAGATTTTAACGACAAGGTTTTCTTCTGCTTCCAAGATGATGAATTCGACTTTTTTATGTGTTTTACATCAGAACTGTTTTCTAGGTAAACCGATCATTATTATTGTTTTTATTTGGAAGCTGTTGTATTTTATCCAGATCTGACGAATACTTTTTTGAGTTATTCTTATGTGAGCTTATCTTGAAAATGTGTGCGAGATTCAGGCGTCTATCAAATATCTTTATGTTATATGATGGCTACCGCCACCAATTCAAGTATAACTCGCGAAAACTTAACGAAATGCTATAAAATCAAAGATTACTATAGCAGAAATAAATAATTAGGATATTCGAATAGGATTTCCCAAATCTATACCCGTTAAGTAAATATCTTCAACCAAATCCAATGTATACACAGCATAAGGTTTTGTTACAGGGACATATTAAGAGTTTTATAACACTGCTATTTCATTATCGTCCGTGTATACCTGGCCGATGGTATACCCCTCTTCATTTGCAGCCATGAATGCTTAATTGATGAAGAGGGGAGTGCGCTCTGTTGCGAGTCTCCTATTAAATCAAGTTAACGAATACAAATAGTAATTTGAGTGGATAATTGAACATTAAAACGGAAAGTTTCGTGATTCTTCTTGTTTGAACGATATTATTGAATGAACTTTATGAATTTGTAGGAACAATGTAATTCGTTTGTATTTATTTTAAATTAATTAGGGTGTTCTTTGAGAGTGAACGTTACTTTGCATTTCTAGGTATTAGATATTTATTAGGCATAGGTTTACCGAGAGGGCTGGTGGTCGTGGCGCCGGTCCGGCGTCCCGAGGGGGAGGGTGATGGGAGAGATGTGCTCCGCACTGAACGCTTCACTTTCCCCCCTTTGCCTCTTCATGAGTTCTGTCTCATGCGAGGTTTGGAGGTTGGTTGTTGAGCGACAGGAGGTTTTAGTCAGTTCGACTCTGACATGCTCCGCCCTCTATCCCCAGTAATGGAGGGCGGAAGTCCGGCGATTTCCTCCTGACCAAAAAAAAAAAAAAAGGCATAGGCTTAGGCTCATCTTGATTCATTTCAATCACCGGCTCTTCAATTAGTACTACTACGTGGAAGAGACAATGATATATTTAGCTTTGTCTATGTTATAAGTGAGACGATATACGACGGCTTATAAAAGGCTATTGAAGCACTAATGCGTTTCGGTTTGACAGCCGTTGTCACTATAGAACTGAGACTTATAACTCATGTCTCTATGTGGGTGGCGACATTTACTTTCTTCATGTCTATGGGCTCCGGTAACCAATTGACACTAGACTGTAAACCACAAGCCATCTAAGCATATATATAAATGAATTGCTGTTCGTTGTTAGTCTCGCTAAAACTCTAGAACGGCTGGACCGATTTGGCTAATTTTTGTCTTGAATTATTTGTGGAAGTCCAGAAAAGGTTTAAAAGGTAGATAGATATGAAAATTCTCGGAATTAAATAAAAATAACAATTTTGTTTTTCCTTTGATGTCGGACGGATTTTTTTTGTTTGTTTTAAGTTCATTTTATACAAAAGCTTAGGTCTTTTACTATCGATTGAGGCATTACGAAGTCTGCCGGGTCAGCTAATTTTTAAATAAATAAATTTTAAATTGTATAGTCGTTTAAAAAACATGTACTGAAGAAACTCAGAAACCTAATAATCAGCGAATTGTCGGCCATTCAACTTGCGTTACATAAAAGTTGAGGCCCAACAAAACCACACAAGGAGTAGTTGTAACAAACTCATGAATGAATGGAGTAATTTTGTTTGGCCGCCCAAGATACCGTATAGCGGAGCCGCAACTACCGCGATTTTTGGACATGATCATTTAGATCGCTGTGAAGATAAAAAATAAATTCGTGTAACTAATAAAGTGTATAGTAATTGTTGATACAACGTTGGATTTCTCTGCTCTGTATTATGTAAGTACCTATGATTTTGAGTTCTCGAAATTGGTTTTTGGAATTTGTATTTTTGTGCTTAGACAGATGAAGATGCTCACCTGATACTTAGCAGTGCCTATAGCCATCACTACTTGAACGCCGTCATCTACCTCAAAATATGAGGTCTAAGTCTCAATTTAATAGTACATATAACGGCTGTTGCACGGGTAGTTTTCGTTGGCCATAGACGACTATATATAGTCACATGTTTTTGTTTGTGATTATTTTAATATCGTTCTTTGATATATATCGGGGATATTATTGACTTGCACACAGAAGGGTTTGAGTTTTATTTCCGCGATAAGATGATCCCAAATTATAAATAAGCGCCAGCCAATTTCTACGTTGTAGTTTGGGTTGTATTTAATTTCAATGGCCTCATATAGGCAGTTTATGTAAAATTAACTTAACTCGTTTTCTTCATTAACGAGTATTTAGATTTTGTCAGAACTAATATAGTGATGGGTACCTCTCATTGGTTCCCAAGGAACACAGACGCCAGTTCGTACGAGATTTAAAATTTACCAAAACTATTGGAAAGGCGTAGAAAACCGTAAAATTTATCTAAACTCAAAAAAATGGTTCCAATAATTTCACTATTTCAGAATAATAATGAATACACATGTAAAAATCCATGTTGCCTCAGAAAAACTTCGTCAATCATTTAACCTAATTTATAAACCTTTTAACCTAAATACATAAATTCAACTAGAATGCTCCTCCAGTTTTCTCGTCTAAGAACTGGGTATCTGGGTTATGTTATTGTTTACTTGTCTTATAGTTTGTACATCAAAAGGGCTTTATTTAGTCATAAATAGGGTGTTTTTGATTGCACAACATAGATGTTCGCTGGTGTTTCACTCACAGTATTGAGTCTCTCTAAATATATGACCGTAAGTAATAATTCCTCATCGTTAGTTGACAAATAACTGACGATATGGTTATAATTCCGTAAAGCTTATACACAGAATTGGGTGCGCCTTGTGTGAAGCCAATTTTAAAATCAAAAAGTCGTCAAAGAAAAAGAAAAAGTTGTTTTATACCAATAAACGAAATTGCAGTTAATGTTTTTTTTATTGCTTAGGTGGGTGGACGAGCTCAAGGCTCACCTGATGTTAAGTGGTTACCGGAGCCCATAGACATCTACAAAGTAAATGCCGCCACAGTTTCTCAGTTTTTACAGAACAACGGCTGCCCCACTCTTTAACAGAAACGCATTACTGCTTCACGGCAGAAATAGGCAGGGCGGTGGTACCTACCCGCGCGGACTCATAATACGTCCTACCACCAGTCCCGTCATAAGTGGGGAGACGGTTAGCCAGCGGAGTGGTAACTCGATGTCGGTCTTTCTTCTTTCTCCTGCGTGCGCTCGAATGGATCGTACAAGTCTAATTTAATGTTAGATTGTATAGAAACTTATATCCTAATCTTTTGGCAATTTCAAAAGCAGCAAACAAAATATTTAGTTACTTTCGCCATAAATTATTGTAAGAAAGCTCACTGCTGATATTTTTACAATTCACAATTTTACAATTTCTGTATCGTCTTCCGCGAGCTCAAACACAATAAAGCTCGTAAGTGAATAAAGTAATACTTGTAGTTCAGAAGCAATAACCAATCGTGAATTGAATACGATTAGTAGTAACAGTTTTTATATAAACTAGAGGTCCCGCAGTAGTCGAAATTCGACTATAATTAATTGGAATTGTATAATAAATTTGTAAACTATTATGATTGTATTTTATACTTCTGTAATCACTAATTTCGCCAAGGCTACACTATAAAAATATTAATAAACACAAACAATATTTAATGTATTCTCAATTTGACAACAGACGTCAAGAACAAAAGTTTGACAATTAATAGTATGCATGCATGCGCGTGTGCGTCAAATACATGGTATGTAGTGTGTGTAATGTTTTCTTTATTGATTTAATGTATCTTTTATGCATTATTTTAACAAAATATTAGCATTGTGCACTTCTTCTCTATATTTTCTATAAGTGTGGAAAATTTCATACTCCTCCGTCCGCACAAATTTCGTAAAAAGGGATACAAAGTTTTTGCTTCACGTATTAATATATAGATTTAACATGACATATTCAATATTCTTCAACATTTTCTATTAGCAAGCTAGTTTTTTTAAACATCACGCCAGTTGACATTATACGGTCTGTACCCCCGGCCGTGAGTCACCGTTGAGGGTAGTCGCTCGTGCCAGCGCAGAACAGATTTATTTATAGTTTATACGTGTTTTATAACTAACTTATGCTGATACAATAAAAAAATTAAAATAGCCGTTGAGATTTTAATAGTTTGAAATCTTTTATTTGGCGTTAAGCTGTCGAATCAGGAAGGAAAAAACTGATATTTGTTCTTTCGTTTTCGGGAGTGAATTACAAATGGTATTTACGTTATGCCGAGCTTACATTACGAAATTAGTGTCATGCATGTTGAGCTCAGTTTCACGAAAGTAGTTTCGATATATGCGAAATAATTTCGTGAAAAAATTAGCGTCGCGAAATCCACAGTATCGCAGTAACCATGGCGCCTTCAGCATCAAAGCTATAATTTGCTATATTCAATGTAGCTAAAGAAATGCTTATATACCTATAAACTTAAAAAAAGACTATCAAGAAAAGAAAAAAGTTGGTAGATTCGAGGATGGTCAACAAGAAGGCATTTAGGTGCAATGAAGTTAGTCTCTGAATTAGCAGATGAAGATCCTGAGAGTTATAAAAACTACTTTCGAATGAGTGAAGATAATTTTGATTTTTTACTATGGGTGTTTCGGGACCCTTGGCATTGATATTCATTAATAAGATCTATATTTTTTTCTGTACTCCATCATTGGTTTGCCATTTTCAACGCTTGAAGCGCGTCCGAACTAACAATACACACGTCCGCACAGCGCAGGCCCTTTCGCGACATTAGTTTCACGTCGCGTTTACACTATGAAATTAGTTGCATGACATTAATTTCACCAAAAAATCGCGCAGGGCACGAAACTAATTTACATGCATGAAATTAATGCATGCATTACGAAAGTATTAAATTACACGTGAAACTGTTAGTAAAACTAATGTCACGAAATTAATTTCACGCCACTAATTTCGTAATGTAAATTCGGCTTAGAGTTACACACACGTAAAACTGATCCAACAGTTTTACGAGGTCATCTCGCTTCTTATTATGCGCTGGGGCTCGGGATAAATAAAAGTTCCATCAAAGTACAAATTAAAACTCTATTTATTTAACACTTAAAACACTCACAGAACACTTTATAATTAGTATTTCACTTCTTCCGCTTCTCTTCAGTTGATCCGTTCGCTGTTTCGCTTCGAGTAGATCCGATTACTAACTATGTTCGTGACATCTCCGCAACGCTTTTATAGTCGATTCGACATCCCTAGAACTATTGAGAACATTCCTGACAGATCGAGTAGTTTCGATATGTGCTCCCACTATTTGATAATAGATGGCGTTGTAATTCTCGAGCGTTCTCGATTTTACTAGTTCTTTTAATGTTCGTTTCTGCTATTCGACGATAGATGGCGTTACTCTTACCGGCGTAACATTATTGTTTCGTTTACAGAAATTTGGATATGTACAAAATTTAGTAGATAGGTATATGTAGTAGGTAGGAAAAGCGATACGCACAATCAAAGCAGTCAAGTTAAATGGGAAACCACGCTGCGCATTTCTAGGGTTTAATGGCTTAGCAGATTTACACTGAAAGTAATGCCGCTGCGTAATTCTTTTCGACGGAAAACGTCCTCGAAATAACATTCATTTAGATTTTGCCCATCAAACCAAAACAATACTTTTTATAAATTAACATTTTCTAGAAATAAAACAATTTAAAGCCGAACGTACTTTTATATTTGTATAGCTGACCCGGCAGACTTCGTAGTCCCTCAATCTATAAATAAAATACTTAAGCTTTTGTATAAAATAAACTTAAAACAAACAAAAGGAATCCGTCCGATTTTCATATTTATCTACCTTTTAAACCTTCTCTGGACTTCCACAAATAATTCAAGAGCGTAATTAGCCATATCGGTCCAGCCGTTCTCGAGTTTTAGTGAGACTAACGAACAGCAATTCATTTTTATATATATAGATTAGTATTCGAATAAACATATTTACATTTAAGTAAATTGAATACCATACCAGAAATTTTGCCTTCAAATACGAAATACATTTTGTCATTTACTAAACTTTGTTAACATTGGTCACTTGAAGTACATTATCTCAGTATCCGATATTCAATCAAATAATAAATAAATAAATATTTACTAACAATCACGCCACGTTAACTGGTCCCGTGATAAGTTCGTAAAGAACTTGTGTTACAGGCACCAGATAACGGAAATAAATGTAAGATTTTTATTATACACATACATATATTTAATATACATCCATAACCCTGGAAAAGACATTTATATTTATCATACAAATATCTCCCCTTGGCGGGATTCGAACCCGCGCCCCCTTGTGTAGTGACCATGTCACTTACCACTACACCAGACGGCCGTTAAATAAGTATCGATCAGCAGTTTATGTTCAAGTTCCCTACAAAGACCTTTGTGTCTAATGCATTGTATCAAAGTCATAATAATCTTATAGCTATACAAAAGTTTGTAAGCCGTGACTAAAGCTCTATTGTTTTCCGAATATAAATGCAGGGCTGTATGGACGCCTCGATATCATGGTTGTTTGCGATTTCCAATAAAATCGTAAATGGCTTCCGCATGATAATTTCTTGGTTGCGTTTCGATATTAAGTCGTTGAGGAAACATGGAATTAAGCAAATGGTTTTATTGACTCGTCTCAAATGTTAATTAACTGCGAATGTAAACTTAAGTGAACTGTATCTTATATCATGTGAGCGATATTTTAATTGTATCATAAAATAATCTAACCATAAGTACAGCGGGATAAGGAAACGGAGATTAGCATTAAGAAGCTCTTAGCATTTTATGTTTAGACAGATTTGTATTTTGTACAATGACGTCATCGCTGAAGAGCGCGATACGATTTCCAGTTAGAAACTCCCTTTGCTAGGGAGGAAAAGAGCTTTACCTTAAAAATCACATTAAATTCCCATATCTCATTAGCCTGCAAACATAGAACTGATGTGCTCAAGAAAATCCTGTCCCAATTCACTGAAATAAAATTCGGTTGTAAATAAAACACCTGGAATCATTGACGTGACTTGTCATCGTAAAACTGCAAAGAATCCATTATTGTGCATGAGCTCACCTGTAAGTATATTGGCAATATCAAGGTCTGCGTCATCATTTCGATTATTCAAAGGCTTTTATGAGAGGGGCTGTGAGGGTAGGTCCGGACGGTTGACAAATTGCCCGTGGGCCAGACGTTAGGGGACTCTGCTTATATCTAGAGGGGTGTGTTTGTTACATTCGTACATTCCGATGTGTTTTACGGCTACATTCTAATAGATTTGACACTAAATGAAATAAAGCAATCTTTACAGTTAGATATGTAAGAAGAGTTAAATGAATACCTTATATCTTTAAATGAGCAATTCTTATATAAAAATATATATATAATCTGAATCTCGGAAGCGGCTCAAACTATTTTAATAAAATTTAGTATAGAGGGGATTTCGGTGGCGATAAATCGATCTAGCTACGATTTATATTCATAAAATGTCGTTCAATAATCCACTTTATCGATAATCAACTTAAACATAAACTTTTTTTATTGAAAGAAAATAGCAAATAATATAATATCAACATGTAATTCGTATTTAAATATAATTATAAAAAATACAATTTATCAAAAAAAAAAAAAAACCTTCCTCTAGTATCAGTCTGATGCTTCGCATGAATAGACCAAGTTTCACGAAATCGAACTGACGCTAAAACTGAATGGGATTCAGTATTAGATTTAGTTTAAATAGCATTGGGTTCTCAAAAAACTGCCGATGCCGTTAGTGTATATTATTGAGTCGAGTCATCGACTTTCAGTGGTAACACTAAAAAAACGAATCAGAAAGAAGACTGTGCAAGATCTTATCCGCAGTTTTTAGTTCACCGGTGATCGTGGCAGTTGCGACAAAAGGGGAACTCTTGAAATGTGAAAATCGTAATAAGATCCCGTTAAGTAATAGTGTACATGAAATAGAACTCATCAAAAAAAACAAATCAGAATCTCTAGCCAAAGATATCATGTTTCCGAAAAACATAATGCTGGCTAATAGTTTAAGTTTAATGATTTTAATTTGCATGGTAGTAAAGGCAGTGATGCTCTCGCGTGCTCCTGATAAGACTGAGTTTGATAAAACTCTGCAAAACTTTTACACGGTGTCATTTGTACTTGGGAAACAATAGACTCTAGTTGCACACTCCACACTGTCGCGCCAGTTTGAAGCTTCCCTGTTGTTCAGGACCCCACACCGGCCCCCCACTGTATGTGTCGCCATAGCCTCTATCATACTCCTTAATGAAACATCGCCATTAACCAATCGTGATAAGGTTCGAATCACGACAACAATTTAAGCAGCAATCACTGACATTGATCAATGACAAAGGAATACAGTCCTTAATGAAATAGAATTAGAGTTTTGTTCTGCTTTTCCGTGCTTAATGGGAAATTGGTTTGGGTGTGCCCGCGGCATCACGGTGGGCGCCGGTTATGAAGTGTCTGGGGACGAATTTATAAACGCGAAACGTTTGTTAACACTTCCTTGGAATAGCAACTTGGCGTCATTTATTTCCTGACTTTGCTATAGCAAATGTTTATTTCCCATTGCGGTATAATTTATATTCTGAGCAGACGTTGAGAAAATTAATGAAACAAATCTTGTATACCTTTATATTTTTTAATTAATTACGAGCGGATCAAGCCGGTCAGGTTTTTATGAAGACTTACAAGTAAATTCGTTCAACCAAACGTAGTGTGGGTTACTAAACACGTTATTTTCCCTTAATGGAAAATTAACAAATTGATAAGAAACTAAGACTTGTAACAGAACTATTGTGTATTTTATATCGATTTTGGTTTATGAACACGGTAATTAGATGGTTTAATTCCTTCTTTTTTTTCGAAAACTCAACATTTTAGCATTATAATGTAGTAAGACCAAGTACTCAAAACTTTTAATTTATAAAATACTAGCGACCCGCCCTCGCTGCGCTTCGGAAACATTAAATTTTATTATTGATAGGCGAGTCCCGCCATGTTGCGCGCGGTACGACAATAAATGCGGGTGACGCCGCGGGGCGAAGCTAGTCTAAAAAAAGTAGCCCAAGCTACTCCTTATATCATCAGCTACCTATTAGTGAAAGCCTCATCAAATTCGACAGACAAAAATTGTAAAAAATGTTATTTTGGTGTATGTACCATATATTATATATTTCAATATTACAAATAGACACTCCAATTTTATTTATATGTATAGATGTGATTGACATTGTTGATAAATACATAAGTAAAATGTCTAAAATCCGAAAAATATATTAAAAATTGCATTAACAAAAAAAATGTTATGGCTTTACTAAATCAAAACATAGTTTCTAGTAACTGTATTCTCTCAATCCAACAGAGGACTGACCCCGAAGCTATTATCATAGGTAAAACTGGGAGGTTTGACAAATAATTCTATTATGGAATTAATAACAATGCGTATTAGGATAACTTTTGTGTTTGATACTTGTACAAAAGAAACGATAAGATGAAAACATTGGTAGTAAGTAGTATTATTCTTTTGTATACAAAAGCTAAAATATTGCCTAGCGAAAATCATTTCTAAACGTGTTTGAGGAAATACGCTGTTGTCGTATATACAATAGCTGTGCAGATTAATGTAACAGGAACTTGTATTGTGCTTAACGAAAATATATCAAAATGAATAAAGAATATCATGGTTATTGACGTGTATATTTTTGAATTAAAATCTCGCTACATCGCAACATAGGCTCGGAGAGGTTGAGCCTCGTCTATAAGAATCCACTTTATAATGTGAAAGATTCGAAATTCTCAATGAACTATCGGCTGTTCTATCAAACAGACACGCATGATTAATTGGGTCGTTGCAGAAATAAACAGGATGGTGGTACCAACATAATATATGTATATGCAGGGACGTCTTAAATTAGGCTGAGGCCCTTGGGCACACAAGAATTTGAGGCCTTTTTGGAAAGTAAAAAAAGCTAATTATAATAACATTTTTATTGAGTATGACCATTTATTATAGGTAATCAAATACAGTATGATATAATATGTCATTAATGATATTAGAATGCTGCTGGTTTTTTGGTTACGATCACTAGATGGTGGGTGTACTTAGTAAATTACGTAGGATGCGTTCGGAAATATTATTAATTAGTACAGTAGGAATAGGCGCAGTCATCGATATAATGGCCTAGTATATGCCTTGTGAATACCTTCTGTTAAGATTACTGATTTGTGAAAAAATTGTAATGTGCCCGACAAAAATGTGTGAGAGAAATTGTCGGTTCTTCGGGGCCCCGTAAGAATGGGAGCCCTGGGCACGGGCCCCGTGGGCCCTTATGGTAAAGACGTTATTGTGTATATGATCTCAACAGGTTACTACTACAACTTATTTAGTTATTTTTATTATAGTATTGGGTATCATAGCTCACCGCCCACTGGAAATTAAGTTATTACCAAATCTATAGATATCACAATGTTAATGACGCAATCCATCTTGAAATATGAGGTCTAGTGAGCGAGTACCACAGTTCAAAATGTAACGCGTTACTGCTTCTCGGCAGAAATAGTCAGGGTGGTGGTCGGTGGATTAGATCAGGTCCACAAGACGCCCAGACAACAGTAATTACGTAATTATAATTTTTTGAGGATTTGAATTTTACTGAAAAGTTCCTTTATCGTGGAAGTCATTAATAAGCACGTGTTAAGCCTATACGTATTTCATTTAAAAAAATAGTACCTGCTTTCGGGATATGACCAATGGCATAGTGGCATCGCTCGATACGAGTAACTGCATCGGTTTTATTAGAAACTAGCGAACCGCTCTAGCTTCGCTTCAGAAACATTAAATTTTATTATTGATAGCCGACTCCCGCGATGTTACCCGCTGTCATCATCGTACCGCGAGTGACGCTGCGGGGCGAAGCTAGTCTAAAAAAAGTATCCTAAGTTACTCCTTATATCATCAGCTACCTATCAGTGAAAGTCACGTCAAAATCGGTCCGGCCGTTCCAGAGATTAGCCGGAACAAACATACAGACAGACAAAAATTGTAAAAAATGTTATTTTGGTGTATGCACTGTATATATATTCAATTCATGTGCGTGTAGTAAAAAGCGGTTATTTCAATATTACAAACAGACACTCCAATTTTATTTATATGTATAGATGCTTAAAAATTACATAACTTAAATGAAGCAATTAACTATAACAATATCTTATCTGTACCTTTCGACGATTTCAGCATATTGCACATTTCAAAATTTTATCTGTACGATAAAAAAAATATCATTTTAGATAATATCTTAGCGAAAGGAGACGGAAAATCGTGGGCCAAAAATGTAATAACTTGGAATGTAGTCTAAAAAATTTGTCATATTTTTTTATATAAGAATATAAAAAATCACCTCAATCCTCTTTCTGGGACCGGAGAAAAATGAGAAAGTTAGTTTTTGTCGGTATAATGGTGTGATCGATTTAATTAATCGATTACAGGATTATAAAAAGAAAAACACTGCACTAGGTAATTAATGCAAAGTAATTAAATGAGCGATTTATACTTGTTGTATACAAGTGCGGTATGCGCCGGATTTAATTGCGATAAATGAAGAAAAAGTCTATTATTACTTAGCAAAGTAATATAATTATCGATTTCAAATCGATTAAAATCGATTGTATTTTTGATGACAGCTTTGACAGTAAGCTGACATGACGTTTGTTCATAGATTATACAATTATTTTTTGGCGCTTGTTGGTTTTTTCTGCTCTACTCGTTTTGTATCTTCGACGCATTTTGAGTGTGTATCTATCGGGCTGTTTTTATATTTTCAACGATCACTGCTTTATTATTACGGATTCCAACTCTGCCAGCCTTGTACGACAATTGCTTCTACACTGGACACCGAAGATCGCTCACACGTTTGACTTGAAATTGTTGCATTGGATACTGTGGAAATTATGGATCGCTGTGTGAATTATGGGATAGCAATTCCATATTCCATACCTGATAAATATCATTGATATTCATTCATAATATGACATTTAAAAGATTATCCAATGGATATAATAAACATTTACTTATGCTTAAATAAGTTATTATTCAGCTCTTTTAAAGAGATTGTAACATAACCTAACTTTTACTAAATCTTTATTAACTCGGCTCTCAGATTGAGAAAACTTTTATAACTTTCAGCAAGGTACTGATAAATCTGAATCTATTAATTCATACTAGTTTCATCACGTTACATTCGGGCCCAAAAATGTATGTAATCGTTTCAGTCTCCTTTGTATATCAAAAACTTCTGTAAGTACAAACCGTTGCATCAGATATTATTGGTTTAAAATTTCTGGGAATCCGTTGCAACGTGAATTGTATTGTGTTTGTCGCTTACAACAAAAGGGTATTAATCTAAATTATTGGAAAACAATTTGTGGCATCGATCAAAACAGTGTTTTTTCTGTATGCCTCAAACATTATCTTATCACTGGTGGTAGGACCTCTTGTGAGTCCGCACGGGTAGGTACCACCGCCCAGCCTATTTCTGCCGTGAAGCAGTAATGCGTTTCGGTTTGAAGGGTGGGGTAGCCGTTGTAACTATACTGAGACCTTAGAACTTATATCTCAAGGTGCGTGGCGCATTTACGTTGTAGATGTCTATGGGCTCCAGTAACCGCTTAACACCAGGTCGGCTGTGAGCTCGTCCACCCAACTAAGCAATAAAAAAAAACATAGGTACGTAACACAATAACCAATATTTTTTTATATGCAATAGCGGGTATCACAATACAAAACAAAAATATAGTCACATTAGAGTATTTTATGTATGTGTCTTGCCATTTACAGTGAAATTGGATAGTAGTGGGACGCCCCCTGGCTAGATGGTGCGATGACCTCCGCACAGTGGCCGGCAAGAAGTGGATGAGGAGAGCCGCAGACCGGGCTCAGTGGTGTAGATTGGGAGAGGCCTATGTCCAGCAGTGGACGACTGTGGGCTGTTGATGATGATGATGATGATGATGATGATGATGGATAGTAGTTGAATTACCTAGGAACCCACGCTGACAATGGTAGCTTATGTTCTGTTGATATAGAGAATATAAAAAACCAGGTGTTTCAACTTAGTTTTGCTTTTTTTTTTTAATTAAGCGAATGTCTTAAGGCAACCATTATATAATGAAATATCATTCTTGTGGACTACTAAATTAGAGATAGAGAGAGACAGAGAGAGAATACACTGTATTGCACACCAAAACACAATTTACATTCAAAAACAGTCAAAAAGCAGGTAGATTTGTACAATAGACGGTCTTATCGGTAAAAGCAATCTCTTCCGACAACCGTTTAATTTAGAGAAATTCTGGAAAATATAAAAATATAGTAGGTATGTTACGGTGTACTATTGACAATACATTTCAGTATTATGTTCATATTTAGATTGTAAACATATCAATGCATTTTGTAGGGCACGTTCACGAAATATGATTTCTTACTAACAATTATTGTAGTTCGTAAGTTGTTTGTAAGTTCACGGTACTGGGCAGCGGGTACTGTGCTCACGGGTGCATGACCACACCTAGTCATACCCAACATGCTAGTCTGATGCACGAAGGCTGTAAACTTTACTACGATAACACACTGTCTCGAGATGTGAACGTTGCCATAGATATTGTGGCGTTTAAGAACGCACCTTTTTATGATGCCTAAGCCGGAACGCACGAGAGGTGGAAAAAAGAAGATAGTCTGTGACACGGGACCTTTTTACCGCCGAAAATACACGAGACGAAAAAAATTATGTGTATAACTTAGAACTGTGTAAGCTTCTACAACAATAAAGCTCTTATTGTTTTAACTGTGGTAATTACGAGTGATCTAAAAACACGATTTTCCCGCGAAAAAAAAGGGATTCTATACGAACTCCCTCAATATGATACAATGTGTTAGGAAGCGAGCCTGTCTGTCAATGCAAATAGGAAAACTAATAATATATAATTTGTCTTGGTTACGGTAATGATCTATTTATGTGTAAATAGGCAAAGTCAAAGCCAACATGTTTTTTTTGTAGTTTGACTAATTTACAAACCTAGTAAATAGTTGCTACGTTGTAGTAACCATGTAAGATGTTTACTGTTATCGATAAAATAAATGGAAACGTCTGCTTTTATCTTCGAAACGTCAATAAAAATGTAATAGATAAAACAAATCTAAATCTTAAGGCTTTAGTGATTATGGTCGAATTTCGATAATTGGGTGAACGCTAGTTTTCATGATTACCCTGCAAATCGGTCCGAATCAAAGCAACGCAACGTTCAGTCTAAATGACCATTTCGCGCCGCAGTTTACTGGTAATTATTGCTTTTATGTAGTTCGTGGAACTAAACGAATTTCTACGCGTAATTGTTGGCACGGCTGGTACGCTAGCCGGCTATCAATATTAACATTCATTGTTCTCGTCCGGTCGTTGTGTTTCATTTTAATTTTGTGATGAAACTCCTTTTTTTTCCCTACCTATGCTGATAGTTTCGAGAAGCTATTTCATCTCCCTGACTTGTAGGTGGGATCAAACCGGGACTGTTGCTAACACTGGCCCTAGCAAGAGCAGTGCTTCGCAGAATCTACCACCGGATCGGAAACGCGACTCACTGAGAAGATCCGGCGAAAAACTCAGTGGGCTGTGTCTTTGGGTTAATTTACTCGTCGAACCCTTGGTCGCAGGCGACGGGTTCGGCGAGGACGGTGACCGGGGAATGAAACGTCATAAAGTTTTCCGTGTACACTTTTTCGTACATGTTATGCTACAGATTCATTTTGATTAAGTATCATCGGAACGTCATATGGTTGAATAAATTTATGTAATCTATGTTGTATATAAAAATGAATTGCTGTTCGTTAGTCTGGCTAAAAGTCGAGAACGGTTGGACCGATTTGGCTAATTTTGGTCTTTAATTATTTGTGGAAGTCCAGAGAAGGTTTAAAAGGTAGATATGAAAATGCTCGGAATTAAATAAAAATAACAATTTTGTTCTCCCTTTGATGTGTCCCCCGTCGGACGGATTCCTTTTGTTTGTTTTAAGTTTATTTTATACAAAAGTTTAGGTCTTTTATTTGTCGATTGAGGCACTACGAAGTCTGCCGGGTCAGCTAGTTATACAATAACAATTTTTCTTTTAAAATTTTTTTTAGCAATCGTTCTTTTTTTCTAAGCTCATGACGTTATGTGTTAGAGACAACGTAATTGAAGTTCTTCGAAAATTTTATTGTAACGAAATTATGTAACAAAAGTGAATTTCATTTGTTTCTTGTTCACTTTACATGTAAAGGTATGTTAATTCTATCAAAATTTTAGTGCTAGTGTAGTAGTAGGTTGTTTTGTAATTTATTTTTATGCAAGAAAGTAGAAAGCGAAATTAAGAGGTCGTTTAATTGTTTCTAATTAAAAATGAAACAGTTCTTATTAATTGCTTTGAGTTATAACATTGCTTTTGGAATTAGCATAGGTATTTGAATTGTGTGCAGATGTTTTGATGATATTCATTTATATCGAGGTACATCACTACACATACAATTTTCTTTGGAATCGAACAAAGCTGTTTTAGCGCGAACGTGAATAATTAATCTCGAAATGTTCTTGTAATTTTTTTTTCAAATATAAGCAAATTGATATACCGTCTGAAACGTGTTTCCGGTATTCCATACCACCAGTGATTACTTGTATATTTAAATGCTCATCATTTTCACACGTGCGTCTGGTATTTGGTTACTCTTGGCCCGGAGGTCTTTCCATTTTTACCAGGACAGGGCGAGCACGGCCTCAGCCAGAAGTCACATATTATGATCGCATCAAACGTTATAAAAGCGTCTATTAACTTACCTATAGTGAGCTAATGAGAGCCGAATTTATGTGTAAAGAGTGCACGCTTCGTAAATTTGAATACCATTCAAAGTGCCTGATGGAAAAATTTATGATCACGTAATGTCTCCACTTTCTCTATGAACCTTGACTTCTAGACGACTGCGTTGCTCTGCTACGTACGTTATATTGATTAAAAGTGATGTTATTTATATACCAACCGGTCAGGTTTATGTTTCTGCTACACAGCCTAATGACCCATATGAACGGGAGACATTCCCTAGGTATATATTGATTTTTCTCGGTCAAGCTCGCTGGTTACACACGTTTTTTATTAGCCTCATGGTCAACGGTGTTATGTATAGATAGATGCACGGTTAGGTGAAGTGAAAGTTGTGTATTGTGCTGTAATGTAGCGTGTCCTTAGTGCGCAACAAGTCCTTAGTCCGCGGTTTTAGTAGCAGGGCCCGTTCTAATCTATACTAATACATCTCTATATATAAAAATGAATTGCTGTTCGTTAGTCTCGCTAAAACTCGAGAACGGCTGGACCGATTTGGCTAATTTTGGTCTTGAATTATTCGTGGAAGTCCAGGGAAGGTTTAAAAGGTGAGAAAATATAAAAAAGCTCGGAATTATATAAAAACAAACAATTTTGTTTTTCCTTTGATGTGTCTTTTATTTATCGATTGAGGCACTACGAAGTCTGCCGGGTCAGCTAGTAATATATAAAACTACAGTGGTTTTTACGGATGTTCCGTTATAACTACTGTACCATTCATCCGATTGACTTGAAACTTGGTATCCGTGTAGAAAATACATGTACTTAATGGATAGGCTAATATTTATATGAGTGTTGGACTCCCTACACCAGTTGCAGGGGCGTTAATAATGAGAATCTTTGTGGGGGTGAGAATTAATAATGTTAATTTTAAATGCCCAGCGAAGCGGACGGGTACAGCTAGTATAAATATACAGGTACTCCCGTTTTTATTGTCATTAAATTATTTTTGACGTTTCGAATACTTTAGAGTGTATGGTTTGTTTTAAAATACTTTAAAATAAAATTTACCATGTTAAAAATAAGACAGCTTTTAGATTGCCTCATTGATACTGTTGGTGTGAGCGATGACGGTAGCGGGGACGAGGCATATTAAAAACGGCGGAAAAGGAGGTAAACAGCACTCAATACGTCATTTCGGTTCTTGCCGATCCACTATCGGTGCTTCTAGGTACCTCAAGCACCGGTCACCGTTCTCGTCAAAGGCGTCACCTGCGACGTAGGGCTCGGCGAGTAAATTAATCCACAGACACAGCCCACCCAGTTTCTTGCCGGATCTTCTCAGTGGGTCGCGTTTCCGATACCGATGGTAGATTCTGCGAAGCACTGTTCTTGCTAGGGCTAGTATTACCAGCCTAGGGAGGAAAATGAGAGGTAAAGGGTAGGTAGTCGGCAAAAAAAACGTGAGGCTGCGTTCTTTGTAGAGAACATGTACCTAAAAATTTGTAAAAGTGTTTTTTTAATTTATTTATTGCATAAATGGGTGCACGAGCTGACAGCCCACCTGGTGTTAAGTGGTTACTGGAACCCATAGACATCTACAACGTAAATGCGCCACACACCTTGAGATATAAGTTCTAAGGTCTCAGTATAGTTACAACGGCTGCCCCACCTTTCAAACCGAAACGCATTACTGCTTCACGGCAGAAATAGGCGGGGCGGTGGTACCAACCCGTACGGACTCACAAGCGAACTACTACAGAATTAAGTAAACTACTGCAGTCTGTGTATTATTTCCTGGCTGCTGGCAGTGGAGTTTACAACAGTTTTAGTGGTCATTAAATAAACTATAAAAATAAGACGGTAGTTAGAACAATATGAACATGTCGACGAATAACAGTTTAGTCGTTCGTGAGACTACGAAGACTGTAAAGTATTTGAAGCGTTAAAATAATATAGGCGACAGTGAAATTTTAACTGTAAATTTAATTATATTTTATTAAAATAAGAAAATACTATACATACATACATATATTCATAAAGGGTCTGTGGTGCCTGATTTTGAGTTTCTCTAGAATGCTACTCTTCTCAGTTTTACGACCAAATCCCATTTCAGCTTCTCTATTACATTATCTCTTCCTAGAAATCTGAAACTAAATTTCTACGTTTACTATGGTCTCATGATTTAATTCGTTGCGCGATCCAAGATACATCTGCTTTGTTTCGGGTAACCCGAACTTCATCGTTCGGAGTATTTTCGTGTGGTCGCCGCTGTGCATCCTGGATACACAGGAATTACAGTGGTGGGAATGAGTGGTGGGCAAATACCCGAAAACTGATGTATATATTTTAGTATGATAAATGAAGTCTAAGAAATTCTTGATACGTTTACCTGTACTTTTTGGGATTGAAAGTTATGCTATCAATCAGCTTGAATAGGCTACAGACATCACAAGAGGAACACCGCCTATCCTCGCCGAACATATAGTGGTTGGTGACTGACCAAACCTTTTTTTTCCCTACCTAACCTGATAGCCTTAAGAGGCTAAGGGAGTTCATATAGAGTCCCTTCTTTATTTCGCCGTAAAGTCGTGTTTTATATAATTAACACCACAGTTGGAACAATATAAATTTTATTGTTGTAGCTACATAAATAATTCTAAGTAATTACATTATATTAGTTATTTAACACATTATAAATTATTTTTACGTTTTAAATATTTGGCGGTAAAAAGGTCCCGTGGCACAGACTATATTCTTTTTCCCACATCTCGTGCGTTCTGGCTTACGCATCATAAAAATGTGCGTTCATAAACGCCACAAGGCTATTTCAGCATAACCTTAACTAGTAGGTGAGCTCTCGGGGCTCAAACCTGACGACGTTGCTAACACGAACCCCAGCAAGAGCCGTGCTTCGCAGAATCTACTACCAAACCCAAGTAGTCCCAAACTTCGAAAATTTAAGATTTCATTGGGGACTTGGGTTCGATTTGATTACTCAATCTTCTTCTTTCTTTATGAAAATTATTCAGTGCACGACCTATACCTATATTATTAGAAAACTTGATTCTCTTTCCTAAATACTAATAATACCCAAACGAGAAAATAATTTCATAAATTTAAGTATTTTATATTTTAAGAACCGGTATATTTGACATAGCGCAATCGACGCGCCCTTGGTGTCATGAATAAGATAAATTGGTACTCTATACGAAGATTGTGACACCACTTACGGGTGACGTCTGTAATACTTCCGATTATAATTCTCTAACCCCGTTGCCTACAAGTGCTTTTGAGTCAAGAGCGTTTAATACTATCGATTGTTTTATCAAAGCCGAGCGGCACGTCTTTCGAATTTTCATTCACAGAGAGATAATTTTTATTCAAATGTGGATTTTTGTTTTAATAATAAATAATTTTGCCAAAGATATTTTAGATTTTTTTAATTGATGTCTGTTGTTAGGATAATCATTTGATGATACGTGAATGTGTATCCTAAAGCTTGTGGCCTAAAGGTATCCTTTTTTTTATTGCCCTTGTAAACAGATGAGCATACGGCCCACCTAATGATGAGTGATTAACGTCGCTTATTAAACCAAGCCACTGCCTACCGTTAAGTACTGTTCACGAGTAATAAAATAAAAAAATATAAAAAAGTAAAAATGTATAAGTTGGATAAGAACGTATCTGAATCACTTATTAATAGATTTTCTCCATTCAGTACACGTTCTTTCGTGTCACGAAGGGATGTTCCATACCAGGAAACAATTATTATACGTCAGTACCATATCAATGTTGACGCCCAAGCGGTCTCCAAAAGGGACTAAAAATGATAGAATATTTTCGACGATCGAATACAAAAGGGCATGTACGTTATTCCTATCGCGGAAACCGCGTGAGACGATACCCCGAAGGGAATATAATGGGGGTGGAATGGGGGATTCCAGGGCGATCCAACTACGTCACAAGACGCTGTCGTGAATGCTATTGATGTATTTAGAGCTTGATATAGATTTTTTGATGATGTTTATATTTAGTGTAATTTTTGGTGATTTTAACGAATCATTCCTACAACCAAACTGATGTTATATAATAAAAAATCTATCGGACGTGATTAACGGTATATTTAATTACAAAACGTATATTCATTTTTAAACAACAAAACTTACCATCAAATACGAACGCGCTACCCGCGCGGACTCACAAGAGGTTCTACCACCGCCCTGCCTATAACCACGACGCGGGGACCACCGCCCTGCCTATTTCTGCCGTGAAGCAGTAATGCGTTTCGGTTTGAAGGGTGGGGCAGCCGTTGTAACTATACGAGATCTTAGAACTTATATCTCAAGGTGGGTAGCGCACTTACGTTGTAGATGTCTATGAGCTCCAGTAACCACTTAACACCAGGTAGGCTGTGAGCTCGTCCACCCATCTAAGCAATAAAAAAAGTATATGTTAAGACATGACTAGTAATTTCGTAACATCAATATCATGCCAGACAAACGTCAATCATCGTGCGAGTAACATGTCTGCATTGAACGAAACTCGCAGACATAATGATTGGCGCACCGCTAACCGCTATTACGGCTGTGACGTCATATCCGATACTGCGCACGCGCCAGTTAATCTACCTCGTAGTATAAATTTAACAGTAAGCTTACTCGGTATTCCTGCAGCTATTTTAATACAAAAACCTATTAAAAATACGACAAGTTACATTTCTAGTTTACCCGGAACTTTTATGGGAGTAATTATGAATTAATGTACATACATAAACAAGCTTTAGATCAGAACTTCAATAGCAATGTGAAATTTTAAAAACATCGTTAGTAAAAACATGCAATCTATATATATAAAAATGAATTGCTGGTCGTTAGTCTCGGTAAAACTCGAGAACGGCTGGACCGATTTGGCTAATTTTGGTCTTGAATTATTTGTGGAAGTCCAGAGAAGGTTTAAAAGGTACTTAGATAAATATGAAAATCGGAATTAAATAAAAATAACAATTTTGTTTTTCCTTTGATGTTTCCCCCGTCGGACGGATTCCTTATGTTGTTTTAAGTTTATTTTATACAAAAGTCTTTTATTTATCGATTGAGGCACTACGAAGTTTGCCGGGTCAGCTAGTAAATTAATAAATACTAGTAAAATATAATAATAAACAGGTTTTTATTTCTGTTTTGCTCAAACGAATGTTGCTATGCTGTTTTCTTTCCACTGTGTCATCACAAACAGGTGACGACAGTTTTACCACAGTGCTTAACGAAAAAAATGTTTACACACAGAACGTTCTACGAAGAATTATTTCGGCTATTTTCATTAAAACAATTACTCAGGTTTTCCCGTGAACTTAATTGTTCATGATGACACACGATATATTGACGTAATACTCGCATGTGTGTTTATATTTGTGGATTTATTTGAGTCTGTCTGCTAAAGTAGAAGGGAGTTTTGTGATGTCTCTTTTGGATTGCATTAAGAAATCTCTGATTGCTTTCGACGCCGCCGTCGCTATGAGCGGTAGGCAGCGGCTTGGCTCTGCCCCTGGCATTCCTGAAGTCCATGGGCGACGGTAACCACTCACCATCAAGTGGGCCGTATGCTCGTCTGCCTACAAGGGCAATAAAAAAAAAGATCAATCTAACGGTGAGTGCTCACCGATGCTCAGAAACAGGAGTTCACTAAAATTATCACTAGTTTCCAACTACGCTAGGACTAAACTAGAGCGTCTTGTTAACAGAGTAATATATATTTGCATATTCTTAACTTGAATGACTTCCACTAATGTTTTCTGTATCAATTTGTAGTGTACTAATCTACTCTTTTTTTTTAATTCCGTGGTATAAATTCTGCTGAAGTACATAGCTGTGTACTTAATTTTACTACTGCCTACAATCCCATAAGATTTTTGATTAATTTCTGATTAGAATCATAGAAGTATCAATCATGGAATGTTCTTTGCGATCATCATTTAAACACTCTGGGTCTTTCCGGATATGACTACTGTTCTCGGACTGGTGAATCTGATCATAGGAACCCTTCAATGTCTATTGTCTATTGCTAAGCGAATTTGGGTAAATTAATTATCTTTTATAATAACCGAAATTCGACCACAATCACAGATTTACTTTCATAACAATTGCTCTTTCTATTTGTTATTGACATTATGAAAAATAGAATATTTTGTTGCAAATGATGTGACAAAAAAATCCAGCAGCGTAACGACAAGTTCTTTTATTTGTGCAAGAAAGCAGAAAGCAGGTAGAAATGGCTGGCATGACTTGTTTTATTAACACTATCCCCCCTTCGTTGGCTTTGGCTAGTGGCAGTGGCGGAAAGGGGCATGGCAACATGGCTTTGCGGCATGGCTGGTGGTAGGGCATGGCAGCTGACGTCAACGTCCGTTACAATTTACAAAAAAATATTTGGCCTAAAGGATAAGACGCCCCATGTACTCGTACCGAGTGATGCGACTGTATAGGGGTTCGAATCCCGTAGAAATGTACCAATCGTTTTTTTCTAAATCATGTACTTCTCAAGGTAGGTAGTGGTTTTCGCGTTGTTATGTCTATGGGCTTTGGTAACCACTTAACACCAGGTGGGCAGCGAGATTGTTCACCATGAAATACAAAATAAAACTTTAGCACAGATGATAAATAAACCTTCTTCATAGCCCTTTTTTTTGTCGAGGGCCGAACCTCGTTCTGATCTTTTTTCCACCTGTGAGTATGAATATATCATCCAGGAGTTGAAATGCACGGAACTGATCTGTTCCCAGGTGAATGAACTGTTTGAAAAGTTCGTGAAATTGATTTACGTAATGCGGTCAACATCTGTTTTCTGTGAGTCTGATCTATCTATTGTTTAACAGACGGTAAATATATTAACGTGGTATGTTCACGATTTATTTTTCGTTTTTTTATTTTAAATCTTTTTTAATTTGAACTGTGAACATTTGCGTTATGTACCTTGGTGTAAATAGTGGATTCTAGGAAAGTGGTATAAATTATTAGAGATGTAGTAAATCAGAAATGGGCGCTACCAATTATCGTTATTATGTAGACTTGAGATTTCCGTCTCAAATCATAGGTAGGCAGTGAGCGGCCTTCACAATGAGATTTCGATGTATTCCTGCAACCAACTGCAAGTCGGACATGAGCTCTTCTTTTTGTCATACTTTCCATACGCAGCTCCACCCACCTGGAGTACAATATATCGCGTGGACGGCAACCCATGCTCAACAGTGGGATGAAAGCTAGCCTATATAATTTCACACATTTCAAAGCTTTTCTATTCTGTAATTCGTCAAAATTGGTTCCTTGTTTTGGGCGCGAAAACGTAACAAAGAGATATGGCTACTTTCTTATTTATAATATTAATAAGTAGTGCATTGAGACGTGAAATGCTTAATTCGCAATAGTACGCAGCTGCCATGAAGAGAAATGGATCCTCCCGATCCATTAACGGCGAGGTACCTCAAGCACCGGTTACCATCCTCGCCAAACTCGTCGCTTGCGATGAAGGGCTCGACGAGTACATTAACCCATAGATACAGCCCACTGAGTTTCTCGCCGCATCAACTCAGTGGGTCGCGTTTCCGATCCGGTGGTAGACTCTGCGAAGCACTGCACTTGCTAGGGCCAGTGTTAGCAACACTCCCGGTTTGAGCCCCGTGAGCTCATCTACTAGTTCTGTGAATCTAGAATAACGAGGTTACTAGAATAGGTAGGAAAAAAAACATAGTGCGCACTCACAAAGCCACTAGATACATAATATAATCGCTACAAATAAATTCGGGAGTAATTCCCAACACAGCACAAGCGCACCCATAGTAATAGCATCACAGAAAGCGCATACCTCGCTGTCACGCTAACAACTTTCGGATCCAAACAAAACATTATCAGAACAGGCGCGGTACCAATTTCGTCAATTGTCAAAACATTCACAGCGCTATCAAAGGTCGAGAATCGGTCCCCGCCCTCGTCGATTACGTCACTATCGTGACATTTTGTATCTGACAGCCGTTCGTGAATGAAATGGACGTGTTGAATGATGAGAAGCTTGTATGAGTCGCAAGTGATATGGTCTGTCTGAAATTAGTTGGCTCGGCTGTGTGGTGCCGACCTAGAATACCACAATTTCATGTCTTTCCATAGATTTCGTAATAAACGATTAAGGGTTTCACCGGAGAATCTTAAGCAGCGTTTTTGGACACTTATCAACGTATTGTCATCGACTACTCTTATATACTTGCACGCACGGGAAGGTCTTTCTACTTACTTGTGCCGCAGACCAGCCATTTGGTTTGGCAGCCGTTATACGAGGCAATTGAGACATCGAAATCATGTCCCAAGGTCGTCGGCATTCCCGTTATGATGTCATTAGATAGCTTTAATTTTTCACCAGGTTGGGCGTGAGCTTGGCGTGATCTACGCAAAAAAAAAACTGTTGCTAAAATATCAGCATAGGCTTTGCATTTTTCTGCAATACGTCTGTTTTAAATTTGGAAGCATTGAAGAATTATAAGTGAAACCCGGTATAAGAAAAAAAATACTTTTATAGAATCCTGAATGTGCAGACTTTTCTCCAGTTTTCGTGGATTGCAGACATAATTAACAGTCCTTTTGCGGTGCTTAAAATTAGACCGTAATTATCACAATATACAACTGTTAATGAATAGTACGTATTTGAAACGTCGGAACGTCGATATACTATTTATTACTGGCGGTAGGGCCTCTTGTGAGTCCGCACGGGTAGGTACCACCGCCCCGCCTATTTCTGCCGTGAAGCAGTAATGCGTTTCAGTTTGAAGAGTAAGGCAGCCGTTGTAACTATACTGAGACCTTAGAACTTATATCTCAAGGTGTGTTTTTTGTTTTTTTTTGTTATTGCCCTTGTAGGCAGACGAGCATACGGCCCACCTGATGGTGAGTGGTTACCGTCGCCCATGGACTTCAGCAATGCCAGGTGCAGAGCCAAGCCGCTGCCTAACGTGTGTGGCGCATTTACGTTGTGGATGTCTATGGGCTCAAGTAACCACTTAACACCTGGTGGGCTGTGAGCTCGTCCACCCATCTAAGCAATAAAAAAAAATTAAAAAAAATACTCGTTTAATACATTGAGAATAAAAATGCCAGATCTAACCGAAGAAAATACGAAATCCATGTGTTTTATCGTTACCGGATTTGACTAGTAATGGATAAACATTTGGAATTTTTATGCCCTTCCGTTAAAATATATTGTCCAGAAATCATATTTAAAAGTATCTTGAGCAAGCCTTTCGGCAATAAAATTATCACAATCCCGACCCTTCTACCAACGGTGCATATAGAATTTAATAAGTGTCACTGAGTTCATTCAATTGGGTGCTTCAACGATGAGGTCATTCTATTTTAATATGAACCAGTATCGCTTGTAGTTCATATTAGACTAATGCGAGTGAAAATATCATGTGTAGTTAAATTGACGGCAAGGCCGGGTAGGAAGAATCAAATGAAAAAAAAAATTCGGGACTCTGTTGTTATTACCATTCTCATGTATATTTTTATTCGTAATTAGTATTGCTGCTTGTTAGTAGTAGGGCATCGAGTAATCCTATCCGCCAACAGGCAGCTAATGTGGGAGTTGTTCCAATGAAATTGAAACTTCGAGTTAATGTCTCAAGGTGTGAGTTTATCCATCTGAACCAAAGAAAAATGAATAAATAAATAAATATTTATACTAACAATCACGCCACGTTAACTGGTCCCGTGATAAGTTCGTAAAGAACTTGTGTTACAGGTACCAGATAACGGATATAAATGTAAGATTTTTATTATACACATACATATATTTAATATACATCCATAACCCTGGAAAAGACATTTATATTTATCATACAAATATCTTCCCTTGGCGGGATTCGAACCCGCGACCCCCTTGTGTAGTGACCATGTCACTTACCACTACACCAGACGGGCGTTAAATCAGTCAATAAAGCGAACACAGATGCATCAAGATCACTTAACGTCCATTTAATAATACCGTGACCTTACAATTGGACGAGGCAGAGATCAACGCTGTTATGAATTACGTGAAACGCACTTTGATTCGTAAACTGCATATCTAAAAATTGGAATCGGTAGATGAGCACTATTTAACTCAACTGTCTCCCCATGCGAACAGTGGACTGTAAGTTTTTGCTAATATGTATATTTCGAGACAGGTACGAACAGAGTTTAGCAATTTTGATGGTACCTAAGTAAACAATTACGTATTTGTGATGATGTGAGTCCGCACGGGTAGGTACCACCACCCTGCCTATTTCTGCCGTGAAGCAGTAATGCCTTTCGGTTTGAAGGGTGGGGCAGCCGTTGTAACTATAATTGAGACCTTAGAACTTATATCTCAAGGTGGGTGGCGCATTTACGTTGTAGATGTCTATGGGCTCCAGTAACCACTTAACACCAGGTGGGCTGTGAGCTCGTCCATTCATCTAAGCAATAAAAAAAAAAAAAAAAAAAATGTGTTACCGTCAGTACACGAGCACGCTGTAATGACCTTAATCTAATTAATTGAATGTTTCATGACCAGATGCAAAACCCTACCTTTTTGGGATGCTATATTGGCTTGTCAGAATAATAGATATTGGAAGGTTTGAAACAAGTTAGAAGTCGTCGTGGCCTAACGGATAAGACGTCCGGTGCATTCGTGTTGAGCGATGCGCCGGTGTTCGAATCTCAGGCGGGTACCAATTTTTCTAATGAAATACTTACTCAACAAATGTTCACAATTGACTTCCACGGTGAAGGAATAACATCGTGTAATAAAAATGAAACCCGCAAAATTATAATTTGCGTAATTACTGGTGGTAGGACCACTTGTGAGTCCGCGCGGGTGGGTACCACCACCTTGCCTATTTCTGCCGTAAAGCAGTAATGCGTTTCGATTTGAAAAGTGGGGCAGCCGTTGTAACTATACTTGAGACCTTAGAACTTATATCTCAAGGTGGGTGGCGCATTTACGTCGTAAATGTCTATGGGCTCCAGTAACCACTTAACACCAGGTGGGCTGTGAGCTCGTCCACTCATCTAGCAATAAAAAAATAATTAATAATAATTAAAGATTCGACGTGACAGTAACCCGTATGTATCTCTTATAGCTTAGAGATCTCAACGTCAAAACGAGAAATTAATTTTTGCATCAACTTTGAAACTATTTCGCTTCTGTCTAAAAGATGTCTCGGTTATCTTGAGCCGAGTACTGTACGTAATTACCTTCAAAGTATGTCGCATAATGGAATATTTAATGGAGTTGTTTTAAATGTATTTTCGTAAACACCTGAGCCTGGGCTTCAACCCTGGGTAATATGACCACGATTATCCAGGAATGATAAATAAATGAACGAAATTGAATATTTGAATGTAACTGCCACTTTCAATGTTTCCTTCCTTTTTGAATTTCATTTTTTGGTACATCAATGATCTTATTTATTAATACTCAATTAAAAAACACAAGTCCTTAAGTTACTATGAATATATTTCTAGAATGTACTAAGCTGTGTTACTAAGATATGTATAATCAATATAGGTTTAGTTTTCAGCTCTGGATTTGGTCCCGTTTTAGGGAACACACAACTTACACTCATTCTATACAGCGCTTTTTGTACAAGATACGATTAAAGATGAGTACTCCACTCATGGGCGTGAGTTTTTTTTATTTTTTTTATTGCTTAGATGGGTGGACGAGCTCAGAGCCCACCTGGTGTTAAGTGGTTACTGGAGCCCATTGACATCTACGACGTAAATACGTCACCCACCTTGGGATATAAGTTCTAAGGTCTCAAATATAGCTACAACGGCTGCCCCGCCATTCAAACCGAAACGCATTACTGCTTCACGGCAGAAATAGGCAGGGTGGTGGTACCAACCCGTGCGGACTCACAAGAGGTCCTACCACCAGTCGGATGAATAAATCGAACCTAATATTTTAAAGCAATGTGTTGTATGAATAGGATGGTGGTTGTCAAGAAAAGACTGCACAAGCGAAAACGTTTGGCGATTATCTTGTGTATTATGTGAATAGTTGTGGCGAATATGTACTGCGAACTTTATTTTATAATATGTTCGTTCTGAGTGTTTCGAACAACACAATGATAACTTGATAGAGTCCAATTTTATACGTCACGTTTACTTTTCATTGTTACCCTACGTATTGCCGTGAAGCATCAATAATTCAAAGAAACGAGGATCTCCAGATATTAATTATATTTGCGCATGTCTAAGGATTTTTAAAGGGAAAGAAATGCAGTGAATGAAACGAAAACTACGTTTATTTTGCTCATTTTTTTTTCTGTTGCTTATTTGGGTGGCCGAGCTCACAGCCCACCTGGTGTGAAGTGGTCACGGGAGCCCATAGACATCTACGACGTAAATGCGCCAACCACCTTGAGATATAAGTTCTAAGATCTCAGCATAGTTACAACGGCTGCCCTAACCTTCAAACCGAAACGCATTACTGCTTCACGACAGAAATAAGCAGGGTAGTGGTAGCTACCCGTGCGGACTCATAAGAGGTCCCACCACCAGTAAAAGAATACTCATATTAACGGCCGTCTGGTGTAGTGGTAAGTGACATGGTCTCTACACAAGGGGGTCGCGGGTTCGAATCCCGCCAAGGGAAGATATTTGTATGATAAATATAAATGTCTTTTCCAGGGTTATGGATATATATTAAATATGTGTATGTGTATAATAAAAATCTTATATTTATTTCCGTTATCTGGTACCTGTAACACAAGTTCTTTACGAACTTATCACGGGACCAGTTAATGTGGCGTGACTGTTAGTAAATATTTATTTATTATTATTTATTATATGCAATGAAAGAATGAATAAGAATACTCATATGCAATGAAAAGTTATTGATTGAAAGTAATTAAAACATACCTCCGAAAATAATTGTTTCAGTTAGAATTCATTGAGTCTGTTGAAGTAGCTATCGCTTCCATTTCATCTGAACATGATAACCATTCAGTGGCGGTAATCATGTTCTGATGTCTATGGGCTCCGAAAACACTTTTCACCAGGTGGGCCTTAAGATAGTTATTGTACCTGTACTGTACCATTACTGGTGGTAGGACCTCTTGAGTCCGCGCGGATAGGTACCACCGCCTTGCATATTTCTAACGTGAAGCAGTAATGCGTTTCGGTTTGAACGGTGGGGCAGCCGTTGTGACTACACTGAGACCTTAGAACTTATATCTCAAGGTGGGTGCCGCATTTACGTTGTAGATGTCTATGGGCTCCAGTAACCACTTAACACCAGGTGGGCTGTGAACTCGTCCACCCACCTAAGCAATAAAAAAAAAACCTCGACAATTTCGTTGGGTGACGCAAATTTTATCATTTTTCAACGAATGAAATGAAATTAAAAGAACATGTAATGTATATTTAGAACATTACAAGCCTAGTCTTCTATTACAGCGTTATAAAACTCTGGATCCACAAAACGTCCAATTATAATTAAAAAATCTTTAAGCTATAACAATGTCAACAATTATCCCTTAAATGAATCCTCAGTGCCTTGACAAAGCGTATCTAGACGTGCCATTAAAATTTTCACGAGGGGAGCAGTGAATCCCACGGGCCCTTTGTAGATTACAGATCCCTGAAAAACGGCTGACAGGAATCACAAAAGAAAAATTCAGTTCACTCCCATTATCAGATTTTGTTTTAAGGAGTTTAAATTTTTCGAGATCACCCTAATTTCTTGTTGAATCCTGAATAAGTTCGTCTTTGAAAAAATTGGCTCCCTTGACGTAAATCAAGAAACATTTCTCCTAGTAGATTTGCCTTTGCGATTTTAATTTATCATTAAGGTTCACTAAATGTGATCTTATCTTATAACATTAATGTGTGAATAGTCGTAATATAACTACTGGTGGTAGGACCTCTTGTGAGTCCGCACGGGTAGGTACCACCACACCGCCTATTTCTGCCGTGAAGCAGTAATGCGTTTCGGTTTGAAGAGTGGGGCAGCCGTTGTAACTATACTTGAGACCTTAGAACTTATATCTCAAGGTGGGTGGCGCATTTACGTTGTAGATGTCTATGGGCTCCAGTAACCACTTAACACCAGGTGGGCTGTGGGCTCGTCCACCCATCTAAGCAATAATAAAATCATAATATAATGTACAACTTTAGTCGTCGCAGGTAAGAAAATTGAAATGTATCCGTAACAAGCGGCTCCCGAAGTTCTTGGACATGGAGTTGCGATCTCATTGGTCGTTTTCGATGTCCTACTTAAGACAGAAGATGAAAGCCTCAATACTATTGAAAAGAAACTTCCTGAGTGTACGATAGGATAGCTCAGTTTTATTTAATTTTAACGTTTTTAAGGAATGCGAACTTACCGTCATCTGCTGGTGATTTAACGAACGACATTTGTCGAACATTACAGACACGGTAGCAACTCGTACATACCCGATCCTGCAGACCGAATAGTAAACAGTCGACGTCGCTCTAAACACGTCTTTACGGATCCTCCCGATCCATTAACGGTGCTTTTAGGTACCACAAGCACCGGTCACCGTCCTCGTCGAACCCGTCGCTTACGAGGAAGGGCTCGAAGAGCGAATTAACCCATAGACACAGCCCACTGAGTTTCTCGCCGGATCTTCTCAGTGGGTCGCGTTTCCGATCCGGTGGTAGATTCTGCGAAGCACTGCTCTTGCTAGAGTCAGTGTTAGCATCATTCCGGTTTGAGCCCCGTGAGCTCACCTACTAGTTAAGGTTACGCTGAAATAGCCTCTTAATCGCGCTCAGTTGATCGCGCTGGTAACGGGCAATTACTGGTGGTAGGACCTCTTGTGTGAGTCCGCACGGGTAGGTACCACCGCCCTGCCTATTTCTGCCGTGAAGCAGTAATGCGTTTCGGTTTGAAGGGTGGGGTAGCCGCTGTAACTATACTGAGACCTTAGAACTTATATCTCAAGGTGGGTGGCGCATTTACGTTGTAGATGTCTATGAGCTCCAGTAACCACTTAACACCAGGTGGGCTGTGAGCTCGTCCACCCATCTAAGCAATAAAAAAAAAAAAAAAAAATTTACGGGAGATTTCAAAATTTAAACCTCAAAACTAAACACCTACTTTGCACGTACGTAAAGCAAGAATACTTTACAACAGATATTCGTAAAACTGGTGGCGATCTAAGTGGGCTTACAATATACGAATAGGTAAAACAAAGGTGCGGAGTAGATTGAATTTTGGTAGGAGGTGGCAACTAAAGAAACTGCTGTAAGGGATATTTTAAGGAAACAACGCTCCCCTTATTTGTGTCAGGTCTGGTTCGTCAAATTATATTTCAATGAGATACCTTATTGTATATGTATTGCGCTCCGACGTCGATCAGAAATTTGCTGGATCGATATAAACGTGCAATTTGCTTCCGAACTAAAAAGATTCAATTTGACTTCGATTGGTTTCCAGGTGTTGGACCGAAGCTAATCTCAATTTAATTTGCAAACTTTCTACCAGAAAACGAATTAAGTAAAACCGATAAACCGTTCGGAACATTCGGAATTTTAATTTAGAGAATGTTTTCCGCGATTTATGCTTAATCCTCGTTTTTGTACGTATTGTGGCAGTGAGCGATTGCTTGTGATCATTCTCGTACAGTGAATCTGTTATAACCCCTCGAACTTACTAGAATAAGTAGGCTTGTTATCAATTACAATTTTGTATCAGACCAAATGGGCATTAGCCTTTTTTTCTTTGATTGTAAAATAATTTTGTTCCTTGTTGATCACACGAAAAAAAATTGAATAATAATCTACTAAAAATATCCCTTTAATATAACTAATAAAAATGATTAGTATTTATTACCAAATACCATTCCAAAAATCTTTATTTAAATTTGAACTGATATGAAAACGTGTCTAGAACACAATTGTCGTGTTTTGATAAACGTTAAACTCATTTCTATCTTATCTTATTCTATAATTTGTATCTTGCTCAAATGTTTTATTTATTGTAAGTTATTTGTTAAGGCTCCATCTAGTTTAAGTACATGAAACTACCTTGAAGTCAGGTACGAAAAGGTTCAGATACAGAACGTAGGTATTGATTTTGTAATTGCTCGCGTTTGGTCTATTATTTTAAGTCAATAGTTTCCAAATGCATGGCAAAGGTTTGAATCTTGGTGTGTTTTTGTTTTAACGACTAGTCAGGCTTATGATTCCAAATGACGACCCACATGGTGCAGTTTTTCATTGCATTGACTTTTGTTTTTTACTTACTTTAACTAAAATTCTACGTCTCCGATGATCTTCTGATTTAATTCGTTGCCTGATCCAAGACATATAAGTTTTCTCTCGGGTAACCTGAACTTTATTGTTCGGAGTATTTTCGTGTGCTCTCCACTGTGGATCCTGGGTACACGAAAATATCGGAGGTTAAAAAAACAATGTTTTGGTCGGTAAATTGTTATTGATACCGAATACTCCTAACGAATTTTAATCTGAAACTAAAATATTGCTCTCCCTTATCTACCATCCGCTACTAATGATAGGTTCTGTCCATTCCTAATTTCTATACATATATCACAGATACAGTTAATATACGCAGGATCCATTTTATATGTATCTGCCTCGAAGCTATCAATTATGTTTTAGTTTAGAGAGAAGAGGAAATTCGTTGCATGAAGGTACCTGTCAATTCAATCTAATTTTTCATGGTAGGTAGTTTCTTTCAAAGCCGTGAGGTCTTATGCCGCTTTTAGCTTATGAAAAATAGCCAATCTAACTACGTTGGCCTCTTTCGTGCTATTGACCTTACTTTAGTATCGCCCATTTAATTATTTGCCTATCAGAATTGAGGATATCTTGCAATGTCATCATTGCTGCCATGTCCGCGGCCGATGTCAATGTTTGCTCTACATACCATTCCATTAACGAAATGGAATGAATTATTCATTTTGTTTACGTTGCTTGATCTTTGCTGAATCACGTTAAACAATAAATTGGGACTGAGTATTCTTGTTACTTATAATAAGTTTGTTCACAATAGTGTCGCTGATTCGATTTAGTCATGGAATCAATGATGTGCCATCATTGGGATACTATTCGCTAAGACCGTGTTTGATTTTTTTTGCTGAATCACGTTAAACAATAAATTGGGACTGAGTATTCCTTTTACTTATAATAAGTTTGTTCGCTATAGTGTCGCTGCTTCGATTTAATCATGGAATCAATGATGTGCCATCATTGGGATACTATTCGCTAAGACCGTGTTTGGTTTTGGTTAGAACAAAATTCCGGCGTTTTTAGTCCAAAACCAATACTGCTTATGTTTTTGAGTTTACATAAAAAATAAAATAGAAAACATCATCCATAAATGCACGTATATTAAATTAGTTTTGAGATACTGCGTATATAATCTCTGTGACGTCACACACGAGCTTTGATGGCAACAACATACGCCTATTTGCTGATACTCTCTATTACCCCGGCTTGCGGTCTCTTGATGAATACTGGGACAGATTCAGAAGCAAGTAAACAATAAATTCAAGCATTTTGAATTCATCGTCATAGTTGTCAGATTATAATTTTGATGGTATTAAAATCGCATTCAGTACAACAGTCAAAGATCTTCGAAATTATGTTGACAGATACCTCTCTTGGTTTTTTTTTTTTATTGCTTATATGGGTGGACGAGCTCACAGCCCACCTGGTGTTAAGTGGTTACTGGAGCCCATAGACATCTACAACGTAAATGCGCCACCCACCTTGAGATATAGTTCTAAGGTCTCAGTATAGTTACAGCGGCTACCCCACCCTTCAAACCGAAACGCATTACTGCTTCACGGCAGAGATAGGCAGGGCGGTGGTACCTACCCGTGCGGACTCACAATAGGTCCTACCACCAGTGGTTACGCAAATTATAATTTTGCGGGTTTGATTTTTATTACACGATGTTATTCCTTCACCGTGGAAGTCAATCGTGAACATTTGTTAAGTACGTATTTCATTCGAAAAATTGGTACCCGCCCGCGGGATTCGAACACCGGTGCATCGCAACNACCCGTGCGGACTCACAATAGGTCCTACCACCAGTGGTTACGCAAATTATAATTTTGCGGGTTTGATTTTTATTACACGATGTTATTCCTTCACCGTGGAAGTCAATCGTGAACATTTGTTAAGTACGTATTTCATTCGAAAAATTGGTACCCGCCCGCGGGATTCGAACACCGGTGCATCGCAACAACGAATGCACCGGGCGTCTTATCCTTAAGGCCACGACGACTTGACGGTCATCGGATATCAACCAACTAAGCCGAAAGCCGTCTGCTTCTGCGGGTTCATTGCGTTTTTTTTAAATTCGCTGATACCAAAACTGCGTTGACTGGATTCTCCCCTTTTACTTATTCTGAAATATACAAATTTCGCATATCCAAATCTGAAAGACGATCGGTTGAACAAACTTGAGCCGCTTTTAAATTTCTACATCGGGCTTATATTCTATTGTGGATGGCATCGTTCGCAACCCGGTCAGGGTCGGAGCTGACCTCACGACGGAACTGTGTGCCCGCCCGACCAAGGATACCCCGCCGATGCCTTTTTCTCCTCTGTTTGTCAATCGGTTGCTTTTATATCAGTAGCTGTTGACAAGTAAATAGCAAACCGACCTAACAATTAATTTCATGTTTTTTTGTTCCATTGATACTCCGGTCGGGATATTTGTTGTAAAATTATTGTATCGCCATCGGTCGTTGATGCAATTGCAAGTTTTCAAGCTAATCAGTGAAATTGACGTCCAAAGGACTATACAACATGTTACAAAATACCCCGTAAAAAATATAATTAATTGACAAAGCCAAAAATTTTGTCAACCCTATTAACCTGTCATATTAGGGAGCTAGATTATTTAACAGATAGGCCTACGTAGGTACCTATTTTACCTAATAATTGTCTACTTTAACAAAATTTCTATTTGTCATTCATAAATGTTTGCTACCTCAATACAATTCGCAGAAGGAGGCGGCGGGGCGAGTGAGGCAAAGCTCTCCTAACTACGCAGAAACCCGCCGCCGCCGAGCAGGGGGTCGGGACCGGGGTCGTATCCGCGACCTGGCCCCCTAAGAGCTAGGGGTCCCACCCGTTTTGTGCGGGGAGAGACCCAGACGTGGGGTGGCGTGCTTTGCACGCTCACCCGCAGTAGGAAGCCGGGTGATGGTAGACCGCGTTCCCCCGACCGCTCTGGGGGAAGGTGTAACGCGGCGCCATCAAAGCGGGCTCTCGGCCCGCTGAACGAGGGAACCGGTGGTCNCCGTTTTGTGCGGGGAGAGACCCAGACGTGGGGTGGCGTGCTTTGCACGCTCACCCGCAGTAGGAAGCCGGGTGATGGTAGACCGCGTTCCCCCGACCGCTCTGGGGGAAGGTGTAACGCGGCGCCATCAAAGCGGGCTCTCGGCCCGCTGAACGAGGGAACCGGTGGTCGTGTCGCTGGCGGCCGCCGGTCCGGCGTCCGTGGGAAGGTGGGATGGATGTAATGTGCTCTGCGTCAACCCTGTCCCGCCGTTTCAATAGCCCCGACTGGGCTCCGGCCCGGTCCGAGGTAGGGCGCCGGTTGTGAGCGGCAGGAGTTTTTAGTGAGGTTCAACTCCCACATACACCCCACCTGCCACGCGGGTGGGGATCCGGCGATTTTCTCCTGTGGAAAAAAAAAAAAAACCTCAATACAAGGTTGTCATTATACTCAAGTACTTGTCGTACTTGTCAAAATTTTTGTCGTTCCGCGAATGGGATATAAATGTAGGTAGGTACATTCTGCGTAGTTTACTCTTTAATTTTACTGAAATAAGATATGCACATCACTGAAAATAATAATATATATATTTTTTTTTGGGGTATGTTATACAGCATTACTGCGGTTGTTAAATATAGCGAATGAACTCGTTCTAAGTTTTGTAACACCCTGTATCCATACAGACTAATCTAATAAAAGTGTGCTAAAAGAAATTATTTTTCCACCTTCTGTGCAGGCAATGAAAATCAATCATAAGCTAAAAAAACGAAAATGTAATTCTGTGTATTACTGTAGGTTGAGACTTAGATTATAAAATCAAAGTGCCCAGTTAAGTGCGATTATAATTCCAGTTGTCAATGAAGAATTACTATCCCTAGGTTAATCCAAATAATAGCTGTTTTTTTTTATAGCGGTTTTTTTTTCCTACCTAAGCTTATGGCCTTGAGAGGCTATTTCAGCGGAACCTTAACTAGTAGGTGAGCTCACGGGGCTCAAACCTGACGAAGTTGCTAACACGAACCCTAGCAAGAATCGTGATTCGCAGAATCTACCACCGGATCGGAAACGCGACCCACTGAGAAGATCCGGCGAGAAACTCAGTGGGCAATAGCTGTAATAATTAAGCAATAGTGTTCTTACAGCTCTCTAATTAAAGTTTTTTTCAGTCTGTTCAAATTTAAACAAGCGTAACAAGTAAAACATGGGTAAGGACTAAACAAACACCGTGGTAGATAATTCGAATAATTATCTTTATCACGACCAAAGCGGAACACCTTTGAAAACGTCAACATTTTCACCAGTATCGCTTCCAAAGTGCGCCCTTGCAAACTTCAAACGGCTGAATGCGACCCGCTTTTCGGGTTAGGGTGACCATCATTTTGTGTCCATATTTGCGCGATACTAATTGAAAGGCATCGATTATTACCAAGTACATGCCTATTATTGTCTATATCTATAACTTATATATGTCTCTTATTGTGAGACGTGTTTATCTTACAACGGAGATCTTTTTTTCATTTCGGCATTTTTGGATATAACTTTTATATTTCCTGAAGGTTGAGGATTTTGCTTATGCGTTATTTACCATAAATGTGAAAACGAAGAGCTTCACAGTTTTTTCGGTGATTTTTATTAGTGATACGATTTTTATGTCCATAATACAAAATGAACGCGTGGTCATCCTATGATGTCACAAGCAGCTTTACCTGCCCGCTAATTGGTATGTCAAATATTTAAAGAGACGCAATGCATGCTAATTTCTGTTGGTCCCTTGATGTTCCTTTTTCGACCTTTTTGAATTTTCTTTATGATTTACAAGGAAAACTGTTTTATCTATCCGATGCACAAGTTTCCCGGAAAAAAAAATCCCTATTAAACATTATGTGGATTTGTATGAATTATTTATTGAATATAATATTATAATCTTATTGTTGAAAATAAAGTGAAACTTACTTTTTTATATTATTTTTTCTCGTTATGCTTGTGAAAATGAACGGTAAGAATGACTTCATTGCGACTTTTTGTAATCAACAATCAATGTCGACTAACATAATTTAAGTGAGACTGGTAAGAAGTCGTCGTGGCCTAACGGATAAGACGTCCGGTGCATTCGTGTTGAGCGATGCGCCGGTGTTCGAATCTCAGGCGGGTACCAATTTTTCTAATGAAATACGTACTCAAGAAATGTTCACGATTGACTTCCACGGTGAAGGAATAACATCGTGTAATAAAAATCAAACCCGCAAAATTATAATTTGCGTAATTACTGGGGGTAGGACCTCTTGTTAGTCCGCGCGGGTGGGTACTACCACCCTGCCTATTTCTGCCGTGAAGCAGTAATGCGTTTCGGTTTGAAGGGTGGGGCAGCCGTTGTAACTATACTTGAGACCTTAGAACTTATATCTCAAGGTGGGTGGCGCATTTACGTCGTAAATGTTTATGGGCTCCAGTAACCACTTAACACCAGGTGGGCTGTGAGCTCGTCCACTCATTTAGCAATAAAAAAAAATTTAAGCTACATTTATATTCATTATCTCAATGTGGTACAGGATGGTAGTTCACTGGTGGTAGGACCTCTTGTCCGCGCGGGTAGGTACCACCGCCCTGCCTATTTCTGCCGTGAAGCAGTAATGCGTTTCGGTTTGAAGGGTGGGGGCAGCCGTTGTAACTATACTGAGATCTTAGAACTTATATCTCAAGGTGGGTGGCGCATTTACTTTGTAGATGTCTATGGGCTCCAGTAACCACTTAACACCAGTTGGGCTGTGAGCTCGTCCACCCATCTAAGCAATAAAAAAAATATTTGCGTTTCTGTTTATCTTACAGTTATCTCTATACCAAACATCAATTTTCTTTATTTCTTCATGTACTCCATACATGTAACCTATTGAAAATAAATTACGCATTAGCCCAGGGTACCTAGGTACCGTCTGGCCCGGGACAAATCAATACAGCTAGTAAATCGGCCGTTTTGGAATTGGGACGGTGCATCTCGATTCTGCGCAACGTAAATTGCAGATTGAATTTCCTAGAAATTTTCAGCCTCAATCCTGTACCACGAGCAACTAGCGATGCACGATGGAACTGTAAGCGAGATCGGCTCTAATGTCTAACGGCTTAAAGTTCATTTTATGTTAGCAGGCCTTGTGCCAAACGCACTGACTGTTGAAAGCTTGTTTTACGTTGTAAAGGCTTGGGATACACTGAGATCTTATAAAGCGTACATGAACTTGTTTTCATCTCCTGCAATTTTTTTCAAAATCAGTTTATAATCTAGAAATCGAAATTATGTAAAATACAAGGCCATACAAATGTTCACAAACAAACGAAGATTTTGTAAAATGTCGTGGAGGAGAGTTGTGATTTTGCGAGTTGTTTTAAGCTTTCTTGGTTATTTACATTACAATACTATTATATTTAATAAGCTGGTTCTGTGATCGTGACTAAAATATCGGGAACATATTAAAATTAAAAACCGTGGTAAGAACCCGTAAAATACTATTTGTGATATGTGAATTTTGTTACTAATTTTAAGGATACAATCCTTATTGGTCGCATTCATTTGTTACATGAAATGACCCACAGTGCTTGAATTAAAGATTTTTGAAGTGAAAACTTCTTTAGAATCGTTGTGATTTCAAACCGGATGCAACGGAAAAAACGACAGGTAAGAGACACAAATACAAAGAATGAGACAGAAATATACATACTATTTAATACAGCGCCATCTGTGAGATTTTTTAATACTAACGTGTGTATGAAATCTCTTGCAGTGAATTNTGAAATGACCCACAGTGCTTGAATTAAAGATTTTTGAAGTGAAAACTTCTTTAGAATCGTTGTGATTTCAAACCGGATGCAACGGAAAAAACGACAGGTAAGAGACACAAATACAAAGAATGAGACAGAAATATACATACTATTTAATACAGCGCCATCTGTGAGATTTTTTAATACTAACGTGTGTATGAAATCTCTTGCAGTGAATTTTAATTTAGGATTATACGTGAAATTAAAATATCAATTCACAGAGGGCGCTACCTTACAATTATTTACTAATGACAAAATTTTACATATACTTAAGACGTTTAGGATAATTGTATTTTAATTTTGGAAGGTTTCACTTCTACCACGTGTGAATTGCACACATTTTGTTTTTTTTAATTTGTTATTAATTTAATTATTTACATATTGCATTGTACTCACTGTGTCTCATGCCTAAGTGATCTCTCTAGAGAGTGTACAATACAAACGCATTGGTACCGAGGCGCAGGCTGCATCGACCGGCCCAGGACTTCTCCCCCCCTCAGGGATCGCGCCTCCTGATTTATTACCAGAAGAGCACTCGTCACGTTCAGACGTGTGACACGTAATATGATAAATTTCTTTGTGTTCAAATCAGTGTTGAATAAGCGAACGAGTGTGCTTTATTTAATGATAAACAGTGATTTTGTGTATGTGAAAGTTTTTTGATTTGTGCATTCATTGTGTTTTTGAGTGTTAATTTATTTATTATGTAATTATAGTGTATGTTTTTAGTGAATGTGTCAATGTTTTACTGTTTTGTGTGTTGTTATTTTAAAGTTTTGCATTGTTTTTATGTATTTTACATATTATTCGAAAGTACTTTTTTAATGGGGGGGATAGGGGAGGGGGTGAATGAAAAAGATAGAAGGAGCAACAATGGCAACGCAGTGGTAAGATATAAACGACGACTATTAAATACTTTTAATTACTGCAATCGTGGGTTTTGTACAGGATTTCTTTGCTTAAATTCGCAGTTGCCGGTGTCAAGCGCAGGATCGATAAAGGATTAGGACATGGTCTGCGCATGCGCGATGCATATTGGGTGCGGCTCTCATAGTCAGCCGAGTCATGGACAAGATGGCTACCATTACCCAGCCCCTGTTCTGAGCTTATTAAAAAAACACTTAAAAGCACAAAACAGAAACAGAAACTGGAAGGAGAACTTAAATCAATCGAATACCTTTCATATTTATTAGGTAACCTAAAAAAAACTCAACAATGGTTTTTTTTTTTTGTATCATGCCCCTTAATTCGGACTACAAGAGAACTACAATGGCGAAACAAAAGGTATGTTCTTAATTTTATTCTTAAAAGTCTTCTAATATATTAAAGGTCTGCCAACAGTTGTTAATTGAAGTCGGTTTTTCTGAAATTTTTGACATTCCTCACTCTCGCATCGTGGCTATTTCGACCACTGGCTGGGTATGGGGCGCCGCCCCCAAATGCTAAAGGAGTCGCCGTCTACGCATGTCAAGAACTAAGTCGGATTAAAATGAAAATCAACATTCCAAACCTATTTTCATGCATGTTTTATTTTGTTACATCATCGTGTTCAATCAATAAATTATTGTATTCGGCAGATCTATAGTATGTGTACATATGTCGTCTATAACTGTAAAGATTACTAGTATTGTAGAAGAAATGTGTGTGTGTCTAGAATTATTGATATTTCTCACTTTATCGTGTGGTTTTTTTATGCCCGGTCGAATTGCATTGCGCCTCAGCGCATGCGCTACGGGAAACCAGAGCTCCGCCCTCGGTTTCTACGGCGACCGCCGCCTACGCTTATTAAACTATACGTACGTAATAATAGTTTATTAACAGTCCTTTACTTTATTTTCGCTATTTTAAATTCTTAAGATGGCTACTTCATTGCCTGACCTTTTAAATGGTCATTAACATTATATGTTTGTTGAGTGAGTGCTTTGAACTATAGGTATCAGTGTTAAAGGGTTTTTTTTATTACAATTTTTATTTATTTCATACTTCATTATTATTTTAAGTTGCAACGATTTCGTTCGATTTTATTAATTTAAAATTCAAATGTCAATTCATTTAATTGGTTAATTTGCTTTAACTTGTTATCGTTTCAAGGAACAAAATAATGGAATAGGGTTTGGATGTTTCTTAATTTCCTTGTTATCCGATGTGTTTACACATTCATAACTAATTAAACATTAATTTATCCGGAAGAGAGCAAAGCCTTAAATAAATATTAACAGATTAAATCTAAAACTGTGTCATAAAATAAATAAATAAAATACTGAAATGTACTAAACGTTAAGCAACTTACTTGTTTTACATAAATCGACATAGTAATCTTGAAAATTTTAAGAAGAGTTACGGTAGCATGGGGCGCAACCCCCTCAGGTCAGCCCGTGGCCATCAGCGGGAGGGAACTACCACTCTAGAGGGGCTCGAACTAGACCAACGCCCTCTTGCAATCCTCGGATCGGGGACAGTGGCACCGCGCCGAGAGGAAAGAAGAGCTTTACCTCTTCCGTTACGCTGCCTCCTTTTAACTACAGCCGAAATCCGGCTCACACAAAGGCGAAATGCCATCGAAGTCTTAGATACATTATGATGGATCCAACTGGAAAGAGAGTGGATATCTCAGCTTTCAGGTTATACTAGTTCTAAAACCAACAGCAAGTGACCATATTCGATGGAAAATTTGACCTGACACTATCAATTTCAGTTCTCGCAGAATGCACACAAAACAAATTTTGACGTGAGTGCTCTACAGTCTGTTCAGCGAGTACTCCACGGGCTGCTTCAACGAGAGCGACGCTGCGCATCACGGAGAAACTCACGGCAAAAGTTTTTTTGCATATCCTGCACAGTTTCAGTTCTCGCAGAGTACGCAAAAAAACAATTTTGACGTGAGTGCTCTACAGTCTGTTCAGCGAGTACTCCACGGGCTGCTTCAACGAGAGCGACGCTGCGCATCACGGAGAAACTCACGGCAAAAGTTTTTTTGCATATCCTGCACAGTTTCAGTTCTCGCAGAGTACGCAAAAAAACAATTTTGACGTGAGTGCTCTACAGTCTGTTCAGCGAGTACTCTACGGGCTGCTTCAACGAGAGCGACGCTGCGCATCACGGAGAAACTCACGGCAAAAGTTTTTTTGCATATCCTGCACAGTTTCAGTTCTCGCAGAGTACGCAAAAAAACAATTTTGACGTGAGTGCTCTACAGTCTGTTCAGCGAGTACTCTACGGGCTGCTTCAACGAGAGCGACGCTGCGCATCACGGAGAAACTCACGGCAAAAGTTTTTTTGCATATCCTGCACAGTTTCAGTTCTCGCAGAGTACGCAAAAAAACAATTTTGACGTGAGTGCTCTACAGTCTGTTCAGCGAGTACTCTACGGGCTGCTTCAACGAGAGCGACGCTGCGCATCACGGAGAAACTCACGGCAAAAGTTTTTTTGCATATCCTGCACAGTTTCAGTTCTCGCAGAGTACGCAAAAAAACAATTTTGACGTGAGTGCTCTACAGTCTGTTCAGCGAGTACTCTACGGGCTGCTTCAACGAGAGCGACGCTGCGCATCACGGAGAAACTCACGGCAAAAGTTTTTTTGCATATCCTGCACAGTTTCAGTTCTCGCAGAGTACGCAAAAAAACAATTTTGACGTGAGTGCTCTACAGTCTGTTCAGCGAGTACTCTACGGGCTGCTTCAACGAGAGCGACGCTGCGCATCACGGAGAAACTCACGGCAAAAGTTTTTTTGCATATCCTGCACAGTTTCAGTTCTCGCAGAGTACGCAAAAAAACAATTTTGACGTGAGTGCTCTACAGTCTGTTCAGCGAGTACTCTACGGGCTGCTTCAACGAGAGCGACGCTGCGCATCACGGAGAAACTCACGGCAAAAGTTTTTTTGCATATCCTGCACAGTTTCAGTTCTCGCAGAGTACGCAAAAAAACAATTTTGACGTGAGTGCTCTACAGTCTGTTCAGCGAGTACTCTACGGGCTGCTTCAACGAGAGCGACGCTGCGCATCACGGAGAAACTCACGGCAAAAGTTTTTTTGCATATCCTGCACAGTTTCAGTTCTCGCAGAGTACGCAAAAAAACAATTTTGACGTGAGTGCTCTACAGTCTGTTCAGCGAGTACTCTACGGGCTGCTTCAACGAGAGCGACGCTGCGCATCACGGAGAAACTCACGGCAAAAGTTTTTTTGCATATCCTGCACAGTTTCAGTTCTCGCAGAGTACGCAAAAAAACAATTTTGACGTGAGTGCTCTACAGTCTGTTCAGCGAGTACTCTACGGGCTGCTTCAACGAGAGCGACGCTGCGCATCACGGAGAAACTCACGGCAAAAGTTTTTTTGCATATCCTGCACAGTTTCAGTTCTCGCAGAGTACGCAAAAAAACAATTTTGACGTGAGTGCTCTACAGTCTGTTCAGCGAGTACTCTACGGGCTGCTTCAACGAGAGCGACGCTGCGCATCACGGAGAAACTCACGGCAAAAGTTTTTTTGCATATCCTGCACAGTTTCAGTTCTCGCAGAGTACGCAAAAAAACAATTTTGACGTGAGTGCTCTACAGTCTGTTCAGCGAGTACTCTACGGGCTGCTTCAACGAGAGCGACGCTGCGCATCACGGAGAAACTCACGGCAAAAGTTTTTTTGCATATCCTGCACAGTTTCAGTTCTCGCAGAGTACGCAAAAAAACAATTTTGACGTGAGTGCTCTACAGTCTGTTCAGCGAGTACTCTACGGGCTGCTTCAACGAGAGCGACGCTGCGCATCACGGAGAAACTCACGGCAAAAGTTTTTTTGCATATCCTGCACAGTTTCAGTTCTCGCAGAGTACGCAAAAAAACAATTTTGACGTGAGTGCTCTACAGTCTGTTCAGCGAGTACTCTACGGGCTGCTTCAACGAGAGCGACGCTGCGCATCACGGAGAAACTCACGGCAAAAGTTTTTTTGCATATCCTGCACAGTTTCAGTTCTCGCAGAGTACGCAAAAAAACAATTTTGACGTGAGTGCTCTACAGTCTGTTCAGCGAGTACTCTACGGGCTGCTTCAACGAGAGCGACGCTGCGCATCACGGAGAAACTCACGGCAAAAGTTTTTTTGCATATCCTGCACAGTTTCAGTTCTCGCAGAGTACGCAAAAAAACAATTTTGACGTGAGTGCTCTACAGTCTGTTCAGCGAGTACTCTACGGGCTGCTTCAACGAGAGCGACGCTGCGCATCACGGAGAAACTCACGGCAAAAGTTTTTTTGCATATCCTGCACAGTTTCAGTTCTCGCAGAGTACGCAAAAAAACAATTTTGACGTGAGTGCTCTACAGTCTGTTCAGCGAGTACTCTACGGGCTGCTTCAACGAGAGCGACGCTGCGCATCACGGAGAAACTCACGGCAAAAGTTTTTTTGCATATCCTGCACAGTTTCAGTTCTCGCAGAGTACGCAAAAAAACAATTTTGACGTGAGTGCTCTACAGTCTGTTCAGCGAGTACTCTACGGGCTGCTTCAACGAGAGCGACGCTGCGCATCACGGAGAAACTCACGGCAAAAGTTTTTTTGCATATCCTGCACAGTTTCAGTTCTCGCAGAGTACGCAAAAAAACAATTTTGACGTGAGTGCTCTACAGTCTGTTCAGCGAGTACTCTACGGGCTGCTTCAACGAGAGCGACGCTGCGCATCACGGAGAAACTCACGGCAAAAGTTTTTTTGCATATCCTGCACAGTTTCAGTTCTCGCAGAGTACGCAAAAAAACAATTTTGACGTGAGTGCTCTACAGTCTGTTCAGCGAGTACTCTACGGGCTGCTTCAACGAGAGCGACGCTGCGCATCACGGAGAAACTCACGGCAAAAGTTTTTTTGCATATCCTGCACAGTTTCAGTTCTCGCAGAGTACGCAAAAAAACAATTTTGACGTGAGTGCTCTACAGTCTGTTCAGCGAGTACTCTACGGGCTGCTTCAACGAGAGCGACGCTGCGCATCACGGAGAAACTCACGGCAAAAGTTTTTTTGCATATCCTGCACAGTTTCAGTTCTCGCAGAGTACGCAAAAAAACAATTTTGACGTGAGTGCTCTACAGTCTGTTCAGCGAGTACTCTACGGGCTGCTTCAACGAGAGCGACGCTGCGCATCACGGAGAAACTCACGGCAAAAGTTTTTTTGCATATCCTGCACAGTTTCAGTTCTCGCAGAGTACGCAAAAAAACAATTTTGACGTGAGTGCTCTACAGTCTGTTCAGCGAGTACTCTACGGGCTGCTTCAACGAGAGCGACGCTGCGCATCACGGAGAAACTCACGGCAAAAGTTTTTTTGCATATCCTGCACAGTTTCAGTTCTCGCAGAGTACGCAAAAAAACAATTTTGACGTGAGTGCTCTACAGTCTGTTCAGCGAGTACTCTACGGGCTGCTTCAACGAGAGCGACGCTGCGCATCACGGAGAAACTCACGGCAAAAGTTTTTTTGCATATCCTGCACAGTTTCAGTTCTCGCAGAGTACGCAAAAAAACAATTTTGACGTGAGTGCTCTACAGTCTGTTCAGCGAGTACTCTACGGGCTGCTTCAACGAGAGCGACGCTGCGCATCACGGAGAAACTCACGGCAAAAGTTTTTTTGCATATCCTGCACAGTTTCAGTTCTCGCAGAGTACGCAAAAAAACAATTTTGACGTGAGTGCTCTACAGTCTGTTCAGCGAGTACTCTACGGGCTGCTTCAACGAGAGCGACGCTGCGCATCACGGAGAAACTCACGGCAAAAGTTTTTTTGCATATCCTGCACAGTTTCAGTTCTCGCAGAGTACGCAAAAAAACAATTTTGACGTGAGTGCTCTACAGTCTGTTCAGCGAGTACTCTACGGGCTGCTTCAACGAGAGCGACGCTGCGCATCACGGAGAAACTCACGGCAAAAGTTTTTTTGCATATCCTGCACAGTTTCAGTTCTCGCAGAGTACGCAAAAAAACAATTTTGACGTGAGTGCTCTACAGTCTGTTCAGCGAGTACTCTACGGGCTGCTTCAACGAGAGCGACGCTGCGCATCACGGAGAAACTCACGGCAAAAGTTTTTTTGCATATCCTGCACAGTTTCAGTTCTCGCAGAGTACGCAAAAAAACAATTTTGACGTGAGTGCTCTACAGTCTGTTCAGCGAGTACTCTACGGGCTGCTTCAACGAGAGCGACGCTGCGCATCACGGAGAAACTCACGGCAAAAGTTTTTTTGCATATCCTGCACAGTTTCAGTTCTCGCAGAGTACGCAAAAAAACAATTTTGACGTGAGTGCTCTACAGTCTGTTCAGCGAGTACTCTACGGGCTGCTTCAACGAGAGCGACGCTGCGCATCACGGAGAAACTCACGGCAAAAGTTTTTTTGCATATCCTGCACAGTTTCAGTTCTCGCAGAGTACGCAAAAAAACAATTTTGACGTGAGTGCTCTACAGTCTGTTCAGCGAGTACTCTACGGGCTGCTTCAACGAGAGCGACGCTGCGCATCACGGAGAAACTCACGGCAAAAGTTTTTTTGCATATCCTGCACAGTTTCAGTTCTCGCAGAGTACGCAAAAAAACAATTTTGACGTGAGTGCTCTACAGTCTGTTCAGCGAGTACTCTACGGGCTGCTTCAACGAGAGCGACGCTGCGCATCACGGAGAAACTCACGGCAAAAGTTTTTTTGCATATCCTGCACAGTTTCAGTTCTCGCAGAGTACGCAAAAAAACAATTTTGACGTGAGTGCTCTACAGTCTGTTCAGCGAGTACTCTACGGGCTGCTTCAACGAGAGCGACGCTGCGCATCACGGAGAAACTCACGGCAAAAGTTTTTTTGCATATCCTGCACAGTTTCAGTTCTCGCAGAGTACGCAAAAAAACAATTTTGACGTGAGTGCTCTACAGTCTGTTCAGCGAGTACTCTACGGGCTGCTTCAACGAGAGCGACGCTGCGCATCACGGAGAAACTCACGGCAAAAGTTTTTTTGCATATCCTGCACAGTTTCAGTTCTCGCAGAGTACGCAAAAAAACAATTTTGACGTGAGTGCTCTACAGTCTGTTCAGCGAGTACTCTACGGGCTGCTTCAACGAGAGCGACGCTGCGCATCACGGAGAAACTCACGGCAAAAGTTTTTTTGCATATCCTGCACAGTTTCAGTTCTCGCAGAGTACGCAAAAAAACAATTTTGACGTGAGTGCTCTACAGTCTGTTCAGCGAGTACTCTACGGGCTGCTTCAACGAGAGCGACGCTGCGCATCACGGAGAAACTCACGGCAAAAGTTTTTTTGCATATCCTGCACAGTTTCAGTTCTCGCAGAGTACGCAAAAAAACAATTTTGACGTGAGTGCTCTACAGTCTGTTCAGCGAGTACTCTACGGGCTGCTTCAACGAGAGCGACGCTGCGCATCACGGAGAAACTCACGGCAAAAGTTTTTTTGCATATCCTGCACAGTTTCAGTTCTCGCAGAGTACGCAAAAAAACAATTTTGACGTGAGTGCTCTACAGTCTGTTCAGCGAGTACTCTACGGGCTGCTTCAACGAGAGCGACGCTGCGCATCACGGAGAAACTCACGGCAAAAGTTTTTTTGCATATCCTGCACAGTTTCAGTTCTCGCAGAGTACGCAAAAAAACAATTTTGACGTGAGTGCTCTACAGTCTGTTCAGCGAGTACTCTACGGGCTGCTTCAACGAGAGCGACGCTGCGCATCACGGAGAAACTCACGGCAAAAGTTTTTTTGCATATCCTGCACAGTTTCAGTTCTCGCAGAGTACGCAAAAAAACAATTTTGACGTGAGTGCTCTACACTCTGTTCAGCGAGTACTCTACGGGCTGCTTCAACGAGAGCGACGCTGCGCCTCACGGAGAAACTCACGGCAAAAGTTTTTTTGCATATCCTGCACAGTTTCAGTTCTCGCAGTGTACTCAAAAAAACAATTTTGACGTGAGTGCTCTACAGTCTGTTCAGCGAGTACTCCACGGGCTGCTTCAACGAGAGCGACGCTGCGCATCACGGAGAAACTCACGGCAAAAGTTTTTTTGCATATCCTGCACAGTTTCAGTTCTCGCAGTGTACTCAAAAAAACAATTGAGTATCGTATTTACCTTTTGATGTTTTTATTGTTACCCGGGTAAGAGTAACGCCATCTATCGCCGAATAGCCGAAACGAATACCAAAGGATCTAGTAACATCTAAAACGCACGAGAAGTACGATAGCGGAAGCACGCATCGAAAGTGCTCGACTTTCAAGAATGTTCTATACGATTATAGGGATGGATAAAAGCGTTGCAGAGATGTACGCAGTTAGTAATCGGAACTACTCGAAGCGAAACAGCGAACGGATCACTTGAAGCGAAGCGGAATTAAGAATTTTCAAGTGTTCTAAGTGATAAATACACTTTTAAGGTGTACTTTGGTGGCACTCATGTCATTTCGGATCCTCCCGATCCACTAACGGTGCTTTTAGGCACCTCAAGCACCGGACATCGTTCGACGAGTAAACTAACTCTCAGACACAGCCCACTGAGTTTCTCGCCGGATCTTCTCAGTGGGTCACGTTTCCGATCGGGTGGTAGATTCTGCGAAACACGACTCTTGCTAGGGTTCGTGTTAGCAACGTCGTCGGGTTTGAGCCCCGTGAGCTCACCTACTAGTTAAGGTTGTGCTGAAATAGCCTCTTAAGGCTCTGAGCTGGGCAGGAAAAAAAAAGGTGGCACATTTATTTATCCCGAACCCTAACATCTGTACTGGCCCCAGTAACGAAAGTGTTTCTCGTCTTTGCCATAGTCTTGTTACTGTTTGTTGTAATTAGATATATCGGTAGGAAAGAAAACACGGGGTTATATTAATAAAAAACTTTTATAGAACATAATAATAGAACTACATCTAGGACCAAAAATGAATTCATTAGAATGAAAGATCCCGCGAAAACATAAAAACGAACTGACACAAATACATTCATTTTCCCAAAATATCGAAGGTTCAGTACAACTTTAAATATATATACATATATATATTTTCTTATGTGTGTGGACGATCTCACAGCCCACCTGATGTTAAGTGGTTACTGGAGCCCATAGACATCTACAACTTAAATGCGCCACACACCAAAATTCATCTCGTACTGCTCTCAGTTTGACAGGTTGCAGGAATCTTTTGGAGAGGGACAATCGATTTACTGCATCGACAGACTCGTAATGAATTAGCGACAAGATAGCCCTTGAAAAGATTTTAGAAGAATAAGAAAATACGAATTCTTACTGTTTGCAGTATTCACGACCAATGTTTTTTTTTCTATAAGCTTTGCAAAGATTTCAAACATTCACCAATATTAGAAGTATTGAGTACGTGCGTGAAAGTCTAGGTGTACGGGACATCGCCGACAAGATGCAGGAGAGTAGGCTGAGATGGTATGGTCACGTGAAAAGGAAGCCGCCTGACTACGTCGAAAATTTGGCGCTACTGCTCGACCTCCTCGGTCGGAGACCTAGAGGTTGACCGAAGACAAGGTGGGGGGACGTAGTGCTGAAGGACAAGAGAGAATGCAATGTTGCTGACGAGGATGTCGAAGACAGAGCGAAGTGGAGGAGTAAAGTCAGGAAAGCTGACCCCATCACCATGTGGGATAAATAGCTGGGAAGAGAGAGAGAAGTATTGAGTAATTTTGTAGGCAGCGGCTTGGCTCTGCCCCTGCCATTGCTGATGTCCNCGAAGACAAGGTGGGGGGACGTAGTGCTGAAGGACAAGAGAGAATGCAATGTTGCTGACGAGGATGTCGAAGACAGAGCGAAGTGGAGGAGTAAAGTCAGGAAAGCTGACCCCATCACCATGTGGGATAAATAGCTGGGAAGAGAGAGAGAAGTATTGAGTAATTTTGTAGGCAGCGGCTTGGCTCTGCCCCTGCCATTGCTGATGTCCATGAGCGACGGCAACCACTCACCATCAGGTGGGCCGCTTATATACCGCTTAATACTCTCCTACCTAAACTCTCGTCTGCCTACACGGCAATAAAAAAATCCTGTTTTTAAATTGTGATTTTTCGAGTGCACAAATGTGCAGAAAAGTATACGGTCCGCCTGATGGTAACTGACCACCGATGCTCGTAAACAGAAATCTTGGAGATGTGGACATATCATAGCACTCACGAAAAAATATTACAGAGGGGCCTTATTCCAGAGCCGAATGGTACGTAGGAGAAAATATAAATATAAAATAGTAGATGAGTGCAGTGTTTCCAGGTAGTATTTTTTTAGCTCTGTTCCTGTGACGAGCTATGGCATGGTATCGTGGAGATCATGAATCATCACAAACAATCCTACAGAGCGGTTCCCATAGAACATACTGAATTCCCTCTTCAGACTTAGTAGTTCCAAATCTTAACTAAATTCATTACAAAACAAATATCTTAAATCGTGGTTTACTGTCGAAATAAATTATTTCCGACACCATGTTATGTAGATGATATATTTTATTTGTATTTACGACCCAGGAAACGAATTTGGACAAAAATTATGTATGTTTTGTTAAGAGAAAGAGAGGGTGATTCTCACTAGTGTTAGTAGTAATTCAGGACTTAATCTATTTCAATTATAAATCTCTTTAACATTGTTAATAAATCAGAACGACAATAAAAAAGATGTTCATAAATTTTTCGTTTTATTTTCAACTAGCTTTTACACGCGGCTTTGGTTGGGGTAATGCAGAAAAAAATATATAGCTGGGGACTTGTAGTTTTATGTTTGAAAATGACTTCAGTACTTCTGGTACTATTAAAAGTTTTCATAATGATCGGTTACATTGTTCAGATGTCAAAGCGTAATTAACGAATTCTCATCCGCATTAAAAATTTTAAACACCCGCTACCAATAAAATCATATTAACATTTTACCAGGCTTGCTTACAATTGATTGAGACAGATAGCATAAGCATTGTATGAACAAATATTATACAATATACATGATAATTTTTCGAAAATATTATATTAATCTATACTAATATATAAATCTACAGTGGTTTTTACGGATGTTCCGTTATAACTACTCAACCATGCATCCGATTGACTTGAAACTTGGTATCCATGTAGAAAATACATGTACTTAATGGATAGGCTAATATTTGTATGAGTGTTGGATTCCCCAAACCAGTTGCGGGGGCGTTAATGATGAGAATGTTTGTGGGGGTGAGAAATGATAATGTTAATTTTAAATGCCCAGCGAAGCGGTCGGGTACAGCTAGTATCTAATCAATCTATGTCTTGTAACTTTGAAGGAGGAATTTCATGCTGAAATTTGGAGAGCAATTTGGAAGCTTCAGCTGTTTAACACCAACATGTAAACAGTCACAACTGGCTTATACATTTCATTGTCTAAGAACGATTTCGTGTGACTGTCCTGCAAATGATACCATTAGGTCCAACGTTATTTAATACAAGTAACCCTCCTACCCTCCGTAGATACGATCCTACCAAGTCCTGTGTTGTGCGAAACCGTGTTATATCAGACTAGAACTTACTAGAAGTCAGTATAAAAAGAAGACTATTTTTTTTCTGAATGAAACCTCTGAACTAAGCTTAGAAGATGTCTTTTTACCTATTATACATACATACATAAATAATCAGCAGTTAAATTTTGGTTATTCCCATATATTGTGTGTTCATAGTATATAATGTAATTTTGTAACTAATCTATACTAATACTAGACGATGACCGAGCTTTGCTCGGTTTTTTTTTTTGATAACGCCATCTTTTTGTGTCTTTAAAGCGGTTAGTTGCTCTTAATTAAGAAAAATAGTATTATTATTCGCCAATAGATGTCGGGAAGAGATTATTGAAAACACGAATAAAACAACATTTTCTGAAAATAAAGCGTGGCTAGATCGATTTATCGCCCCCGAAATCCCCTGTATACTAAATTTTATGAAAATCGTTGGAGCCGTTTTCGAGATTCAGATTATATATATATTAATATACAAGAATTGCTCGTTTAAAGGTATAAGATTATAAAGCTGAAGAGTTTGTTTGTTTTGTTTGAACGCGCTAATCTCAGGAACCACTGGTCCGATTTGAAATTTTTTTTCAGTGTTAGATAGCCCATTTATTGAGGAAGGCTATGTATAGGCTATATAACATCACGGTAAGACCAATACAAGTGGAGCACCAATAAAGAATGTTTCAAAATAGTGGTTTAATTAGCTCCTTAACATTCTATAATTCAAAAATATTTTCACTTTCTGCGTAAATGAAGAGGGGGTTAAAATTTAGCGTTATGCCAAAGTGATTATTCCACGCGGACGGAGTCGCGGGCAAAAGCTAGTTTTAAATAAAAATCTCATTATCGTGTTGTAGAAGTACCGTGTTATAAAAAGTTCCTGGGGAATTTTTCTTTTCGTGTTATAGTGGAACCGTGTTGTAAAATACCGCGTTATAGGAGGGTTCTTCTTCTTCTATATCGTTCCCTCACTACTGAGGATCGCGACCACATGCGACGTACTTCCAATGTGCTCGATCATGAGTGGCATGGACTGCACGGTACAGACTACCACCAAGTGCTTCTCTTGCTAGATCTCACCATCTGGCTGGTGTTCTGCCCACGGCGCGCTTGCCTTCTATTCGATCCGTAATTATGAGCTTCTCTAATTCATATCTGGGAGACCGCATGATGTGTCCGAAGAAGCTCATAACACGTTCCCGGCAGATGGAAGAGAGCCTTTTTCGGATGTCTAGCTTAGCTGCCTTAAAAAGGACTCGTTTGTTCTCATGGCATCGGAGGATTACCTGTACTTAATTTCGTAGTTCTCGTGAAGGTCCGACTAAGGATGCCGCTTTCGATGCGAACGACTTTTCTCATTTCTATTCGGGGCTCGTTTTCTCCCAAGTATATTCAATTATCATTGTTTTTCCTGCTAGCCATTACGTGTCAAGTTGATGGGAACAAAATAAAACGGAACGGTATATTTTCTTAATGTATATGAAAAATGACTGGCTCGGTGGCCGTCAGAGACGTTAACTACAGCATAGTTAACGTCTCTGACTGCCATGACAAGGATCATGATTTCGATTCCCACATCGGGCAGACATTCATGTGATGAATAGGTTCGTCTGTTCGTTGTCTATGTGCTTAAAATCTATACATGTATAATACATATTTAAAATCGTATTTACGTGTGCATATCAATATCTAGTTCCCATACCTAGTACATCATCATCATCATCATCTCAGCCTGTCTGCTGTCCACTGCTGAACACAGGCCTCTCCAACTGATGTCCAGTGCGGCCGGTCCGTTGCCACCTGCATCCAACGTGACCCAGCAATTTTCACCAGGTCGTCGGTCCATCTGGTAGGTGGCCGTCCCACACTGCGTTTGTGAGTACGTGGTCTCCACTCGAGGATCTTTCTGCCCCATCGGCCGTCCGATCTTCGCGCTATGTGGCCAGCCCACTGCCACTTCAGCTTGCTAATCCTACGGGCTATGTCAGCAACTTTAGTTCTTCTACGGATCTCCTCATTTCTGATTCGATCTCGTAGAGAAATACCAAGCATAGCCCTCTCAATAGCTCGCTGCGCGACACTAAGCTTCCTGAAAAGATCCCTTGTGAAGCACCACGTCTCGGAACCGTAAGTCATCACTGGCAACACACATTGGTTGTATACCTTTGTCTTTAGGCACTGAGGGATTTTGGACGAGAACACATTTCTTAATTTACCGAACGCTGCCCAGCCGAGTTGGATCCGCCTACTGACCTCTCTCTCAAAGTTGGACTTACCTAATTGGACTACCTGTCCCAGGTATATATAGTCGTCTACAACTTCAAGAGTACCTAGTACATGAAATCTCTATATATAAAAATGAATTGCTGTTCGTTAGTCTCGCTAAAACTCGAGAACGGCTGAATCGATTTGGCTAATTTTGGTCTAGAACTATTTGTGGAAGTCCAGAGAAAGTTTAAAAGGTAGATAAATATGAAAATGCTCGGAATTAAATCAAAATAACAATTTTGTTTTTCCTTTGATGTGTCCCCCGCCGGAAGGATTCCTTTTGTTGGTTTTAAGTTTGTTTTATACAAAAGTTTACGTCTTTTATTTATCGATTGAGGCACTACAAAGTCTGCCGGGTCAGCTAGTCGTGTAATAAAAATCAAACCCGCAAAATTATAATTTGTGTAATTACTGGTGGTAAGACCTCTTGTGAGTCCGCAAGGATAAGTGTCGCCGCCCTGCCTATTTCTGCCGTGCGTGAAGCAGTAATGCGATTCGTTTTGAAGGGCGGGGCCGCCGTTGTAACTATACTGAGACCTTAGAAGTTACTTATATATCAAGGTGGGTGGCGCATTAACGTTGTATATGTATATGGGCTCTAACCACTTAACACCAGGTGGGCTGTGAGCTCGTTTCACCGATCTCAGCAGTAAAGAAAAGATCCTCGTTTAGCGCTATGCGTGTGTGACTTGTCCCTGGTTATTATGAAAGATCAATTTAAATTTACAAGTGATTGTTTTCAATATTTCACTTGATTTTTCCTACATAAGATGATGGTCTTGAAAGACCATTTCAGCGTAGCCTTAACTAGTAGGTGAGCCCGCTGGCCTCAAACCTGATGTATTCTACAATTACGAGTCTTCATTTGCATTCTGGAGTAAGTCGTCGAGAGTACCAGTGTATTCTAATTGCGGAGATCCTAGATTAGAAGGCGCAAGAAAGTAATTAAGGATCATTGCTCAGACAGTACCAAAAAAAAAAAAGTGGCTTGTCTGATATCCATGGGCTATGCCACAATTCACTGTCAAGTTACTCGTTTGCCTAGAAAGGAAAAAAAAAACGGTGATCTTTTTTTTTTATTGCTTAGATGGGTGGACGAGCTCACAGCCCACCTGATGTTAAGTGGTTACTGGAGCCCGAAAACATTTACAACGTACATGCTCCACCCACCTTGAGATATAAGTTCTAAGTTCTCAGTATAGTTACAACGGCTGCCCCGCCCTTCAAGCTGAAACGCATTACTGCTTCACTGCGGAAATAGGCGGGGTGGTGGTACCTACCCGTGTGGACTCCCAAGAGGTCCTACCACCAGTAATTACGCAAATTATAATTTTGCGGGTTTCATTTTTATTACACGATGTTATTCCTTCACCGTGGAAGTCAATCGTTAACATTTGCCGAGTACGTATTTCATTAGAAAAATTGGTACCCGCCTGCGGGATTCGAACACCGGTGCATCGCTTCATACGAATGCACAAGACGTCTTATCTTTTAGGCCACGACGACTCGCAAACTCACTTGCCTAGAAAGGAAAAAAATAATCTAATGGTGATCATTGATGATCACTGTCGCTCAAAGCCAAAGCTTTCAAAACCAGCAATCAATATAGTTACACAGTAGAGCACATTCGATATGACAGATGGAAGTAATGCAGGAACGAATAACAGTCAATCTGTTCTCGGAGCGTTCGTCCGCAAACAGTAAAGTTACAAAGGAAATACGGCACTGAAATATGACAGGGTATATACGGTAGGTGAATTAAGAAAATGTAAATATGTGTGCTGAGATATTTCGGATAAAAGAAAAATACTATTTGGTAAATGCTACGTTTTGTAATTTAAGTATTTATTTTTTATTGTCTAAGTCATCAACGTAATGCCGCCTTCGTACCTGAGATGTTAGTTTTAAATCTCAGCTTTATGGTACAACGGCTGCCCCTACTGGTGGTAGGACGTCTTGTGAGTCCGCACGGGTAGGTACTACCACCCTGCCTATTTCTGCCGTGAAGCAGTAGTGCGTTTCGTTTTGAAGGGTGGGGTAGCCGTTGTTGCTATACTGAGACCTTAGAACTCGTATCTCAAGGTGGGTGGCGGCATTTACGTTGTAGATGTCTATAGGCTCCAGTAACCATTACACCAGGTGGGCCGTGAGCTCGTCCACCTATCTAAGCAATAAAAAAAAATGAACTTTTATACATATATGAATTTCAAGCTCGCATTTTGAAATAAATATCAGATGTGTGTATATCAGCAAATCATTAAACTCCGTTAGAGATATGATCCTCCAAGACTACTATAGTCTCAACGCCATGAGATGATTAGGCACATATATGACTCGATCTTTAGTCATCGCTTTCGCTTATCATCAATGCTGGGTCAGAGCGATTCGGTACAAAATTCTGCTCAGCGTAGTTAACCCGAATATAGAAATAACAATAAAAATAAGAATCGAATTATGATTTAATACCGCATTATTTCCACGTGCTCAAAATAAAGCCACAAATGAAAACAATGGTCGTGACTCATGTGGATGTACACAGAAAAGTAGCTACATGAAAACGATTCTCCGGCATGACCACTTAAGCGCGTCGATTAATCAATACTTTGGAACGTGATCGAGGTTACAATTAAGAAATCGGACTGTCTTTTATCCTCATTGGTGACACCCAACTGAACACTTTCATTCGTGCTTTTCTGTTAAAAAGTTAACTCAATGACGTTCTATTTTATAAATTATGCAATTTTTTCTAAGCTTTTTTTTAAATATATTTTAGATGGGTGGACGAGCTCACAGCCCACCCGGTGTTAAGTGGTTACTGGAGCCCATAGACATCTACAACGTAGACGCGCTACCACCTTGAGATACAAGTTCTAAAGTCTCACTATAGTTACAACGGCTGCCCCACCCTTCAACCCGAAACGCATTACTGCTTCACGGCAGAAATAGGCAGGGCGGTGGTACCTATCCGCGCGGACTCACAAGTGGTCCTACCACCAGTAAGCTCTAAATAGACATGGAATGAGCTCTCCTCTACGATGTTTCCCGAGCGGCATGCTACACCAAGGTATCATATAGAAATAAAGAATCTTTATTTAGATAATAATTAATGCTAAATCCGGCCCTGATACCACAAAATCGTAAAGTTAACACCACAATAAATTAAACTGAAATCGCATATTAGTACTGTTCCTCAAAATATATACGAAAATAAATTGTTCAATGAAAACATCCAATAAATCTTTCCGCTTCGTCAAAACGGGCCGACTGTCGTTGGCGTCGATCGCAAATCAAGATAAACAGGCACCTGTCTGGGATATCATCACGAATGTAGACGATTTAAAATTTACATCTTAATGTAACCGATTCGAAATGGAAAATTCTTAATATCTTACAAGACAATAGCATCGCTTTAATTATTCGATACTTGGGCCAGAGGGAACAGCACAAACCTTCAACTTTCAGGAAATGTATGACTTTAACAAACATTGTTATTACAAAAAAAAACGGTGCGCGTACAACTTGGTGAACGTGAAAGAAGTGAAACTTCTTTTGCGGTGTGTCTTCATTTTTCGTTCTTAAATCAAATTTCTCTTGTAATAGAGAATGCTGTGTATAAGAGAATCGACCTAACTAGCTTTGTTTTTTCCCACTCTCCACAGTCGAATGGTTCACGAGACGCTCTGTCTATTTTCTCCCTCTCGCTCTTTCTAAATTGTATCTTTTCTCTCTAGCCGTAACAAATCTGTCGCGAGTTAAATGTTACTCTCAACGCGCCTAAAGAAGTTTCACTTCAAAAATATATATGCAATATATTATACACAACGGAAAACTGTTAATCTCTCCGGTATGCCACATGCGTGCGAGAAACCGTGGCTTCTTATACGGAATGCGAGTAAAAGTGTCCCGTCGCCGCCGGGTCCAACACGTCACACACTCAACATATCCTAACTTGTATTGTTATTGTATTATCTTTATATTAATACGTGAAGCAGAAACTTTGTACCCCTTTTTACGAAAATTGACCGAGGAGTATAAAATTTCACACACTTATAGAGAATATAGAGAAGGAATGCAGAATGTTACTATAATTTTTTTTTATTATCCATAAAAAATACATTAAATCAATAAATAAATAAAAAACATTACACACACTACCATATATCTGACACACATACGTATGCATACTATTTGTTTACTGTCAAACTTTTCTTATTGCTTATAGTCTGTGGTCAAATTGAGAGTAGATTAAATTATATTGTTTGTCTTTATTAATATTTGTCTAAGTGTAGTCTTGGCGAAATCTGTGATTTCGTGTGTGTAACTATACTTTTGACCTTAGAACTTATATCTCAAGTTGGGTGGCGTATTTACGTTGTAGATGTCTATGGGCTTCATTAACCACTTAACACCAGTTGGGCTGTGAGCTCGTCTACCCAACTGAGCAATAAAAATATATTTATAGAAGTATAATAGTATTTGACAATAGAATCATAATAGTGTAATATAATTGTATATACAGTATTTCGATTAATTGAACTGATGGGTTATATTATATTAAGCGTACTACACATATTATAGATTTTGTAGTGGAGTTAAATTTGTAATTCTTTAAACTAAACATGATCGAATTTTTAATAAACAAGGAATTGGCTGTGTGGTGTCTCGCTCTAGAATAGCACCACGAATCTTTAGTTGTAGTTGTCGTAAATGGAACGTAAGGAATGGGCATCGCTAACCGGCCTTTGCTGGTGATAGGGCGTTTTGGAGGCCCATACTGGTAGGTACCACCATCCTGTATATCTCTGGTTAGAAAAGTGGGACATAGTATATATCGCTATATCGGATGCCGGATATTCATGATTTCAGTTTTGCTTAAAAGTATTGCGTAGATATATTTGCGGCTGTTTATATAACAAGAACTATTAATAATCAACACCTGAAGTCTATAGTGTAGAAGTAGAAACTTTAAGAAGAACAAGAAAATTGTATCAGAGAATCTTTAAAAAAAATTAGATTTTACCTTGTGCATTGAGAACTATCATAGAATTAAAAATTAAAATAAAACAGGAACGCTGTATTGTGCCTTCCTGCTGACTATAAAATTTCATCGGAAATACGTGAATAATAATATTGAATAATCCATTGCGGAACTAATGCAGCACGTGTACGACCTTGGATCATCAACATCGGTTCACGAGTCGAGGTCCTCTTTAGTATATCGCGTGCGTCATGTTACAATCAAAAGCGTGCCGATTGTCTATGAGGGATTTGCTTTAAGCGTTGCCAAAGACCGATGACGTCAGTGTGCTTAATGCGAGCTCTTTAGCTTCTTTTTTTTTATTTTTTTTTATTGCATATATGGGTGGACGAGCTCACAGCCCACCTGATGTTAAGTGGTTACTGGAGCCCATAGACATCTACAACGTAGACGCGCCACCCACCTTGAGATACAAGTTCTAAAGTCTCAGTATAGTTACAACGGCTGTCCCACCCTTCAAACCGAAACGCATTACTGCTTCACGGCAGAAATAAGCAGGGCGGTGGTACCTATCCGCGCGGACTCACAAGTGGTCCTTCCTACCACCTACTTCTCGATCGCGTAAAAGCTAAATCAAATTTGTATGGAGTCTCTTCTCTCTTTTGCATAACAACTTTTGTTGAACTCTTCTGCTTAACCATAAAATTATTTAATTGGTGCAACTGTACGAATCGCGATGAAATTTTGAGTACTATCTCGTGTGCATCATCAACTTTGGTGCGTTCACGTCCTTCAGAAACGGACTGACAAAAATATGTCTACGGTGTGCTTAATGCGAGCTTTTTTAACTTCTCGATCGCGTAAAAGATAACTAAAATTAATATTGGAATTTTATTGGAAAATTAACAATTTATTTCAGAAGTTATATAGAGCAGACAAGGTTGTATGGGCTTAGATCCCCTTGCCTTTCCTAATAAGGAAAAAATGTATAAAAAAAATATCATGGAAAATTAACATTTGAACAACTCCCCTACGTTTGTCGCTAGTTAAAAAACTCGCACTAAGCACACTGATCTATAAATTTGGTATGTCTTTTGTAAAATAGAGATGATTCAGAATCGATATTCGAATTTAATTAAAAAAAGGAATTCTAAGAGATTAACTAAGGTTAATTGTAGCAGAGACGAATAGATTCGCTGAAAAGTCAAGTGAGAATTTCTCACAGCGCAAGAGCTCTCAAAAGCGTTACAAAAAGTTAATTGAGTTCTCGTAGCAATTAGTATTTGAGTTAGACGATTGGCTCTACAATATTAATGAGAGAAACAAAGTCGATGTTTGATTCGTTGAAAACATGCTAATATTTAAATAGATCACCTTCAGTTACTAAGTGTTTTTTTTTTTTATTAATTGTTTTTTGTATAACTTGATGAGTGATCGAATTCACGGCTCACCTGGCGTTGGATGGTCACTGGAACCCATAGAGATAAGAAAATGAACACAGTCTCGTATTTTGCGAAATGAAGTCATAGGTACTCTCGCGTTTCATGCTTAAATGCTTAAACATCTAGTTTGAGGTCGTTCAAACATTTAGTTATAATGCTATCATTATCATGAGGAATTTTTTTTATTACACAGTTAATTTATAACACGTTTTTTGGCTTGATCTGTGTGTCTATCTATGTAACGGAATCATCCAACGTATTTTTCACCAAAGTAAAGTTTAACTTGAAAATTTCCGAACGTATCACAGGCCGAATACAATAATAAATACTATTAGCCTAACATCCGGATTAGGATAAAAAAAAACTTTAATTTTTTATTCGACTGAATATCTAAGTGTTTTTTTTAGTTCGACCAATATGTACTTATTACCGAATATTAAAAGAATAAAAACACCTGAAAGTCTGACTGTTCGCAGATGAAAATTTTTGATTGAGTTCAGGTAGATTGCAGTGTGGTTTGACTATTCCATACACTTCTGTGTGCCTTTGATTTTGAAAGCTAAGTGCTGACCTATTTCCGAGTCTTTGAAGTACAATGTCATCACAGATGTCATGTTTTATTGTGATAAGCTTTTCGTAGATTTTCATAACGAAATGATTTTTTGTCTTGTTAAGGAACAATGAGATAATGTTGTTTTAATTTTTATTTTATTTTATTATTATTTTATTTTTCCGACGCTTGGAATACTTCGCAAATTTCATGGTCGCGGACGACTAAGGCGTTATTTGTCGATATTTCTATTGCGTGCCGACTACCGCCTGTTTTGTACATAGAGAAACAATTTTAACATAAAAATTTTAAATTTGTTTTAAATGTGTCTTGATCTGGTAATAGGGCCCCTTACCGTTTCTACTTTACCATCATCCTTCATTAGAAAGAGTTCTTATTAGCTCCGATCTATTCGTATCCAGATTTTAGGAATAAATAATTCTTTACAGCACTCGGTTTGACAAATACGTGGGCGTATGTGGTATATTATTGTCACTTCCTTTTTATGGGGATACTAAAACATAAATCTCTGATTTTTTTGTGTATCTTTGAGTATATTGATTTTTGAAATTCTATGGGTTGTTATTATAGAATCACATTTATTCTGATAATAACTACGCTTTCATATTTTCACGGCTTTAACCTCAGATATAATGCTTTCCGAACTTTGCCGTTGTATCAGTCAATATATGGAACTACTCTTTATTCGTGGAAACTAATGCCTTGTCTTTTTTTACCTTTGCTGAGAGCTTTGAGAGGCTATTTCAGCTTTACCCCAGCTTGTAGGTGAGCTTATGGGCTCAAACCGGAAGTGTTGCTAATACTGGCCCTAGCAAGAGCAGTGCTTCGCAGAATCTATCATCGGATCGGAAACACGACTCACTGAGAAGATCCGGCAAGAAACTCAGTGGGCTGTGTCTATGGGGCTGATTTCATAAACTATTCATTTTGAAACATCGTACATCAACGGATTGAATATCCTACGTCATAGCCGTGATGTCCAAATCGCCTCTGGCATGGACAGTCCCGGTCAAACCTATTGTAATACTCATAGATGTTTGAACTATAAAATTTCAAGTATTCTTATTATTTAAGTCTATTAAGAATCACATTAAAAACAAAAATATGAGTTTAACAGTAATAAGATTTTGAAGTCATAAAGATTAATTGTATCTGAAAAAATGAATTAAATTGTATGATGCGTATGCGAATACGTACTCAACAAATGCTTACGATTGATTTCCACGGTGAAGGAATAGCATCGTGTAATAAAAATGAAACCCGCAAAATTATAATTTGCGTAATTACTGGTGGTAGGACCTCTTGTGAGTCCGCGCGGGTGGGTACCACCACCCTGTCTATTTCTGCCGTGAAGCAGTAATGCGTTTCGGTTTGAAGGGTGGGGCAGCCGTTGTGATACTTGAGATCTTAGAACTTATATCTCAAGGTGGGTGGCACATTTACGTTGTAGATGTCTATGGGCTCCAGTAACCAATTACATCAGGTGGGCTGTGAGCTTGTCCACCCATATAAGCAATAAAATAAAAAAAATACTCCTGTGCATTTCGAAACGTTGTAAGCTATCTGTTTAATTAATGTTTTAGATAACTCCATTCTGTTGATCGCTTATTGATAAGCGCCTCATTCCTTTACCGAAGGTTTATCCAAGCACAACACTTATTTCAATTTCTTTTAAAAAAGGTTATTTAGTAGTTCGCTATTTAATTCAAAATTAGNATATAAGCAATAAAATAAAAAAAATACTCCTGTGCATTTCGAAACGTTGTAAGCTATCTGTTTAATTAATGTTTTAGATAACTCCATTCTGTTGATCGCTTATTGATAAGCGCCTCATTCCTTTACCGAAGGTTTATCCAAGCACAACACTTATTTCAATTTCTTTTAAAAAAGGTTATTTAGTAGTTCGCTATTTAATTCAAAATTAGCGAATTCAGGTATGTTTCTTTATTTGTTTTTATATATGGCTTGCAGTAATGTTGGCATTTTTGTGCCACGTGCCCTGTATAGCTGAATTAAAAGTTAATGAACTCCAAAACAGTCTGTTATCTGTACATCGTCAAGCTAAGAATACACACAGTAAAATGAACCATAATAATAGCGACATCTGTTGTCGATTTTAAAAATAGTCTGTCGATCACCTGTGCGCCCGCGTGTTAATGTTTACAAACATTGAGTGGTTTTACGTTTATCCAATAACAGATGGCGGTAGTGAGCTTGAGTTTTTTAAATAAAACCCAATAGTTTTAGAAATGTTCATTAGATTTTATAGAATAAGTTGGCCAATTGAGGCATTTATTTATTTGTCTGCTCAAATTACAATTACCTCCTAATGATCACCACTTTTTTTTTTCATCAGAAAATACCACAAACTATCAACTGTGTAAAAATACTAAAAATACATTTTTGTAATGTTGCCATTTAAATTTAATATACATTTTTGAAGTGCATATCGTTCGCTTAAAATGTTCTTAAGTTTTTCTAAATGGGGTAATATCTCAATTTTAATTGCACGATACTCTATCTATGCCTGTTTAAAGCAATAATATGCGGAATTATAATGTTTTTGTTATGTGGTACGAGGCATACGATTTTTGACTTCAGCTATTTTTTAGATGAAAAGTCTGATAGGTGCGGACATGGGAAGGCAAATGCGAATTGATGCGTGATATTTCGCTAATTCGTAATATCGACAGAAGTGCTATAACTAAAATATATCCTCCTCCTTGCGTCGATAATCCTCAATCCTGAGGGTCGTGGCCTCATGAGGCTTTGTTGGGAAAATACACATGGTGGGTTCCCGAGTCCTTCCACGGCAGTGCTTTTGGAAGAGATTTAGCTCTTCAAGGCCGCAGAAGCCTTATTTGGCTAATTAACCGCCGCCAGACATTCGGCGTTGACTGTTTTACGGTGGAAAGGTCGAACTCCAACTCAACCCCCCTCTTTTCTCATCCGGGCTTGGCATTGGCACAGCTAACTAAAATATTTAGGTAACCTGAAATATATATCTAAAACCTGAATGTCGTAACTGTAGATAATAAAAAGTAGCGTTCTCGTTAATTATAGAAGTCGCAAGATATATGGATGATACTGGTATTTTACAAGACAATAAGCAATATTTAACAATCAGATTTATTTACGCACAGATCTAAGTACAATTTTATGATAGTTAAAGTTAAACTCAAGGATCCAATCGAACAGTAAAATAGAACGTACTTTATCAATTTACATAGAATCAAACGGACAGAACTTACGAACTTTTGAAGTCGTCGTGGCCTAAAGGATAAGATGTCCGGTGCATTCGTATCTAGCAATGCAACGATGTTCAAATCCCGCAGGCGGGTACCAATTTTTCTAATGAAATACGTACTTAACAAATGTTCACGATTGACCTCCACGGTGAAGGAATAACATCGTGTAATAAAAATCAAACCCGCAAAATTACAATTTGCGTAATTACTCGTGGTAGGACCTCTTGTGAGTCCGCACGGGTAGGTACCTCCGCCCCGCCTATTTCTGCCGTGAAGCAGTAATGCGTTTCGGTTTGAAGGCTGGGGCAGCCGTTGTGACCATACTTGAGACCTTAAAACTTATATCTCAAGGTGGGTGGCGCATTTACGTTGCAGATGTCTATGGGCTCCAGTAACCACTTAACATCAGGTGGGCTGTGAGCTCGCCACCTATCTAAGCAATAAAAAATGTGACATGTAAGAGCCCCTTTTCCGGACTGCCACATAAATATCCAACAATACATTTGATTTCTAATTCTTTTCTTTAATTACAATAAGTCTACAACTTGCGCCGTTCCGCCCGTTTATCACGGTGTCGCCAATTTAGCATAATGTCGTCTTTTAAACGCCATGTAATTGTGTGTTGATGGCGAAAATTTTCACGTACAACTACTGGCCTCTCTTTAATGATTTCATATTCATTGCAACTTGAGATGTACGTAACGTGTCTAATACCCATATTTATTTGTGGATCTTATAAGACTGAAAATACCGAACTGAACAGAATTCATCCATACTACCTTTTTTTTTTATTGCTCAGATGGGCGGACGAGCTCACAGCCCACCTGGTGTAAAGTGGTTACTGGAGCCCATACACATATACAACGGCTGCCCCACCCTTCAAACCGAAACGCATTACTGCTTCACGGCAGAAATAGGCGGGCGGTGGTATCACCCGCGCGGACTCACAAGAGGTCCTACCACCAGTAAAACCTAGAACTACTGCGTTCATTTAAATCTTACCTAATCGTTGGTAATCTAAGTGGCTATTCGAATTACACGCGGAGTGGTAGATGAGCTCACGGGCTTAACCTGAGAGAATTGCTAGCCCTAGCCCTAGCCCTAGCTTTTGAAGAGCACGGTTGTGCTTTTCGTGGGGTTGATGTCAATGCGCCACTTTCGGAACCACTGCCCTAAACTGGTGGCGGCGATTTGGAGTTTACTATGCACGAACGACATCTTCCTACTCGAGTAGTAGATAGCCGTATCATAGGCGATGGGTTCATCAATAGTGCGTTTCCGAAGATCTTTTTTGCCACGTACCATCCGGCTCAGGAATGAACACCCCTCCACAGTGTTTCCCGAGCGCTATGACATGTTCTTCTTCAAACGAGCTAAGAGTACGCAGCGGTAGGCAGCGACTTAGCTGTGTTCTTCATCGGTAACCACTCACCATTAGGTGGGCCTACAAAGGCCATAAAGAATCTTATTCGGATCCTTATGATTTGAAGATGATCTTGTAAAGAAAATATTTGAAAAAAAAAAAGTTTTGTTTTAAAATAAAATAAAATGGTGGTTATAGAGTTACAATTTTCTTTCAATTATAAAGATAATTGTTAAGAGTAACAAAAAATCGATCGGCTCGTAATTACTTCGCAAGTGCCGCAGTTCCCACCGGCTCTGTCATTTTTAATTAATTCTCGAGTATCCTTTGAAATTAAATTACCTATTTTCTTGGTTATGGAAATACATCGTTATAGGCATGTTGTTAATCCTGCATTCAAAAAAAAAAATGAAATTTATATTAATCAAATTTAATTACAAACGCTTTTTTAACTTAGTCTCGAAGTTTTTATTATTATTATATTATTTTCCATGTTTATGATATTCTTCGTTAAAACAAAGAAAACTAAACAAAATTAGGTTTGTAGCACTAATAAATACGTGTGATACGAGAACTAATACTTAGTTCATAGGTCATATCTATATATATAAAAATGAAACCCGTTTTCCGTTGTCACGACATAACATGAAAACGGCTTGACCGATTTGGCTAATTTTGGTCTTGAATTATTTTTTGAAGTCCAGAGAAGGTTTAAAAGGTTAGATAAATATAAAAATATTCGGAATTAAATAAAAATAACAATTTTGTTTTTCCTTTGATGTGTCCCCCGTCGGACGGATTCCTTTTGTTTGTTTTAAGTTTATCTTAAACAAAAGTTTAGGTCTTTTATTTATCGATTGAGGCACTACGAAGTCTGCCGGGTCAGCTAGTTTAATATAATAACATTGGAACATACACTTCATATAAGTTTTTTGTAACTTATATTTCGTTTTGTATTTACGGAGCTCACAGATGAGCTACCAACAAAGAGACAAAGAGAATAGCCGACGAGGTCAAAGTATGACTAGATTATTACGAATGTTCTTTTATCAATCGTTATTCGGCCAGAAAACAAACATGTACTAATAATAAATTCAATGTTTGTCCCGAAAACAGGGCGCAACCAGACCGTCTTTTGTTATTCAAAATACGAATGTTGTTGGATTCGTCAAATAACTTAATATGTTCTCCAATGTATGAACTGAATATTTCGACTTTTTATATCGACAAGACGGTTTCACATTACCATCCGACCTTTAACAGAATGATTTGTTGTTTCAGATGGCGACAATGTAGCCTGGATTTAAAGACGGCGCCTTGAAAATCTCAGTGATCGATACAATTAATTCCAACCACAGAGGTTTCAATGTGCTTATGTTCGTTTTTTGAAATGAGCGAACGCGATTGGTCAGTTGTTTTTTTGTTCGCGAGTGATTAGTGATGTGTAGTGCCAATAGTGATTATCGATAGTCGTCAAGATGGCGACAATGGATCTCACGAACGAGGTGGTCCGCTTGAGGGTTGAACTCGAGAAGGTGTCGGCCGAACGCGACCTGCTCCTCTGCGAGGTTTCCAACTTGCGGCGGGAGTTGGAGATAAGCGAGCTGAAGCATTTGCAGGACGACAGGTGAGCGAAATATGCTTTTGTGAAAAAATGTTTTAAGTGACATAATAATCTCATGTACGGGCGGGTGTAGGTACATACCAACCGTTTCCCGGCAGACAAAGGATGCCTACGTCTTCTGTGTCCTTTGAAAAGCTCGACAGTCCGGGGACCTCGCGCGCCACATACTGTATGGTTCAAATACAAAAATTTAGAGATGAATCATTAAACTTATTCGTCTATACTAATATTACTTTACTATATAATTATAATTATTATTATTATTTATTTATTTATTTATAATATTATAAAGAGGAAAGATTTGTTTGTTTGTTTGTATTGAATAGGCTTCGAAACTACTGAACCGATTTAAAAAATTCTTTCACTGTTGGAAAGCTACGCTATCCCCGGTTGACATAGGCTATATTTATTACATTTTAAAAAAAATTAGGGATCCTTACTGAAACTCCAATAATGTAACCCATTGTGTAAAAAAATTATCTAAAATTCTTTACATCGCGTACGTTACTTCCCAAGCGAAGCCGGGGCGGGCCGCTAGTACAGAATAAGTAGAGACGAAAATTCTTTAGTTAACAAAAACTTCGATACGGTAAATAAAAGTATTATTTTAATATGGGATACCTATAAATAATATTTGTGACAATAAGCAATACGGCAAATAAAATTATGAATATGTTGTTTTGATATCTATATATGTATTTGTGACAGTAAACAAACTACATAATGAAACCTTCGGAACTTTTTGTATCGAGCTGTGTGAACTATAATAACTCACTGAGTTTCTCGCCGGATCTTCTCAGTGGGTCGCGATTCCGATCCGGTCGTAGATTCTGCGAAACACTGCTCTTGCTAGGGCTAGTGTTAGCAAATTCTCTCAGGTTGAATGTTGAGCTCACCCACCCATCCGGACGTAGCTGGGCTAGCCTCTTAGGCTACCATCGAATATGTAGGGAAAAAATAACTATTATTGAAGACATAATCTCATAATCAAACTTAATAATTATAATAAACAAATACGTATCCTTTTACTGTATACCCAATAAAACGAAAATACTAATTTCGACTGGGAATCTAAGCAGGATCCCGTGGTACAAAGTCGTTAACTTGACTAACGAGTAAGTCAAGGCGTTAAATAAAGCAGAATAGTAAGAGTCTATTTAACTTTGAAGGCTTATTTGATTTTACTAATCCGACAACATTTACGCATGTTTTTTATTGCTTCTAATATGCAGACGAGCGCTCGCTTCATTGTTATGTATTAGGTATTGCCCCCACCCATCTTATGGATAGCATTTCACTTATTCAACGAAAACAAAAATTATTATTAGTATACTAACAATATTTTGAAAAATAGTAAAATCATTATTACAAGAGACTTCTGCGTTAACTGCATCTGTTTGCATGTCTGATGTGAACATTATTTGTTAAGACACACATTTTACAAAAACATATCTCAGACGAATATGGAATAATATTAATGCCCGCTAGCTCTCATGCTAAGCGCGCCAACACGCGTCAGTATTATGCCCGTTGTCGGGGGAGAAGCTTCCGACGCCTATGACGTAAGAAGGTCCTTGCTCTGAAAGGATCCTCTTGTGCGGGCAACACCGCCAACCCGCTGAACTATAATGTAGCTGACTTAATGAGCTTCGTATACTTTCGGAAGCTTTTACTTCGAGTTAGTTTTTGTGTAATTTGATTGGATGTAATTAAATTGTTTTAGGTATTTCTTTGTAGGCAAACAATGAAATATTTGATACTGATGATACATGAGATTTACTAGCACGAATAGGTACTCGGATTCTTTTTTTACGTTTCCATTAGAAAGATATAGTGCAGATACAGAAGTATACCTAGTATATCGTATAGTGCATCGAGTGGTCAATATTTGAAACTAGACCCGACCTTCAGCATTAAAGAGACCGACTCAGAAGACAGAAGAAGAAGATTAGAGAGATGGGACAATTATTTATATACAATTGAAGACATAAGTGGATGAAGGAGATATGATACAATTTGTTAATTTTGGAAAACGGGCAACACACTTTTGTTACTTGTACTTTTTCTTCGTACATAACTCCTACATCACATGCAGTTTCTAAAAATAGCCTTTAAACCCGAAGTTTTGAGGTCTAATACGGCTTATAGGCATATAACACCTTTATTCAATGTAAAAACTCAAAAATCTTAAAACTGATACTTAGCCCATTCATCAACTCATGTCTTCAATTAAGTCTGCACGATTCTGTGTTGTTATCGCACTGCACGACGTGTTGTCCAAGGGATCCGGTGAGCATTCCACACCACGTGGGCTATAAGCTCATTAACCCACCAATGCCATAAATCAAAACAAGCCTACACTACGTTACTTCATTATTATGCTCGAACGTGGGTTAAAACCTCTTGACGTCACGACTTCCGAACTTCGATATAACGATGGGATCTGTTTCCATATGGTTGAACGGCTATGAACTGATCTTGTATAAATATACCTATGTGTTTGATCTCATTAACTATCGAAATTATGAACTGGAATAGTAATTGAAGCAAAATGTGAATTTTGATTCAAGATATAAAAAGATCTACATATCTATCTATCTACATATATAAAAATGGATTGCTGTTCGTTAGTCTCGCTAAAACTCGAGAACGGCTGGACCGATTTGGCTAATTTTGGTCTTAAATTATTTATGGAAGTCCAGAGAAGATTTAAGTAATAGGTAGATAAATATGAAAATGCTCGGAATTAAATAAAAATAACAATTTTCTTTTTCCTTTGATGTCCCCCGTCGGAAAGATTCCTTTTGTTTGTTTTAGTTTATTATAGTAGTTTATTTTATACAAAAGTTTAGGTCTTTTATTTATCGATTGAGGCACTACGAAGTCTGCCGGGTCAGCTAGTATTATTATATAAATGTGAAAGGTTCTGTTTGTGTATTTGTTGAATACGCCTTTCAACAGTTGAATATTATAATAATACCTTGAAAAATTCGCTTACATAAATAGAGAAAGGTCGAAATAATAAAACGAAGCGTGTTAAAAAACCTTCCAACTCCGCCCTCGTATGTTTCCGAAATTTTAAACGCCGCCAAATACAAAGAAAATATCGTTTCAACATATGAAAACATGAGTACCTACTAGTTGTTTGCGACATGTTTTTTTTGTTCGTTTTAATCCCGAAACTGAACTTGATCATCAATTAAGTATAAATTGGACGTGTGTTATTTTTTATATCTGGATGTAGAAATGTATTTAGCTAACAGATTGCGTGCGTATATAGATCTTAGTCGTCATGATAATGGTCTTATCGTTGCCGCCGCTGACTACTCCCCGAATGCTGATCACGCAGGAGCAAGTCACCGTCGTCGCCCTAGACACGTCCTTACGGATCCATCAGATCCAATAACTCTTGCATTAGATTCCTTCAGCTCTAACATTAGGAGCAGGCTGAGGAACCCCGGTAACCGTACTCGTCGAACTCGACAAAGAGGTCGACGTGCAACCTAACCCATGCATCAGTCCGCTGAGTTTCTCGCCGGATCTTCTCAGCGGGTCGCGATTCCTATCCGGTAGCAGATTCATTCGCGAAGCAGTTGCTCTTGAGTTGTTAGGTCTCCTTCGGAGGCGCTCGGGCAGCTGTTAGCAAATCCCACCCTTTCTGGCTGAGCCTTTGCTCGCCCACCTGTCCTGGTGAAACTGGAAAGGCCTCCGGGCCAACAGTAAATCTTCAATCATAAAAAAAAAGATCTTTGTTTAAAATAAAGACGTGACTTGGTAGGTCAAATAAACCAAATTCTATCATTTGGCTGGTTTTTTGTTATCGTTTGTTTTATGGGTTGTTTATTTTTATGAAAAAAAAAAAAATCCGCAGTCGATGCAACAAAAAAAAAACTCATTTTCTCTTCTTTGCGATTTTATCTTAAAATAAGTTATGCGAACCGCTAAAGTACGTGTCGCAGACATAAATATGTTTCGGATAACCCAGATGTAGAAACATTGTATGTGTGTTGGCGTATATTTTAGGATCAGTTCCACCAATTTTTGGGTCTTGCGTCGCACCCGTTACAAATTATGGTTATTNGTCAAATAAACCAAATTCTATCATTTGGCTGGTTTTTTGTTATCGTTTGTTTTATGGATTGTTTATTTTTATGAAAAAAAAAAAATCCGCCGTCGATGCAACAAAAAAAAAAACTCATTTTCTCTTCTTTGCGATTTTATCTTAAAATAAGTTATGCGAACCGCTAAAGTACGTGTCGCAGACATAAATATGTTTCGGATAACCCAGATACAGAGAAACATTGTATGTGTGTTGCCGTATATTTTAGGATCAGTCGCACCAATTTTTGGGTCTTGCGTCGCACCCGTTACAAATTGTGGTTATTATTTATATATTATATCTGTGAATTGTCACACGCGCAAGACATTTTAGCATAGGCCATTAAATATTTAATTTTATCAATTTATAATTTCATTTCTGATATTATTAAGGTTGTTATAAAACGTAACGTCCATAATTCAACAGTCCGCGTCGAACATGACGACTACCTGCTAGAGTCATCATATCGAATCTATACTAATATATAAATCTACAGTGGTTTTTACGGATGTTCCGTTATAACTACTGAACCATGCATCTGACTTGAAACTTGGTATCCATATAAAAAATACATTAATGGATAGGCTAAAATTTATATGAGTGTTGGACTGTTGTAACTATATTTGAGATTTTAGAACTTATATCTCAAGGTGGGTGGAGCATTTACATCGTAGATGTCTATGGGCTCTAGTAACCACTTAACACCAGGTGGGCTTTGAGCTCGTCCACCCACCTAGCAATAAAAAAAAAAGAAAAAAAAAACTCCCTACACCAGTTGCGCGGGCGTTAATGATGAGAATCTTTGTGGGGTGAGAAATGATAATGTTAAATTTAATTGCCCAGCGAAGCGGACGGTTACAGCTAGTACAACATAATTATGTGTGTAAATACTATACTATACTATAAACATAAACAAATACTTGCCCAGAAAACAATCTTAAACCTGCCTGTAAAAATTTGACAATCGTTGACGAACGAATTAAGCAAATCTAGTAAAATGATTTAATGTAAACACATACTCAAAAATAAATTTAGAGAGAACATTAACTGAATAATTATGTGTAGGGTTCCGTAGGTAGGGCGGTTCATGATAAAAAAACATTGCGGATTAAAAACAATCTGGAACAGTAATTTTTGAAAAGTAATTTAGGTACTCTCGCCTCATTCTCGTATGTACTATACACTTTTTTTTATCGCTCAATTTCGCGTACAAAATGCCACCTCAATTTATTTATTTTCCAGGAACTCATCGCTTTGTCATACCTTTGGAAATATGTTTTTGGTCCCAATAGTCTTCCACTTAAAAGTTCAGATAAAAACATCTTACAGTAAAAGACAATGTGCATAAGAGATGATTTTTGTTTTTTGTAACGTGGTCTAATTGAGCAACTTGTACTGCTGACGTCCATGTGTCACTATGACAACATATCATCAGGCTCATATATCAAAGGCTATTAGGACGAAAAGAATGGATAAGACAAAATTAAAAGGGTTTCGTTTTTTTTGTCATTTGATTGCAGAACCCTAAAAATTTCGACACATGTATGTATTGAAAGTCTCATCATTTTGGGCTTTGACCTTAACCCGGTATTAGCAATGCCATTAGCGTTATTGGTAAATGCATTGGTAATATGTTAATGGGTAGTTTTAACTTAAGAGTTTCATTGGTAAAAGTCATCAATTTTGTTGGTGTTTTTTTTTAATCATTTTCCAATAAAGTACGAAGATTTGTGTTGCAGTTCATAAGGATTTTTTTATTGGTGAGATAGGTGAACGACCTTAAAGCTCCACCCTTCAAACCGAAACATATTACTGCTTCACGGTAGAAATAGGTAGGGTGGTGGAGCCTACCCGTGCGGCCTCACAAGACCCCTATCACCAATTCTGTCATTTTTTTCGGGTTTTAAACAAATTCAGACCAAAAAATAAATTAATTTAAACGCGAATGCTTCAATTTAGTTATTGAAACGAAAAAAAAAAAGAAACATTTTCTGCAAAACAAACATTAAATCCGAATTCGGACTAGAAGCGTTCTGAATAATATATCGAGGGAGCGCGTTATTTTAAGTCGTGCGGTTTAATCGCGCGGGTCGCGGCCCTGGTTCGCTTGTCAGGTTAAGGGAACAGCCTCCGGGGAATGTTAGAACGATTCGAGTACCACAAACGCTCTGGGAGGTCACTCTGACATTTCAATTTTAACATTTCCTTCAAAATAAATTGCTTGTGAACTTATTAAGTAAGAGCTACATCATAATTAATTAAATGCCCTGAAACTTCTCTGTCTCTTTTCGTCGCGATGTTTCGTTCACATTGCAAATTGTGTGAAAGTAATTCGCGTAATAATATCAGATGGATTATAACACGTTTTTATTAGTTTTTAATGTTTTATTATGCAAGAGAAATTTTGAACGTCATTATCGGCTTGAAATTGGCACACTCATTAAGGAGCGATGATAGTACAATAATTTTATAACTTCGCTCTGATATCCTGTATCAATTGGGTATAAAATATGAAATTCATTACTGGTTCGGTTTGCTATTAAAATGTTTTATTTTTAGTTCTTAAACTACTTATATTGTATTTTATTAGTTATTTTTCTTATGTTGGTCAATTTGTATTTTTAATGACAATATATAACTTTAAATCTCAAACAGTTCAGATAAAATTTCGTAATAAAAAATTATCTGTTTTTATTTTATGTTTGCTTAAATAAATAAATGATGACTGATTAGTCAATAATCAGTTTTGATTCCTTTCCTTTCATTGATAATCATTAAATATTTCGTAAACAGCTATGTAAATTCATATTAGTTTAAAATGAAAATTCAAGGTGACATGGTCTGCAATCAGGACATAATTATTTAAAACACATGACACAATCATCAAAGATTGTGGCTACAATGAAAACGCTAAAGTAATAACGGGTTTTTTGCGTAAATTATTGAATTTCTGACCTTTTGAATATTCGATGGTATTAGTGACGAAAAACCTACAAACTTAGCTCAAGATTCATTTAAGATTGTTCATTTAATGTTCTTAATACTTCATCGAGCTGACGTCCCAAACAGTGCTAAGTCGTTACTATGACATACCGCTCTAAAGTTTATTATACACGTGTATAAGGATAATAATAGCTTTACCAAGCAAACTCACCGAAATCTATAGCGGTGGCAATAGTTGGCGGTACGTTCCGTTCCTAACTCTTAGACGAAGGTCCGGAATACTCCTGACCCACAAAAATCACACCTACGTAAAGTAGTCTTCCTTGAAAGAAGAGTCCCTGAGACGTATTCGAGTAGCACTAAATTTCATTCAGGCCTGCCAAATGACCGAGGCTATAAATACCGCCGAGGTCAGGAAGACGTGGGGAAGCATTGTGCATCGAGTGGTCCACATTTCAAATTAGACACGACCTTCAGCAATGAAGAGACCGACTCAGAAGAAGAAATTTCATTCAATAGAACCTCCGATTAATTCACGGCCGGCAGACTAAAAAAATGATAACTAGAAGGCTAGAGTTAAGAAAAGTAGTCGCTTCGAGTGGTCTAGCTTGAATATCCCAAATAAAAAATATTGAACCAAAATCCTTCCGTAGCCGGCGATTTAAGTTTTTTTAACTAGTCTCAGAATGAATACACGATATTTGTATAAAAACGATTTTATTGCCAAATTAAATCTTAATATAAATTACGTGTCACGCACGTTGTTTGTCCGCGATGGACACCTAAACCACTGAACCGATTTTAACTTCTTTTTTTTTGAATATGTGTTTTGTTCCAACTTAGGCCATAGGATGGTTTTTATTTCGATTAATGGTCGCAATATTTAGTAATTAGCAATAAAATGAATTCTTATATTGATTATTGTTATTAATTGTAAGTTTCATAAGTCTAAAACAGATGGTACCTTAAATCAGTTTTTACAGACAATTAAAATACTCTCTGACATTAATATCTCATAGATGGTGAACGCTGTGTTAAAAATACCAACGTTTCACATAAGCTACAATTTAATGGCATAAACACCACTGAGGTATAAGTGAAATTGATTTCGATCTTACTTTGTTCTTACTTTGTTCATTTTTAGTATTAGCATAGCCGGCCACGTGAAACAAAAACCTTAGCCACAGCAACGTGTGGCCGGGTCTGCTAGTAATACGATATGTTTGGCGTAATATAATTATTTCGGGAAGCGTACCGTGATATGTTTCGTCCATAGCCTTATCTGATAAGCTTACATATTTCGTTTCGACCGACATTGACCTCATTATCGCTACAATAATATTTTGCTTGGTGTCGAGATTTAACCAAATTCAATCGGACCATATGATTGATATACAACTGTCTGAGCCAAAAAATAATTTCAGCCAGTCCCATCAATTAATGTATAAAGGTTGAATTCAACATGCACAAATGTATTCTTTGTTGTATAACATATTGCCGTTTATCGGATTAGGGACATGGATATTTATTTTTTTCAAAATTGCCGCGCCTATATAGAACATGTGGACGAAAGAAACTTCATTACGTGTGACGTCATTAGAAATCGGAGTACGCGGCAAACTAACCGTAGAATATTACATTTACAAAACAATCACGATTGGCCACGTATGAGATAACATGTTGCGATCATTGTTTATGATATGGTTTGTTTAGTAAATTAAAATTATTTTTTTTACAAACCACAGATAATAAGATCTTTTTATCTAATATTTGATTATTTTGTTTTTAATGACTGGTTGCCTATTGTTATTTGTCATTTATCCCTTTGCCTTTATTTAGCCTTTTATACACATTTCAGCGAAAATTTCCAACCCAGTACTAAAAAAAACAATAACTTATTAGTTTAAAAAAAATAAATTTATATCGAATACAGTGCTTTTCAGTCCTTTCTTTTTTTCTTTTTTACTGCCTATGCCGATAGCCTTGAGAGGCTATTTCAGCTTCTCCTTGACGTGTAGCTGAGCTCACGGGGTTCAAACCGGGTGTGTTGCTATCGCTGGCCCTAGCAAGAGCAAGCAGTGCTTCGCAGAATCTACCACCGGATCGGAAACGCGACCCACTGAGAAGATCCGGCGAGAAACTCAGTGGGCTGCGTCAATGGGTTAATTTACTCGCCGAGCCCTTCGTCGCAAGCGACGGGTTCAGCGAGGACATTCCGCATTAGTTTGAATAAATACTGTACATATATGTAAACCAAGGTTTTGTTTTTAATCAATCTTATAGCAGGTAAGCGTTATTTTGCAGTATTCTATTTTCAATATTAAACGAAGGTAATTCTTGACCATACGCATGAAAAGTCACCTGAGAAACTGAATTTTTGGGTGAATGAACTCAAGAAGCTAAAGAGATATGTTTTTCTAGTTCATTGAACTTCGATTTCTTGCGTGTATGCTGACTTATCAATTGGCCGACGAACAACATTAGGTACAAACTAGCTAAAGTAGGCCACGATTTACTGTCGTTTTGTTTGAAATGAATAATAATTTTTCTATTCGAATCGAAAGAAAATTTCTTAACAATTTAATAGATTTTTTAGTTTTCACCAATTTGGAACCAAAATCCGCTATTGCAAGCAAGTTGCTGCTTAGCATTTATCAGCTATCTGGCAGTGAAAGTTAGATCGAAATTTATTAAGCCCTTTCAGAGATTAATCGTAACAAACATCAAATCAACTCACAAACTCACAAAAATCATCATCAACTCACAAAAAACAAAAATATTTAAATGCCGTAGGTTACTTGCATATGCATAGTAAATTACAAACAGACAAATTAATTATTTTAGGTACATAACCTTCCTACATAGGTTCAATGCGTATTTAAACGAAATAGAATCCAACAGTATCATTATAATTTTTAAAATTCTAAATTTTCTTTCGTTTTAGCAAATTACAATAATATAAACATTGAAATAATGACATTTAGTATCTTACGGCGTCTTACGACATTCTTCAAACGAGAAGGTTTTATTGCAGGCAGTGAGTGATGTTGTTGAAATTACTTTGACAATAAGCTCTTTTTTCATCTGCTACGTTGCAGTTTACCGTTAAAAGACTAATCGTAGGCTGCTTATTGAATTCAAACCTAGTACATATAAGTTGAACAAGCTCGATCTTCTCAGTGGGTCGCGTTTCCGATCCGGCGGTAGATTCTGCGAAGCACGGCTCTTGCTTGGGTTAGTGTTTTTTTTTTATTACTTAGATGGTTGGACGAGCTCACAGCTGGTTTTAAGTGGTTACTGGAGCCCATAGACATCTTAAACGTAAATGCGCCACCCACCTTGAGATATAAGTTCTGAGGTTTCAGTATAGTGACAACGGCTGTCTCACCCTTCAAACCGAAACCCATTACAGCTTCACGGCAGAAATAGGCGGGGTGGTGGTACCTACCCGAGCGGGCTCACAAAAGGTCCTACCACTAGCAATAAATGTTGTGAGCTCACCTACTAGTTAAGGTTACGCTGAAGTGCACTCTCAAGACTATCAGCTTAGGTAGGAAAGAAAAAAAAAATCGATGCACCGTGATAAAGTAAACGCCCACCGCTCTGGTGACGCGTTCTGTGTCCACCCACATTAGCATATAGTGGATCGCTTCTGTTCAATTAACATTTGCGCGAAGTGTTTTAAAAAAACAAAAAAAAACTGTCATGAGTTTCTATCCGTATATCCAAGAAACTTGCTTTTAAATGAAAAACAAAAATAACGTATGAGATCCGTGTGTGCATAAATTGGTTTCTTACATTGTGTGAAATATCAAAGTCGGAATGCAATAAATCGTCTGATTGTTTTACGTAATAAAAATATAATATGGACACCTTTTCGACGTTTGATATTCGAATAAAGTTAAAAATAAATTGCATATTTGCGTATTTGACAATAAAAATATTTTGAATATTCATTGTGCACAGATTTTCTTGGACATATTCTATTTAATTTTAGCAAATATGTGATAGACACAGTATGTTAATTAATCACTAATTTTAATAAGATTTCCGTTAGAATTCATTTTTTAATTGTTTTATTAAAATCAATTCGCTTAAACTTTAATGTTACTTTTTATCGAGTAAATAGTTTTTTTTTTTAATAATTCGGTACTTAAATGAAAAATTTATTACAACAGTTTGATGATTACGTACGATGTTGTTGACGAAAAAGAAAATGAAATCGCCGTATTTTTGTTTGTTGGAGGGATGCCAGTGTTCTTATAACAGGTGAGTCTTAAAGATGTAACAGTACCTTTATAAGTTTTCGCAATTCGTGTAGATTAATATAACTTTTACGGTCTTATGTCGAATATGAAACCCAAAGTCAAATAAATCGCCCAGACTCTATAAATTCCTTTTATGTGCAGAGAAACGTAAATATTAATGAATAATTGAAATCCTAAGTCCTGCATGCTTACGAAAACTGTATGTCATTCTAAAAGTCGGATATAGTGGAAAAATAAATAATAAATAAGAGATGAAACCGGAAAAGTAGTTTTTAAAAATTGACGAGAAAATATTGTGATATAAAAGCTCTTAGCAATGGTATTGGTTAATCACGAGAATCCTCTCATCGTGGCCGCCGGAAACTCCATAGCCAATCCTGCGGACCAAATGGCAAACACTCGATGTCGCCCAAAACACGTAATTTCGGATCCTCCCGATCCACTAACATTGCTTTTAGGTACCCCAAGCACCGGTCACCGTTCTCGTCGAACCCGTCGCTTGCAACGAAGGGCTCGGCGAGTAAATTAATCCACAGACACAGCCCACTGAGTTTCTCGCCGGATCTTCTCAGTGGGTCGCGTTTCCGATCCGGTGGTAGATTCTGCTAAGCACGGTTCTTGCTAGAGTTCGTGTTAGCAATATCGTCAGGTTTGAGCTCCGTGAACCTACTAGTTAAGGTTACGCTAATGTGGTCTCTCTAGACCATCAGCATAGGTAGGAAAAAAATAATTGATTAATAGAGCTGCTAACGTGAAGTTATAACTATGTTGAGTCAAAACAACCTCCCTTACAACCTTGCAAAAGCGAACGAATGCAGGTAGAAATAGGTCGTTTAAATACTCCTATTATACATGTCTATTTCTGCCGCAAACCAGTCGCTTGCAATGCTACAATAGTTAAAGGATTTGATTGAAGCTCGCTTCATTTTTCAAAATGAATGGCGACGTTCTCGTCTCAATGAGCTCCGGTAACCACTTAACATTAAGCGAGCCGTGAGCTCGTTCACTATACCGTAAACTATTGCTGAGTTTCTCCGTAAACCACCGAATTTGATCGACACAGCCGACTTCAATTTGCAATAAATGTGTTTGTTTCCACTTCACTAAAAAGTGAATGTGTTCTTTTTTGTTTGTAATTCAACAATTTCAAACGTGATAATCGTTTTGTTGCTGCTTTATGTTATGATGTTATTCGTTAAACGTTTTTGGGACACACATCGCATACTTCATCCAATAAACACAAGCTATCTCCGCTCACTGTACATCAGTCTTGCCTTAATGGTTCTGTCGCATCGCGAGCTATAATATTTTTGTCTGCTGCTTTTTAAGTCTCGTTTTAAAGATATCTCAAAGCATAAGAACCGTGGATGGTGTCTAATCCAAAGCCATTATGTTTTTTTCTTAAATTTTTGGTTTTGTTTTCGGGTTCACCATTTAATTTGATTTTTATTTTGTTTTTTTCTGAAATTTTTATAATTTACTAATTTTACTAATTTATACTATATTCTGAGTATGTACACACGTACGGAGTCTTCATTCCCGCAAAGAACCAAAGGGAAACGGGGGTGACTGAAAATCAGCGCTGTTCAATTTATCACCCTTGAATAGCAATAGCTGAGCCACCTCCTTTTGCCTTTTTCTCTTTTTTTTTGCTTTTCTTTTTTTTTGTATTTCATTTTATGATGTGAAAGGCAATAAATGATCTTTATTATTATTATTATTATTATAAAAGAAATTTAGAAATGCATCGTTAGTGCATTGATAGTGCAGTCATAGTTGCAGATAGAGATGATATAAAAAGTGTAGTTAAAACTGAAATGCTATTTTTTGTGTTGTAAGTATTAATTTGCATAGCAATGATAAACGTATTTCAAAACGCACACGTATTACATCGGTATCGTGAGGTCGCAGGTTCAAGACCGGGCGCGTTTTAGTATGTTTTGGTAATTTAATTGCAAGGTTCAAATCGATGATTACCCATTGAAAACATAATATGAAGTCAACTAGTTAGAGAGACTGGACCAAAAGCTTGCTCACCAAATTTTAAAATTTAATATGTTCAGATAAGCCGACTCGTGGGAGACCACACGGTTTCCCAATTCTGGATTTCTCCTAATATTTAGATATACTAATTATCGTGTCTTATCCTCTGTGCTTATTAAGAGTTTCATAAAACGAATCGAATGACTTAAGCACTGCGTAAATCCAGTGTGCGTTCTTCACAGTGAAAAGTGAATAACTTTAAGTGCGACTGGATACTACATACTCGATTCAGATAACGTTTACTCACCGTGAGCATCGATAATTGTGTGAAACATATCTTGTTTCCGAATTATATCTGTTCGCGTCCACTGTAACAGTACCACATTCGCTACGTAACGCAAGATCGAAACTTGTCCGCTTGTTGCGTGATCTCCGTAACTAGATCGGTAGTTCACCTCACTGTTGCGATAGTCTTATAAACCAAGCTTACCCCGTTATTACGTAAACATTTATTACAATTGAATGATCATTCATTTTTACACAAACTTCTATAGTTGCATTTGAATAGAGCACTATTATGATTTGATTGCCGTCATTAGCAGACACAGCGGTTCGCATTTTAGTATTATCTAGGATACGAAGCAAAAATGGGTATGAAAATTTCGTTTGAAAAAAATGTCATAGCGTGAAAGAAAAGTCGTGGAAGAAGTGCATGCCAGAGATCATTTTATTTATATTTTTTTTTTGTTATTGCCCCAGTAATTATAATAATAATAATGGTTACAGTCACTCATAGACGTCAGCAATGCCAAGGGCAGAGCCAAGCCGCCGACTACGATTAAGTGGAGGGATCCACAAGCCTCGTTTGAAGAAAGACATGCATATTTTATATTTTAATGGCATAGCTGTGTGAAAAAGCTCACAGATCACTTAGTGTGAAGTTATTACTGGAGCCAAAAGAACATGTCATGGCCTAATGTCTGGTGTACCATAGCGAGCGACGGCTACTATGCCGGTGTTCAAATCCCGAAGTTAGGTACCAATTTACTAATGAAACGCATACTTAGGTCATGTTCACGATGAAGGAATAATTATCGTGTCATAAAAATTAAACCTGCCATTATAATATGTAAATAGTAAACACATCCGGCAATACATTAGCTTAGTAATATGCTTCGTACCTCCAAGTAGTTTGCGAGTCTTGCTATTCTCGAACCGCGGCTTGAGACTTAACACATATACAGGAAGACACTCTCTTAGTGACATTGTTAACGGTAAACAAAAGTTTCGTCCGTTTTTGCAGTAACACTAATTAAGAAGTAACTAATTGAATATTCTACGTTGATCCTGTGACAAAAAAACGGCTTAAACACACTAGCTACGTTGGTCCCTCATTATATTTTTTTTATTGCTTAGATGGGTGGACGATCTCACAGCAAACCTTGTGTTATGTGGTTACTGGAGCCCATACACATCTACAACGTAAATCCGCCACCCACCTTGAGATATCAGCTCTAAGGTCTCAGTATAGTTACAACGGCTGCCCCACCCTTCAAATCGAAACGCATTACTGCTTCACGGCAGAAATAGGCAGGGTGGTGGTACCTGCCCGCGCGGACTCACAAGAGGCCCTACCATCAGCAAAAACATGCATGGAGATACTCTCGTAGTGACAACGTTAACGGTACACGAAAGCGTCGTGCGATTTTGCAGTAACACTAATTAAGAAGTAACTAATTGGATATTCTACGTTGATTCTGTGACAAAAAATGGCTTGAAACGACTAGGTACATTGGTCCGTCATTATGATATCAGAGTGAGGAAGGAGTAACTCTCTTAAAACACGACATAATTCAATTTCACTTCTGGCTCATTAAGTGCGCACTGCAAAGTCTAGACACGTTCATCGTTCGTGTTACGTAACATGATAAACGGCGTCTCAAAAATACGTGCAACATTTGATTATTATATTAAAGTATGCAAAATTTTACGTACGGATTACGTGTTTAACATTTTATTGTTAGAACTCGCTTTCCGCTTGCAGCTTCGCCCGCTTTTTTTTTCGTAAGCTGATAGCCTTGAGAAGCTATTTCAGCGTAACCTTAATTAGTAGGTAAGCACACGGGGCCCAAACCGGAGTGATGCTAACACTGACCCTAGCAAGAGCAGTGCTTCGTAGAATCTACCACCGGATCGGAATCGCGACCCACTAAGAAGATCCGGCGAGAAACTCAGTGGGCTGTGTCTATGGGTTAATTCGCTCGTCGAGCCCTTCGTCGCAAGCGACGGATTCGACGAGGACGTTGACCGGTGATCGGTGCTTGTGGTGCCTAAAGGCACAGTTAATGGATCGGGATCGCTCGCGTGGACGACACTTTGTATCGCATTAGTAGAGACTTGTGCTAAGCGATGGAATTAATGCTAGACTAAATTGTTTCCCGGGGATCAAAATATTTCCATAGCGGAATTCGCCAAAATTGCTTCAGCGGTTTGGACTTGACAGACTGAGGTTCTTCGGGTATATAATAATAATATTTGCTACATAACTTCTAAGATCTAACATTATAGATACTAATGCCAAAAATGGTTAAATTATCATTTTTAACAAATAACGATTTGGATTAATCATACTCAGCTCTAAATTAACGTTTGGCTTCCCGGGAAAAAACTACATTAAAAGGCCTTCATTAGTCACGTAATAGACAGGACATAGAAAATATTTATTAAAATCAGTGGTTTGTGTTCTCTTAGAAGTGTTGCGTTGTTTTTTATTTCCCTACCTAAGCTGATAGCCTTGAGAGGCTATTTCAGCGTAACCTTAGCTAATAGGTGAGCTCACGGGGCTCAAACCGGAGTGATGCTAACACTGACCCTAGCAAGAGCAGTGGTTCGCAGAATCTAACACCGGATCGGAAACGCGACCCACTGAGAAGATCCGGCGAGAAACTCAGTGGGCTGTGTGTAAGAGTGAATTCGCTCGTCGAACCCGTCGCTTGCGACCAAGGGCTCGAATTCACTCTTGCCGGTTGACGGTCGGTGACCGGTGCTTGTGGTACCCAAAAGCACCGTTAATGGTTTGCGTTGTAGTAATTGAGCTTGGAATTTTGAGATATTTATTGAACCTTCTTAATATAATTCAAAGACTTAATATAAGAGAAATATAAAATTGACGCGTTGCTCTTGGCGACTGGATTTGAAACAGAGCTGGTGTCACGGCGGACGTTACGCGCTGACACTTTGATATTCGGAAATTGATTAAATAGGTAGTTGTTTTAGTTGTGCCCCATCTATCTAATTGTTTTTCTTCAATGTACAGGCACACAGGGCTCTATTGTTTTATTCTATGTATTGATGATGTATTGGAACGTGTTCCGGTTCTTCTATGACCATCTTTAAATGTACACACATCTGTTGAAACTATTCGCGCGCCACCTGCCCTTCATTAATGGTATTGGTTACAAAACAGAAGTGCCAACAAAAACTATAATAAGTTTTAAACCACACATATTTTTTTTCTTACCTGTGCTGATGGTCTCGAGAGGCTATATCAGCTTTACCCTAGCGTGTAGGTGAGCTCTCGGGGTTTAAACTGGAGGTGTTGCTAACCTTGACCCTAGCAAGAGCAGTGCTTCGCAGAATCTACCACCGGATCGGAAACGCGACCCACTGAGAAGATCCGGCGAGAAACTCAATGGGCTTCAAATCGCTAAAATTGCTTCAGCAATACAAACATTCATTCAAATAGCCTTCATAATTATAAAGGGCTTGAACATCCATCAGATACTCGACTAAGAGATCCACTAATAGAATAATCACACCAAGGGTCTGAAAGGTTAAGAGGAGAGCCGTTTAAAGTTTATAATTTGGAAAGAATATCACAACAAAAAAACTTCTTCAGCTATTTGAATGGGGTTAAACTTAATTGAAATTCAATTAAAAACATTGAATTGTAGATGGTAAATACCAAATAAAACGGACCTTTAATTACAAAGATAAATATCGCGTATCAAGCGAAATGTCGCTTAAGCTCAATAGCCTTTCACTCCTTGTTGCCATTCTAAATTCTAAAATACGTTTCAATGTACCCCAAAAAACCAACTAATTAAATTCATTCATACTTAGAACAAAATTCAATTGACGGTTAATAAGATATCTTTAATAAAGTCATTTACGTCATAAGTTGAATGCAACGTCTCAAACAGGTGAACGTTTGCATCTGCCGCTGTATCTGAGACGATACAAACTTATCGATACAGATATGTCCAAGGATCATTAAAACGGTGCCTACAAGTTTAAATGCAGATGTTAAGTTGTTCAGTATAACATAAATTATGAACGGTTTCTTTGTGCCTTCAAACCTGCTTCTCGTTAGAATGTTTGTTGTATTAATAATAAAGTTTTTTTTTTTAATCTGTATTTAATACGTAATAAGAACCGATATCAAACAAACCAGTAAAGAAGGCTTTTTGGTAAGAACAGCATTGAAAGTAGTTGTGAAATAATTCTAGTGGTAATATATACTTCTATACTTATACTTAATATTAAAAAGAGGAAAGATTCTTATTGTTTATTTGCATTGAATAAGCTGCGAAATTGCTGAACCGATTTGAAAAATTCTTTCACTGTTTGGAAGCTACACTATTCCCGAGTGACATAGGCTATAATCTTTTTTGAAAAAAGTTAGGGATCCTTACTAAAACTCCAGTAATGTAACCCAAGGTGTAAAAAAATTGCCTAAAATATTCTTTACATCGCGTACCCTGCGAAAATTATGAATGATAGAATAAAATAATGTATTACGACTTTGTAGAGCACATTATTATTTACAAAAAGTGTCGCGACAGCATATGTCTATTATAGTTATGCCGCAATAAGTGTTCTTTTATTCAAAAACAATAAAACAACGTCAAATATCGATGAAATTTTTGTTAAAGACCCGAGTGGAGCCGGAGTGGGCCGCTAGTCTGTTATAAATAAAAATGAATTTTCTTTTTTAGTAGGTTTTATTTATTTATTTTATTGCTTCGTTGGGTGCACGAGCTTACAGCCCACCTGGTGTTAAGTGGTTACTGGAGCCCATAGACATCTACAACGTAAACGCGCCACCCACCTTGAGACATAGTTCTAAAGTCTCAGTATAGCTAGATAGCTACAACGGCTGCCCTACCCTTCAAACCGAAACGCATTCTTGCTTCACGGCAGATAGAGGCAGGGTGGTGGTACCTACCCGTGCGGACTCACAAGAGGTCCTACCACCAGTACGTTTATTTTAGTAGTTTCTGTGTTACGTTTCAGTGCACTTAATTATAAAAGTCGAAACGCAAGGATACCCTGACGTGAATATTCGTTCAATTGAAAACATTAAGTCATTGAAATTCAATTGAAAACATTAGTTATGGTATAACAGTGTTTCTGCTTCTCGGAGCGAAAAGCGCGATTGCTCCGCGGCAGTATGGCTTAATTACAGCACGGCGACAGTGAGCGTTGTGTATTCGACTACTTTTTACTGGTGGTAGGACCTCTTGTGAGTCAGCGCGGGTAGGTACCACTACCCTGCCTATTTTTGCGGTGAAGCAGTAATGCGTTTCGGTTTGAAGGGTAGGGCAGCCGTTGTAACTATACTTGAGATCTTAGAACTTATATCTTAACACCAGGTGAGCTCGTCCACTCACCTAAGCAATAAAAAAAATAGTTCAAAAAAATTAGACCGCTCCGTGATAACATCTTCAATCTGATCCTATCGAGGTCATTGATCGCTACAAACTAGTACAGACTAGTGGTGCAATGTGATAGTAGGCCGACGGTGTGCAGCCTGGTGCGGCCGGCGCCAGTTCGACTCATCAACCTGTTCAATATAGTCTACTTAAAAGCGAGTCATAGACACAATTATCTTCTTCAGGAAGATTTTGTCCTTGTGGCCGTAGCCATCATACAACACATGATATTTGACAGATGCCTGAATCTCGCTTACGAATTTCCAAGTTAAGCTCGCATATATACAAGTTCCGAACTGTAACCTTCGGAATTGGGAGATCCATTAACGGTGCTTTTAGGCAATACAAGCACCGGTCACCGTCCTCGTCGAACCCGTCGCTTGCGACGAAGGGCTCGACGAGCGAATTAACAGACAGACACAGCCCACTGAGTTTCTCGCCGGATCTTCTCAGTGGGTCGCGCTTCCGATCCGGTGGTAGATTCTGCGAAGCACTGCTCTTGCTAGGGCGGTGTTAGCAATTCTCCGGTTTGAGCCCCGCGAGCTCACCTACACAAGCTAGGGTACGCTGAAATAGCCTCTGAAGGCTATCAGCATAGGTAGGAAAAAAAAAAAAAAAAAAAAAAAAAAAAACCTTCGGATCGTCGGTCTCCCGAACAAATATCACCCGCTCGGTGGAAGATCTTCCCTTTGTCTTATACTTAGAAAGTCCCAACCTTCGCTGATAACCGAAGTGGCGATTTCAGCTTCGCGTGGACGGGTTGGCAAGCTCACGGTCTCAACCTGAGGAAATTTGTTAACACTAGTCTTAGCAAGAGTAGTGCTTCGCAGAATCTACCACTGGATCGGAATCGCGATCCACTGAGATCTGTTGAGAAACTCAGTGGGTTGTATCTATGGGTTAGTCCGCCTGTGGAACGCTTGTCGACCGGTGCTTGAAGGGCCTTAAGCCCTCATTCGCACGGGCGTTTTAATAACGTTGCGTTAAAACTCGGCGTTGGCGCTTTTATAACGTTCTCGATGTGACGTAATCTGTAACGCCCAACGCTTAGCGCTCAAAATGCAACATGCGCAATAAAGAAGCGTCACGTTTTATAAGCGCTGACGTATGAACATATATTAGGAAATGCATCTGTTCTATTTTAACGCTTTTTTAACGCGCGCTAAAAAAACTCGCGTGCGAATGAGGTCTCAAGGACCGGGGATCCGATAAGACATGTTTCGGGCGAAGGCGACCTTACGTTGACCCGTCATCTGGATCGGATTTGGACAGTAACATTGGCACATATGTGTGTACGCTTAGTTTATTTATTTATTATCATTTAATTCTGCGCTGAATGACGACATATTTGAACGTTTTTTTAATGTGTTTTGAATTTTACTTGTTTTTTTTCTTAGTAAATTGTTTTCTATATAAAATGAACAAATCGTAATAAGGCATAAATGAAATTTATGTTTTTGTACATTAAAAATTTAATCCCTCAAGAGGTTTAATATGATTAAAATATTTTTATGATATTGTCGCGTTTTTTATTTTTATTATGCTATTTCCGAAGCACGGAATGATTTTCAATGTACCAATGTTAAGTTCTGTTCGAATAGAATAGAATAGTATAGTAACGAATAGAATAGTAAGTCTAGATTTTTTTATAGAAAAATTGACGGTAGTTCGCACAATATCCGAGTGACGACGAATAAGACCTTAGTCGTCCGTGACCAAGAAAACTTTGTCCATTTGCTGACTGTACACGCGGTTGTGAATAAGTAACTGTGTTGTAAAACTGAAAGCTCTATATACAGGGTCAGCGAGGGTTAACGTTGTTCAAATTGAAAACAAACTCCATGCTTGCGATTGGAAGTTGTGAGTGAACACATTTTACAACAATGACCTGTTTTATTCTGAACTCACAATGAAATTTTATTGTTGTGTTTTTTCCACTAAATGAATTGACGAGCTTCCGGCCAGCCTGCTGCTTAGTGGTTACTGGAGCTCAAAGACATTACTTGAATACTGTCACCCACCTTGAGACGTTAAGCTAAACTTTGTTGGTTGTAATGTACAAAATCTGTCTCACCGTACAAAGTGGACACGTGACTACTTCACTGAAGAAATATGAAGATCAATGGTACCTACTACACGTATGAGATGACAATACATCCCATCATTAATTAAGGACGTAGGTGGAAAGAAAGTGGGCGGGACAACGCAGCTGTGACGAATGATTTAAGGGATTGTAGTATTCCTGATGAATCTTCCTGATCAACTTTTTTTTTTATTGCTTAGATGGGTGGATGATCTCACATCCCACCTGGTGTTAAGTGGTTACTAGAGCCCATGGATATCTACAACGTAAATGCGCCACCCACCTTGAGATATAAGTTCTACTTGCATACTATTCATTGTAACGGTAGCAGCAGCTATAGCATCGATCACTGAATAAGTCGAACTCATCGAAGACGACACTAATATGGCATCATTTTGCTTAGTTTTCCGGATCTTCCGCACCCGTGAAACATACTCCGGTTAAGCAGACGTCTTTGAGCTGTCAGAGCTGTTCAGATTCGCTTGAGCTGTTATTAACAAACCCGGAAACCGGTAATCCCTGTATCCCAAACAAATATATTATACATCTAGCATCAGCAGCCAGACGTGGCCCGATTCGCATTCCCCGATGAGTAGTCGTTGAAACCCGTATCGATGTGTTCTGCAAACATGAACTAACTACTCGGAAACTTAACGTACGTTCGTATGCTTCAATCTTAATATAAACGGTGCGACAGATTGACAAGTTCGGTGATTCAGAACTCACAAGTTTGAACTAAATTCTCGTAACAATTAATGTCAATTTCTGTTCGCACCGAATTTTGATGCTTTTAACCAACTTCAAAAAAGGAGAAGGTTCTCAGTTCGACTGTGTTTTTTTTTATGTTTGTTACCTCATAACTTTTGACTGGGTGAATCGATTTTGATGGTTCTTTTTTTATTAGAAATCTGACGTTTGGTCCCATTTCAATTTAGTCCAGTTCTGATAATGGTATCCATGAGAATATAAGTCTTAAATTTGCATTAAGTACGTGCGCGACAAATAGATGAATAACTCAGTAACTCAATATCACACCAACCGATTTCGATGATTATTGTTTTTAGTGTAGGTATATGAATTTGTTTTGGAATATCTTTTTTTTTCTATTTGAAGTCGGTTTTTGTTAAAGCATGTCTATTTACAATTATTGTAGTTGTTGTTGTAGTCCAAGGGTATCGCTGATACACATAGCCCTCACAAGTTGTCTCCGCTTCACCTTGTCTTCTTGGACTTGCTTAGCATCGCTCCAGGCTAGTCCTCATCACGTCAACTCTTCTATTGATGTTGAATTCTAAAACGGGTTCCTCTCTAATTGCTCGTTTTTCATACGACCATGATAAAGACGTCTGATTTCACCTTGCAATCAATAGTCTCTTCGGTGTTAGTATAAAATTATTGGTAGGTTTATTAGTAGTATAATATTAGTATATCTATATATTAATACGTGAAGCAAAAACTTTGTATCCCTTTTTACGAAAATTGCGTGGACGGAGGAGTATGAAATTTTCCACACTTATAGAGAATTTAGAGAAGAAGTGCACAATGCTAATTATTTTTTTAAATAATGCATAAAAGATACATTAAATCAATAAAGAAATCATTACACGCACTACATTTTGGTTTTGACGCACACACGCATGCAAACTATTTATTGTCAAACTTTTGTTCTTGGCGTCTGTTGTCAAATTGAGAATAAATGAAATATTGTTTGTCTTTGTTAATATTTTTTATAGTGTAGTCTTGGCGAAATTTGTGATTATAGAAGTATAAAATACAATCATAATAGTGTACAGACTTACAATTCCAATTAATTATAGTCGAATTTCGACTACTGCGGGACCTCTAGTTATTGTAAAACTATCAAGCCAATTAAGCCATACAGCTTGAGAAGAGGGATGCTCATCGTTAAGTCAATATTACGATAAACATATTCATAGCCAATTCGATTAAAACTTCTTTGATGATAAAATTCCAGGTGGGATGTGAGTTCCTCTACCCATAAATTATTAAGGCAAAAGATACTAAAAATAATAAAATAGATACCTACTGATCGAGTTACACGCTTAGGTTGGTTCGCCCCTAACATATCCAGGTCGCCACTCCTGAAGCGTGAGCGGAAGTCGGTAATTTACACATTACCAAAAAAAAACCACATGATACCTTTTTTGTCAAGGTGTTAAAACCGGCCTCCCATTTTTAAATTATCAACTCTTAAACAAAACATTCTATTGAGGGAGGCTCTTTCTTTGACTGTTTAAGCCTTTTATGATTATAAGGACTATTTGAATGAATGTTGGTATTTCTGAAGCAATTTTTTGCGTTTTTAAAGCCCACTGAGTTTCTTACCGGATATCTTAGTGGGTCGCCTTTTCGATCCGGTGGTAGATTCGGTGAAGCACCGCTCTTGCTAGGGCCAGTATTAGCAACACTTCCGGTTTGAACCCGAAGAGCTCACCTAAACGCACGGTTACGCTGACATAGCCTCTCAAGGCTATCAGCATAGGTAGGGAAAAAAAAGGGATTTGAAATTAAGTTTCCTTCATAGCACACCGGTCGTGTTTTAAAAGTATTCTTACAATTTTTTTCAAATTTAAAATTATTCTTTAAAAGTATACTTTCATCACAGATGTGTAATTTCCTAGGAACCAGGAGATCACTAGAAGTGATTTTTTCGGTAAATTGATATAAAGTACATTAAACGATTTATATTCGGATATTTAACATGGAACAAATTATAATTATTACTGGTGATATGACGTAATGCGTGCCCGCATATGTAGGTGAGTTGCCACCATACTGTTCATTTTTACCGTAAATCAGCCATGCGTACCAGTCTCAATGGCGGGACAGCTATTTCATTTTTTCAATCTGGTGTTTGTGGTGCCAATCGTTTCTATCACTTTTGATAAAATAAAACTATTCGTTAAAAATACCCAAACTTCAATGGAGAAGTTGATTGGCACTGCGATTATCAATAATAACCTCAAACTACATTTATAATTGCAGAATTGTAATTAAAAATTATATAAGAATGTAAGAATAATATCATAAGAATATAAGAATAATCCGCAAAATTATAATTTGCGTAATTACTGGTGGTAGGACCTTATGTGAGTCCGCACGGTTAGGTACCACCACCCTGCCTGTTTCTGCCGTGAAGCAGTAAAGCGTTTCGGTTTGAAGGGTGGGGCAGCCGTTGTAACTATACTGAGACCTTAGAACTTATGTCTTAAGGGGGGTGGTGGCATTTACGTTGTAGATGTCTATGGGCTCCGGTAACCACTTAACACCAGGTGAGCCGTGACCTATGCAAATAAAAAAAAAGATCCTTTCTGTGTTTAAATATACATAAGCTTCGAAAATCCGTATAGATCAGTACGACAAGTTTTAATTATACATTCTGTGATTTCTACGCGATTTAGAATTTGTCGTCGAGATTCTCGGGCGTACCTACATTAAAACAGTAGCACCGCTTTCGGTCACTTTGGACCGGTCTTGACGACCTTGCGCCGACGCGACGCACGTTCACTCGCTGATCTATAAGCGCTTCGTAACATTCGATTGCTTGCCCTGTCAATGTAAATATCACTTTATGTTGGTCACTTGTCTGCCTGCAAAAAACATTTAGCTAATGTTGTTCAAACGAGTCTTGTGGAGAGGACTTAACGGTAGACAGCGGCATAGTTCTGGCCCTGCATAGCGGCATTGCTGACGTCCGCGGCCGACGGTAACCACTCACCATCAGGTGGGGCGTATGCTCGTCTGCCTACAAAGGCAATAAAAAAAAAAAATAGCTGTACTATAATTTTCCAATCAAGATCGACTGGTGTTTGTTTTATGTACTTGCTTGTAGTTCATCCAAATGTGTTATTAAGAACGAAGGACGTGATGTAAAATGTTCAATTAAAATTCCAATAGTCATAGCGAATCCAGTTGAGCGATAAAGCGTGTACGATGAGCATCTAGAAAACTTTTTATTAGTTATTTAAAGCAAACAGCTCTGAAGATAAGCAATTACGGTCGTAATCATCGTAGTGTTATTGACCTTCGTAATGGAATAAATCACCTTGGTACAGGCTATTGTTCCACAGGTGTTTCTTTATATGTATTTGCCTAGGGCATGACGTTGAAGCGTTGCACGGACGACATGTGGCCGACATTTATAGACTCACTAAGGCTTCTCGGATTCACAGGAAGAGCATATGGCAAGCGATATGAAATATGAAAGCTATTGGATCTGGTTCCGCAAGATTGCTTCTCTTAGAGACACATATAGCATTTCTCCTATCACTTGGTGTTTAATATGCAACGTGGAATGAAGTTGACCATATCTTAGAAAGCCGGTCAACTGTAAATACAGCGGTACAGCGCTGCTCAATCGAGGACACGGAGCCCATACGGTTTTGTGCGCAGGAGTTTCGCTTTCCGTAAGCGCTGTGGCGCTTGCCGGAGCTGGTGTCTCAACTATGTCAGCTACTGCCAGTCGCTCACGGCCTTTCGGGCGGGCCGCACGTAATTTGAACGTCAAATCCGGATTTGACATAAACAGTTGATAGTTCAGTGTGTTTACGTCATTGATTGTGTGCTGGAGTGTCCACAGTGCAAAAACAAATATTGTGTTAAACGCTTGGGATTTACCAAGGTTAGCAGTGTGGTGTTGCAAAAAAAAAAAAAACGAGAGGATCTTGATGTTTTTGTACGACTATCGTCACGCGCTGTGACTTTTTTTTTTGCTGAAACTGTAATTATTTTTCAACTGTAGAAGGACGTTCTAGTATTCGATCTAATTCGTTCCTTGTTGAAAAACTAGAAACTTCACTTTATTCGTGAATGTTAAGTTCGCGTTTCCGAATGATTTGAGTAACACAATTTTTGAGTAGGAAGCTGTTTCACCTTCGAATCCGGTAACCGAAGACCGTATTGAAAGTGAAACGATCCGCATTAGTCTCTGTATATTTTATGTGTTGATAATATTTTTTTTATATTTATGTCATTAGTTTCGCTTAATATAAATTGTCACGAGTTAATATCGTGGAACAGATACGGATCGTATTGTTATTTTTAACGATTATTGGCATGACTTCATGATGTGATTTAGAAAAATTTTTTTTTTTTTTTTTTTGTGCTATTGCTTTACTTAGTTGACCATACTAGTATTTTAATTCAAGTATGCTAATCAAATGCAATTCGTGGTATTGCAGCTGTCTATGACATTATTATGTTTAAGCTCCAATAAAATGATTACTATATTTTAATTCCACTAAACATATTTCGAGTTTCTAAGGCAGACAGATCCACTTGGTTTCAATGTTCAATGTTATTTTAGTCCGACAAGGAAAAATAACTCGCATCATATTTGACGTCATCAGGCTTAAAAGAACTAAGCATTTTAAATGATAAAATAAAACTTGCGAGGTGTCAAGGGATCGATCACCCGGATGGAACGAAGTTCCTTTCGATTAATTAGTGAAGGAATTGTAATAAAAAAAATTTTTTTTTAAGTTATAATAATATTTTTATTATTTTTTATTATTTATTATTTACAAAAAACCTGTATACACTCAACAAAAATAATCGTCGCGACACCACACTGTTCAATGCGAAATAGAAATGAAAATATCTGGCTTGCTTTCTATAAGAGAGAGAGAGAGACAGAGAGAGAGACAGACAGACAGAGAAACATGCGACGCCGCACAGCTTACAATGGCTTACAATAGCAAAAAGTGTCGTGACAACTTTTCGTAAGATTTTTTTCCGTCTAGCCCCTTTTCACAACGTGCGATAAGGAACTTCGTTCCAATAATATGTTTAAATAATATACGTATTAATATGCATAAAATGCACTAAAAGCCACCATCCGAAGTAATGCGGGAACGATTGAGAAACATATCTTAAAGGAACCCACAATTGCTTTTACTTTCATTGATATGTAATGTCATCGATGACACGGATATATCCCCTGTTGTTGACACAAACGTTTCCCACGGCTATATCTGACAAGCGTCAGGATGTGTCGATAAGCGTTGAATCGAAATATATTTCAACGACATTCGTATGTAGGTTAAACCGTGTACCAAAACGAACTGATAAGGATATCGAATTAATACTAAAGTACTCTTGTGTAGCGTGATGCGTTATAAGAAAAACAAGTTTGTATGGGACGGCGGGATGGATGTAATATGCTCTGCGTAAACCCTGTCCCACCGTCTCAATAGCTCCGACTGGGCTCCCGCCCGGTCCGGGGTAGGGCGCCGTCTTTGAGCGACAGGAGTTTTTAGTGTGGTTCGACTCCCACATACCCCACCTGCCGTGCGGGTGGGAATCCGGCGACTTTATCCTGCGGAAAAAAAAATTTTTTTAAATTGTGACGCAACGTCAGATGGTCTTTGGCTATATTAGAAATTAGCATCCCTATTGTGTTCAAAATATGGTTTGGTTTTAATGGGCACGAATGTGTACTTAATAACTTAGTGAAACTCGTCCGCGCTTCGCCGCGATCAATATAAATATAGAGCAAAAAAAATCTATTAGTGCGCGGTAAAAATTATGCGCGGTGTTATGATAAAATGAATTTCTGATCTGCCAACGACAACAGTATGAAGTTTCACTTCAATAAGACAGAAAGCCTAGGTCATAAACAAACAAACAAACACGCAGACAGTCATTCAACGTTAATACATTCATCTATAGTTCAAATTTAAAAAATATCTCCACAACGCAATAGAGATCCGAGATAATTATTCCTCTAAGTAATTTATCACAGCCTTACAATGTCTACACTAGATTTCCTACTAATGACCATATTTTATTATGAATAAACAAATCGAAGAACATTATTAAAATAAATTATCAAGTGGTTATAATAATTATATATAAAAGTATTTCGTAAATTATAGATTATTTTATATTGGATAGACCCTTACAGATAAAATTATAAAGAATCGTCTAGTAAGTAATGAATAGATATAAAAAATTAACTCGACTTCTGCAAAGAGTTTTGCGGATTAGAAGAATCCTTAAAAATACCATAGTTGAGACTCCCAACGGTATTAAGCAAGTTGTGTTTCTCTACAAACTTCTAAACGTTCAACAACACTTAAAATACTCTTCGTTTGTTCTTTTTTTTAATCTTTAACAATTTCGCCTTTAGCTTTTCCGTGACGTTTCAAGCAATCGCGATATTTTAACAAATCCAGTTACGTGTTTCCTTGTTGTTCCTTGTTTGTAGTATTTCGATTAGCATTGGACTAGCAAAACCTTTATTTGTTGCATAATGAATTCACGGACCATCTTGTGTAAAGAGGTTACGAGACTCCATCGATATTAGAACGTGAATTTCGTAACCTTTTCATCACATCTGTTTCATTGCGAGCAAGGTGGATCATCATTTAGGAAAAATTACCTTAAGAAATGACGTTAAAGTCTCAATTGAATTGTATGAACGCACGACAATAGCCACGTCATTTCGGATCCTCCCGATCTACTAACGGTGCTTTTAGGTACCTCAAGCACCGGACATCGTCCTCGTCGAACCTGTCGCTTGCGACGAAGGGCTCGGCGAGTAAATTAACCCCCAGACACATCCCACTGAGTTTCTCGCTGGATCTTCACAGTAGATCGTGGTTCCGATTCGGTGATAGATTCTGCGAAGCACTGCTCTTGCTAGGGTTAGTGTTAGGTTAGGTTTGAGACCCGTGAGCTCACCTACTAATTCGGTGAATCTAGAATAACCCCTCGAGGTTACTAGAATAAGTAGGGAAAGAAACGTCTACAAATAAGCAGGATGGCGGTACTAATTCGTGCGGGCTCACAGCACATCCTACCACTAGTATTTTAAAGACGTGCAAATTAATAGACACTGGCGATATCATGGTCACCAGCCACGACAATAATTAAGAGATCAATAGTACCTAGATTGAAGCAAATGAACAAGTTCCTTGTAGGTTTTTAATTACGCTTTAAAACGATACCTCTGATTTCCTTATTTATTTCGCGATGAAATCGCTGTTGCAATTTCGTAAGCTATTTACACGTAATATTAACCACCAAATGAATCAAATCTTTATCGGTATATTTTTATCATCCTCTCAATTATCAGGGTCTTGTCCTCGTGATATCTTGCATATCATTATCACCGAGTACGTTCGGATACATTTTTTAACGTTATGATGATCACAGAGAGTATTAAATGTAGGAAAAAATCCGATACGTGATACTTTAGTTACATAATACATCCAACAAAATATAATCACGACCATTTCATATGTGCATAGAGATATTATCTCAGGTCTGCAGATGTTGGATCGCGGGACCTAGGGACTCCTTAATACCCGGAACCATTGAAATCTGCATAGTTCTCAGAGATATTTCGTGCCACGTTCCATTCGGAACCTCCTACGAGGTCCCCGCCCCTAGGGGGCGCGCAGGGTATGTGGGACTGGTCCGCAACTGCGAAACCGTGGGCCCAAGGATGTCTTCAGGACCCTACCCACTAAACGATCCCCCTGCACTCTTCGCCCAAGCGACCGAACCCTTCCGAGGTCAGAACCCGGATGAGGTAAGGGGCTTACCGCCGTCAACGCTACAACTAGACGGCGCAGCTCACCCCAAGGACGCCCGACCGACGGAGCCCGAAATTAACGCCCTAACGATGTTCCATCTATGCTTTTTAAAAACAAATAAATCTTAAACGAATATCCTCAACCGTAGAACCGCCCTTGAAGAGCCACGGTATTGCTGATATCCAAGAACAAATAGCAAGAGATTACTTCTATTTCACCGTGTGCTAAATTTGCATCGTCAACAATAATTTCTGTGCTCTTAGAAGAAGCGGACATTACACTATAATAATACTTCCGTCAGCTTCATGGTTTGTGAAGTCAATTCAACGAAACATCATTAACAAATGACCTTTCACTGTCAGTGTGACCTTCGAGAAGACAAGATTCTAAGCGACCTTTCGTGAATCTGTGTTTGATGGCGTGACGTGAATTATATTGTACTTAGTTTCGCACTGTAGTTACAGCATAGTATTATATTAAGTAATAAGAGTAATCTAGTAGCACTATTGTAGGTTTGTTTCCATTCCGCATATGGACTATATTTTCAAAATATGTATATATTTAAAAAAATGTACTATGTATTATTCGTTAAAAGATACAATACTGATAAAAAAATCTCATAGCTTAGTCTATAATGTTTTAAATCACTCTATACTCGTGACATTCTGATGAAGAGCCATGATCTATGCGTATTGTATGAATCCCGCATATAATAACCAGGGGGCAACTATTTTCGTAAGTAATCTATATATATAAAAATGAATTGCTGTTCGTTAGTCTCGCTAAAACTCCAGAACCGCTGGACCGATATGGCTAATTTTGATCTTGAATTATTTGTGGAAATCCAGAGATGGTTTAAAAGGTAGATAAATATGAAAATGCTCGGAATTAAATAAAAATAACAATTTTGTTATTCCTTTGATGTGTCCCTCGTCAGACGCATTCCTTTTGTTTGTTTTAAGTTTATTTTGTATAAAAGTTTCGGTATTTTATTTATCGACTGAGGCACTACGAAGTCTGCCAGGTCAGCTAGTAAAGTAATAAAACGCTTAGCTTAATAAAGCTTAAACACAATATTATTTTAGAAAGTTGCCAAAATCGTTTGTACATTTAAAACATGGTTAAGGAAGGAAGAGCCCCTTATAAATCTCTTCCTAAAGGCCCTCTTGAATAACTAGCTTTTCCTGTAAAAATCCAGTTAGCTAACTATGTGGAGTTGTTGAGTATTCCGCATTTCTTAACCTGGTATTTTTCTTCGTTAACATCTATCAAGTTTTCTCGGTATTTCCTTGTGGATACTTTTACTTTCCATGATATATATTGCTGATCTGAGTTTTATGGCGCGCCGTAGATCAACCTATATAGTCTTGTAAAGTTATCAGAAAAAGCCACAACAACGCGAATGTCGTAATTCACTTTGAGACTTGAGGTCTAGCTTTATTTAAATATTGTAGTATGGGTAGACGCGTCAACAATTGCTAATCGGTTATCAAAGCTTATAGATGACACTATATAAGTGGCGCTACCTTGAAACAATAGCTCCATAACAGTTACATTGGTTTTAGATCGGTTTCATTTGGTGGCAGACATGTTTAGGACGATGGTAACAATCTGATAGTTTCTCAGTACGTCCTACCAATCTCACTTGTCAATCCATTCTTAAATTTACTGTCACTCGAAGTGGCATTCAAAGTGTACGTGTGTAAAAGCCTAGCCGAGCGTAATCAGATTAATCCAGCTACGGTCAAAATTTAACAAAACCTTACTTTATATTACCAATCCTATTGAACTTTTTCTACGGATTTTTTGTCCCAAAATTTGTTGAAGCCCGACAAATAATATAAGAAACCGGTCAGTGCAGCCATTTTAAGTTTAGATATATATTTTTGGTCTGAATACCTGACACGATAATAGTCCTGTTATTCTTCGAAAGAAGTATGCGACGTCAGATTCCGCGGGCTCCTTAAATGTAATACGCACCTGTAAGTAATGCGTACCCCATTGTCCGTCCATAATATATCGTTACTGTGTTATCTCAATAAACCTCTTTATGCTTTTCCCTAACTCCCGTCTTCATGGGCCGGGTCGATACGAACGGTGGGATACCTTGTATTCTAGTCTTTTGTATCCGGTGATTGGTTAATAATAAAAATTAAGTGCATCATATAGGTGTAGGTGTTGTGAATTTGAAGATGAATGAAAAGAATCTCCTTTTAATTCAGGAATAATGAAATACCGGAAGATACGTGGCCTTAATCTTCGTTACGTTATTAACACATCTCCATTTTACAGCCCTTTTACTGAACATTTTACTACCCACAATTCATTTTTATAACTTCCTTCACTGTTTGTGGCTTGTGCAATATCTTCAGGTTCTTTTCGCTCAATTCCCTAATTAATTCCCGTAGACCACTCCACACTTTTACACCGAGCTTTGGAAATCTTTTGTCTGTATATAATGTTTTCTAATTGGTAAAATCAATAGCAATTTGTATACTATAAAAAGTAAAATTAGTAGTTTGGCTCGTATTCAATGATTAATAAAATATCTCATTTCTGTATATCGTTCTGTTATACTACTTCTGATATGTTCAGGAACTTCGATTCTATTTCTGACTGGATCAGATGATGCGCTAGCTTAAGTAAGCGTATTTCTCGTATCTCAACCTACGCAATATAGAATCTGTCAAATAAATACCATAAGTTGCATTTTGAGAAGAAATTCCTACAATCTATGTAAATCTATGACATTCACACAATGTTATGTCTATCTCCGGAATGGTTCGTGAATGACCTCAATGGGCAGCCCACGAAGCCTGCCACGCTGTACAATACTAATTTTAGATTTCCATAGGGCTGGTTATATGCACAAAGCTAGATAGATAGATATACTTTAACATAATTCCTTCTAGTATTTTCTTCAGTTTTCGTTAGCCGGTGACCTAGTTAAGACTCCTGTTACGGTTTAATCTCACATTTACGATTTTCATTTTGTTACTTACCGACGATTTCAATTTAAACATTATGTAAAGTACCGTCAAATTTCAATTATTTTTGTTGTGACTTTCTTTTTTGCTTACGAAAACAACTAATAGTATCTTATCTAAGACCTGATTTCTCCCTATCATGAAGATGAAAATCCAAGTTAAACAAACTGCCGACCTCAAGATACTCTCATTTATTTTGTTAGTGACGTTTTTTTATGTACTGAAAATTTTCATTGTAATCTTACATTTTATGTACTGAATTTTTTCATTGTAATGGACTGAAAAATGCAACTTAATCAAAATAACTTAATTATTTCACAAAGTACTAACCCTACCTGAGATAATACGCCCACACAGTGCGGTCGTGGGTGTCTTTACAACCTCGAAGGATATGTTGACATTTTCATCTTCGAACGGAGTTTACAATAATATAGTTTTATCAACATAAACCGTCCATGTTTTTCTTGTTCATCATGAATACAATGATTGGATACCTTTTTCGTTACAGTAAATTGGCTGGTGTATGTAAACATGCGTGGGTCTTGACTTACAATGAAGATTTTCTGCTTAATACATTTCGTAAGGGTTTCGGGAGAAAAATTTATGTATTTACCCCGGTCCCTATTTTCTTTCGTATAATCTCTATTCGTATCCTGAGATTGTTACATGTGATTCATGCGTCTTTTGCCGCGCAACTTAATTTGTCAAACGTCTTCAACGTTAACATGTAAAATGTATTATTCAGTATTCAGAGAACAGCATGCGTAAAATTTTCAGACGGTTCAGTTCTCGACTGACGGAAGAATATAGAGGCACTTGATATCTGAATGGAATATAAATTGCGATATTTCGCAGTCCAGTATTTTACACTAGAACTAAAAAAAATAGTTAATGTTAATTTTTCTCGATGATAATCTGGAATCACTCAAAGATTAGTATTTCATTCAAGATTCAAAAGTTTATCGAATTGAATTCCGTTACGATAAATAATCAAGTTATCTAGTTCATTGATAAATAATTTACGCAACTTCTAAATTAATAATGAGACGATAAATCATGATAATAAATCGATTTTATTTATATTTACCTTAAAATCCTTCAAGGGTTTAAATCCAAAACGCTCAGGATGGTAGTGAACGCGCCATAGTATGTTACAAATGAAAGAATCCATTGCGATTTTACTATATGAAAAGTAAAAAATAAATTAATCTATTAAGCTAAAGCGTGCTTTGAAAGATTGGAAGCCCACCCGAATAACCTTGCTAAACATCTAATGGACAACCAAATGACTACAAGAAGACTCAGAAGACTTAGACCATCAAGTCCTACTGGATCTGGTCTAGAAGACCTAGACCATCAAGACCTACTGGATCCACTGTAGATTGATTGATATGGGCATGTCAATGGACATTGTGCCGCCCATGAAATTGATATTCCCAAAACTACGGTTTCATATAAGCTCTCAAACTACCTTAATAATTCGGGATAAATTGTATCAAACGATCGTTTTATTTCTTTAGACTGTGCTCTCTGAAATAAGTTTGCTGCGGACAAAGGGCGCAAACACTATTCCAGACTTCCAATTAGTCAATCACTGTCTGTCGTAACCGACAAACAAACGGACAATGTCCGATTTGTCACATTACGTCACAATACCGCACTATAGATGGCGTTCTCACTTTCACTCGTCCAATCGTGTACTGTGATTTGTAGTTTAAAAAACATTTTTTAAGTCCGACTCAACCGATTGCTTTTTTGGGGTATAAGAAAGTTGATTTTCAATTGCTCTTGTTTTTTCAAACTTAACAAATGTTGGTGATTTGTAAATTTACGATCGTTGAAGATCAGTTGAAAACTAATTGTGGAAGGGAATCGAATAGTTTCTTCATTCGAATGCTAATTTTATCATCATCATCATCACCATCTCAGCCTTTCTACTATCCACTGCTGAACATTGGCCTGGAGTGATCTCCAATGCGGCCGGTCCGTTGCCACCTGCGTCCAACGTGACCCAGCAATTTTCACCAGGTCGTCGGTCCATCTAGTGGTCGTCCCACGGCAGTGTGGTCGTGGTCTCCACTCGAGGATCTTTCTGCCCCATCGGCCGTCCGATCTTCGCGCTATTTGACCTGCCCACTGCCACTTCAGCTTGCTAATCCTACGGGCTATGTCAGCAAATTTGGTTCTTCTAAGTTTATAGATTTATAATATTATTTTTTACTAAAAGATCATAAATTGTGACCCACGTTTTGAACGTTCGTTGGTTATGATAAATCATGTCTGGGAGTACCTTCTCATTCGGTTATGAAACAATTAAGTGTCTCAAAAATATTGAACGCATTTTGACCTCTGTTGATAATTATTTTTGGTAACGTTTTTATTTTTATTTTATTTGTTCATCTGATTCCCTAGTTTTGATAAAGGTTCCTTTTTATTAGAAGAAAATATTCAATAAAGAGAAAAATATATTACTATGTATGATGTCATTTGAGTTGACTCTTAACTTTTCCGGTATGTTTATATTTATTTCGTGTATTTTACAGAACGAAAGCATTGGATATAAATTAGTATGATATATGATGTATAGAGTAGTAGTAGACATGATTTTTATTAAAGTGATAATATTAGGTCATCAAGGCTGAATTGTATCCGAAAAAAAAATCTAATTCCCACGGGGAAACTATTGTATATTAATAATTCCCCTTGACTGCGCAGGCGAGGCCGGCTAACAGATAGTAATAATAGTAAATATTACATAATACAATCGAAAATAGAGTAAAATCAATGTAACCTTTTTATAATTAAAATGTTTTCGAATCAAATTCGTATGTACCTGAAACCATAGAAACTGACGCATAAGAAAAACATAATAGAAACGAAAGATGGATTTATTTAAATGAACATACCTATATAAGTACTACAAAAACAGATATTAATACTGCAATCTTAATGGTACTAATAGTCGGCTTTTAAGGATGCGTATGTAAAAAGCGTGCACAGGTATACGGATCATGTCAAACCTTCGAGGTCATTGCCGGTACGACCTTACGTACGACCTCAGGCGTTACGGAGGACCGGAACTGGTTCTCCGGAGCATTACCATCTGTGTTATGTTACCGGTTATTTAGTATTTTTTTCGGGTCGCCTTTGCGTTATAATAGTAGACACTGAGATAAATAAATAAATATTTACTAACAATCACGCCACGTTAACTGGTCCCGTGGTAAGTTCGTAAAGAACTTGTGTTACAGGTACCAGATAACGGAAATAAATGTAAGATTTTTATTATACATATACAAATATTTAATATACATCCATAACCCTGGAAAATACATTTTATATTTATCTTACAAATATCTTCCCATGGCGGGATTCGAACCCGCGACCCCCTTTTGTAGTGACCATGTCACTTACCACTACACCAGACGGCCGTTATGTCATGCTGGTATTCTGTTGACGATTATTAATTGTGGAATACTTTCGATAATTAATTAACTTGAATTTTATTTGGTTTTTCCAAGCTGCACAATTAAAAAAAATCCTCATTTATTATATTATGTTTTATATTTTAACCTTTTTATTTTTTGGTAAACAAACTTTTCGTAGTCAAGCTAATTTTCTAAATTATCGATTAAAAAACCATTCAAGGATATGTTTAGCCGCTATAAGAATAGTTCTTGTCTAGTTTTTTATAGAATTCATTTTTTTTTTGTATAAACGAGCTAAACTTTTTTGTCTAAAAAGGTTTGTATTTTAGACAAAGTATATTTTCTTGATTAACAAATATTCATTGTATATAGGCCACAAATTTGTTCGACTTATTGCTAAATAAGTTACTCTACTACTTTCAACAGAGAGTAGAGCACAAGTTTTGTTAAAAAAGCCACGATTTTATCAAATGTGCACCTACCCTAATTCTTGATGAAGATCGGAATGACGAAGATCAGATATCGTTTAAGAATGATAAGCACATTTGATTGTGGTTATGACAAGTAAATAAAATTCTGTTCACACTGCAGAGCTGTACAACTGTACCAATAACAATGACCTGACAAAGCATACTTAATTATATCTACTTATAATCAAATGTATTTATATTTTTTTAGTTACGTAAATAAAAATTAATGCTTTATTTAATGTATTTTTTATTGCTTAGATTGGTGGACGAGCTCACAGCCCAGCTGGTGTTAAGTGGTTACTGGAGCCCATGGACATCTACGACGTAAATGCGCCACACACCTTGAGATAGAAGTTCTAAGGTCTCAAGTATAGTTACAGCGGCTGCCCCATCCTTCAAACCGAAACGCATTACTGCTTCACGGCAGAAATAGGTAGGGTGGTGGTACGTACCCGCGCGGACTCACAAGAGGTCCTACCACCAGTATCATCAGACAGTTGTATCTTTGTTCTTTCTCCGTCTCAAAGCTATTTTTTTTCGATTATGACGGAGCTCTCTGTACATCCACCATTACCACCATAGTTTCGATATATTTTAAACAATTAGCGATAGTCCAGGTTTCAGGACAGTAACCAGGTTGATATCTGGCTGGATGGCCCCGGTAACCGTTTAACACCAGATGAACTTGTTGACCCATTTAAGCAATAAATAAAATAATAGTATATTCATAAAAAGTTTGCACTTAAACTGTATGATTGTGTAATAAATTTAAAAGTATACCTTATAAAACAAACAATAAGCTTGTTTAAATTTCATACACGCGTTGTGAAGCCATCATCTTGGGCAAGCAAATGAAAAAACACTCGCAGTCCTACTTTCGACACATCGATGGACTCCCTTGAGTATATGGATGTGTATTTTCGGACGATCTTTGTTTACCTCAAGCTTAATCTAGGTGTAAGATAGTAAAAATTGTTAAGAATGATTTTAATATTTGTATAATATTTATATCTTTTTGTCATGTTGAATTTTGATTTATTTGATTAGCGCTGCAATTACTAAATACAAATACAAATCAGAAAATAAAAAGGATGTTTAACCATAGAAAGAAACCGACAAAATAAACTCAAGCCAACTCAAGTCACAGCGTAGCTCAGTTACTTTCTCTACTAAATATCGCTTGAATTATTGGAATATTGCAGCAAAATTATATCTTTTACACGCTTCAATATTAGCCTCCCCTATATTTTATGTAGCAATATTCTCCACACTTTCAATTATATTTCCACTTACTTCTTGTTACTGTATAGATAGGAAACATCGCATTTATGTGTTCTTCTAATACATTGTAGAAGATAACTTTATAGTATTGTAATATGTTTTATAGTATTGTACTAGTGTATCTTCTTAATAATATTCTGGTCTGAGATAATAATAATACAGTTCGCTGATCTGAGGGGTTTCACTTTAAAATATTTTTCCAACATTTTATTTCCTTTCTTAGTATCAGATCTCGAATTAGTTAGATAGTAGTATTTTTGGAGAAGCTTTGAGATTGTATTATTTTCAGGGCCTATTTATAAAATTTTGTCATTTCCAGTTGCATAGTGATCTCTGATTAATCTAGTATATTTTTAGTTTATAAACATATCGGCAAGTATTTAATTGTTCAGTTAAAAATCGTAATGTTTAATTTGTCTAGTTGTTTATACTACTAACTAGATGGACTACTACTAATACTAGAACTACTAATGAAAATTAGGTTTAGGTTTCAGTCTCGCGTTTTTTTCTTTCATTTTCGTTATATAATATTATTTCTGAAGTGTCCGACACTACAGTATATGTGGTCACAGGCTACCGTATGGTGCATGTGCATGCAATCAACTAGATTATTAATCTGTCGTGTAGAGTACCATTCACAAGACGTTTTTCAGATACCTACTTTTAAAACACCAAGTTAACTCAGTCAGTATAGCAAATGTAGCATAATGACATAAAAAGCTACGTTATTCTTGCACAATTCCAAACAAACTGATTGTATAATCCCGACAATAAATTTTATTTTTACTTTATTAAACTTTGTTTGATATACAAAGTATTGATAGCACTAGTCGGGATGGCACAAAATATAATTTCACTTACGTTTTTTTTTTTACGGAAACACTGCCAGACGGCGTCGCGCGTGAATCGGGTCAATGGGTTATTTCTGGCGCTATGAACCGACATAAACAAAATCTTACAACATCTTATTGCAATTATAAAACGGACGCAAACAAAATCGACCTATAATTTTATTATTCTTTCATAAACCATATTTACTTGACTCAACTATTTGTTCAATCTTATTATGTACTTAAATTAATAAAATTTCATGTTCCATGTTTTAATTAAGTCCTAAGTATCACATGATCATCATAGTCGGTTGCTTTTAGCAGAGCAGTCGCGGTCATGTGGAACTCTTGTTTATTAAAGCCTTGACAGATGTTTTCCATAGTTTGCGAACTGATGGTTGGCGCACGCACTCGTTAAGTGGGGTTTCATTATGGTCTTTCACCTGATCAGTCCACCGCATGGGGATTCGTCCACGAGATCTCTTACCATTTACCCTACCCTATAGTTGTTTATCATATCTACATAATGGCATATATAATAAATTTTAATTTTGTTGTTATTCAAAATCAGTTGTCAAAATTTTACTGTGTTCGATCCATCAAAAATAGAATAATTTACAAATGTTTTCACTTATTGTTTTTTTTTTTTAAATAACAAAAAGGTGTTAATCTTTACGCTGATGGTTTTGGCATGCGGGATTGCGGCGCATGATCCGGGTCAATGGGTTATTACTGTTTCAGACGTCGGACTAAACGGACCTATGCTGTCAGTTGCAGAAACGAACGGTATCATTTAATGTGTACCGAAATTTGTGTGTGCAGACTGCTCAATGACCTTAGCTTCGATGTAGTAGATGATGCTTAGATGTAGCTTCGGACACGTTCCAAGTTCCCAAGTTTAGGATTTTCATTGGTTTTATTGTGTTTAATCCAATTCAATTAAGCTCTAAGTTGATGTCTGTCCATTGCCATATTGTAGGCAGAGGCAGCAAAAATAAGCTTCTAAACTGCTCACGTAATCCAAAATGGCTGTGACTTCCCGTTACCACTGTTATACAACAAACAATACGACTTAAAACTATAAATTTCACATATTATATACAACAAAAGACGATTCATTTTACATTGCCAAATTAACGGCAACAATATTTTCATCTACACAATTACTCAATGATGTAGGCTTCGCACGAGTATTACGTTTGGCCCTGTTACATGCGTATAGCCGGTGTCAAGAAGACAATGCTAAGAGATGGCCCCTCGCGTGCGAAGTGAACATTTTGTGAATAATCTAATTTGTGTGGAAGCGCTTTTACGAGTTTTATATCTATTTTTACAAGAATTGCGTGCGTTGCATGTGTAGTATCGAGTATTTTTGACATCGTTTTTCTCGGACGGTGATTGTTTGCGGTCATGCGTATCGTAATACTAAATTGATGTTAATATTCGTTGGGCGCTACGGATTTTTAGTTTTTGGATGAATGCTTTTACTGGTGGTAGGACCTCTTGTGAGTCCGCGCGGGTGGGTACCACCACCCTGCCTATTTCTGCCGTGAAACAGTAATGCGTTTCGATTTGCAGGGTGGGGCAGCCGTTGTAACTATACTTGAGAACTTAGAATATATCTCAAGGTGGGTAGCGCATTTACGTTGTGGATGTTTATAGGCTCCAGTAACCACTTACCACCATGTGGACTCGTCTACCCCTCAAAGCAATAAAAAAAAAGAATGCTATTCGATTTCGGTTCGTTGTTGATTTGTTTTGATACTTAATTGTACTCTGGCTAAATGAAATTATGAAGGGTGGGAGTATTGATGTGGTGTTTAGGGTCGACTTGCAAATCTTTGCTGTATTATTTTAACTGTTCATTTTTAATCCCATAAATAGGCTAGAAATGATTTGTTCGAACTAAGGAAACGCTTTAGATTGTAGTTAGAGTAGATGTTATCACTTTCTGTTTGTCTATCTATGCTGTTAACCTCGAGGGATTATGCTAGCTTCAACTAACGTGTAGGCGAGCTCACGGGGCTCAGCCCGGCGTGTTATCACTAATGTTTTTATAAGACCTACGGCACAGTTACTTCTTTACAGTTCTTCTTATTTGTATTCTTCTTTTAAAATTCTTTCAATTTGTTCAAGATAAACAGAAAAAAAACCCACGTAATTATATAATGTAATTAGCAATAATTATCGTGCACATTTCGTGGACGCAGTTGCGTGAAATAGATTTCATTAGCTAGAGCTAGTGATGATTGATTATCGTCAATTCACTTTCAATTGCATTCCATGAGATAACTTTAAAAAGTTCTTCTAAATATTGCATCAAGTTGATCTGATGAAACAAATGTGACAAACATTTGTTTCATCATGGTGATACTGACAATTGAAGACTTAATATAAAGTACTTTTTTTATTTATTCCATAGATGGGTGGACGGGCTTACAGCCTACCTGGTGTTAAGTGGTTACCGGAGCCCATAGACTACACAAATACCGCCACCCATCTAAAGATATGAGTTCTAAGATCTCAGTTAAGTTACAACCGCTGCCCCACCCTTCAAACCGAAACGCATCACGGCAGAAATAGGCAGGTTGGTGGTGCCTACCCGTGCGAACTCACAAGAGGTCCTACCACCTATTGTTTTTTTTTGGTGAATGAACATTTAAGTCATCGACTCACCAGGTAGGGTCCAGTATCCATACTTTCCAAATAAACCACCCGCTCTTTTTTTGGCATTTCTTCGACACAAACAGACACACACACACACACGCTTTTTGGACTGTGGTATTTGGATAGTGACAAAATACGTTCTTTAACTATTGGATCAATAACAAAACTTNTTGTTTTTTTTTGGTGAATGAACATTTAAGTCATCGACTCACCAGGTAGGGTCCAGTATCCATACTTTCCAAATAAACCACCCGCTCTTTTTTTGGCATTTCTTCGACACAAACAGACACACACACACACACGCTTTTTGGACTGTGGTATTTGGATAGTGACAAAATACGTTCTTTAACTATTGGATCAATAACAAAACTTCATATTTAATATCGGATTGCAACTGTGGGGAAGTGCATGCGACTCCAGTTTAAATATCATGCAAATAATGCAGAATGGCATCTTAAGAACCATAGCAAACGTACCATGGTTTGTGACAAACACTGAGATCCATGAAGCCATGAACATGAGAACTGTTAAGGAAGAGATAAGGTTGACAGGGACTAAGTACAGAACTCGGCTGGAAATCCACCCAAATACCCTAGCTAATGCGTTGACAAAAGTCAGTTACATCAAACGACTGAAACGTCATGATATACAGGGAGTTGGTGACAGATGGTGATCAATGAGGAGTCTCCTGGTGAGGAGCCTCTTCGACGCGATGGCACACGCAACGCATCTGCTCATAGTCCAGGACTGATCGCAGAGAGGCACATAAAAAAAATATATTAATATTGGTGGCTTCGTAATGGTATTCTTAGGAGTTATATTCAAAATAGTCGATGTTTTCCGAAGTTAGCGATAAATGGTTCGGTATCCGCGATTTTATATTTTGAATAATCGGTAAGAAAGATGTATTTATAGAACTCGTCTAAATGTTAAGTTACACGCGATGGCTACCGAAGATTCGCAAAATGTAGATAGATATGAGCCTTTTTATTTCTGTTGTATCTATAATAGAATCATTCTCGTTTCTCCAGCGCATGCGCAAAAATATCGTGTCGCGTGCGACTCGCGCGTCAAGCAGCGCGATCCGCTCTGATTGCAACTTTCATGCGATTACTACTTTACTATACGAGAGTAAAACGTTTAAAAAATTGCAAGTAACTGCAATTTATGAAATACGAATGTTACGAAATAGATTACTTATTGTTATCATCAAGCCGCAGACAAATTCATAGATTCTACGGTACTGTATTACAATCCATGTGACTATGTGTAATGCACGAATGAATAACGAAGTCACGTTAATATTCCCAGAATAGGCAAAGTACAGTATACAGACGTACACCTGATTTTTTATAAAGATTCGTCGAAAATGGGCCACGGTCAATAATTATATTAAAAAACACATAATACCAATAAACACTTAGTAAATTAACGCATACACACTGAGTTTCTCGCCGGATCTTCTCAGTGAGTCGCATTTCCGATCTGGTGGTAGATTCTGAGAAGCACTGCTCTTGCTGGGGCCAGAGTTAGCAACACCTCCAGTTTAAGCCCCGAGAGCTCACCTACATGCTAAAGTAATTCTGAAAAAGCCTCTCAAGGCTATCAGCATAAGTAGGGAGAAAAAAAGAAGTAAATAGTTTCGCATCTTTTCATTAGCATTTCCTCTCGTAATTTATGAAATCATTCTAATATCATATCTACTGTACGTGATTCGTGTCTAATTACGTTATTATGTTTTTGAATCTAATGAAACTGGTCACACAATTTAACTTGACAAAAAACACAAAGGTGAGGTCTCCTCGGTATAAAAACCGCTGTTATAATTACATGAAAAATTACAAAATAGAAAAGCGCTTAATACAAGAAATACCTATGCAAATTTGTATAAAATCTGTTTTCCACAAGCCGATGAAAGAGGACTAGCTAATCCAACATGAAGAGATGAAACTACACGAAACATGGATATTTATTTACTCACGCGCACTGTATTTAGTACGTATCACGAATTCACCTGAAAAGCGATTTAGACTTCTGTCACCGCTGTTCGAATACCCAATTTTGTAGCTGTTTTTAATGTTAATAGAAGCAGAAGCGTTAAAGCAATAAGATAAACAGCGGTGGACCTCAGATGACCTTTGCGTGAAACGGCTACACTAACCGTTCCGCATATTAATGGTGTTGTAACAACGCCGTAAATGCAACGGGGAATTGCCGATCGCAATGAATATTGACAAAGGAACTGCCAAAAGACATATAACGATTATATTGAAAGCGCAATTTGTGTTATTGATAATATTAAAGAGATAGACTTCAATATAGATAGATCTAAATAAGTTTGAGATTTTATTTATGAAGTTCCAGTTTGGGTTGTTGATTTGCGAAGTAAAAATACTAGAAGATATCAGAAGTTATTTAGATTTTGATGTTTGATGTTATTGGAAGTTTTCGGACAGCTTCGTAAATGGTATCTCCCAATTTGATTCATTGAGGATTAACTCTATAATTAGGATATTGATCTAACCCTGGAACTGGAACATATAATTAATTCGTGACAGAAATATTCTGAACAGCAGTATCAAAGTAGAGAATAAAAGTAAGTTTAAACAAAGTAAAGAGATTCGGGAAAGGCTAGTACAAACCAAGGTGATCTTACCACGGTAGAAAAGTAATGGGGAAATGAGTGGTAATTAGCTAGCTGCAAATTCTGTTTGCGAAGTCGTTTTTTTGCACACTGTTATCCTTTTATCATGATCATCCCTCTGATCTCAATAGAAATAAAATCGAATTTTAATAAATAATACATTATTGCAGAATAGTGAAGTATATTTTTGTGATTGAGGGATTACTGATGTCGCGGAGGCCTTTCCAGTTTCACCAGGGCAGGTGGGCGAGCAAAGGCTCAGCCAGGAGGGGTGGGATTTGCTAACAACTGCCCGAGCGCCTTCATAGGAGTCCTAACAACTCAAGAGCAGCTGCTTCGCGAGTGAATCTATTGCCGAATTGGAATCATGACCCGCTGAGAAGATCCGGCGAGAAACTCAGCGGGCTGATATTTAGGTTTGGAATCTTCGATCAATAGTAGTATTATTGATCGAAGTTTGGAATAGTGAAGTGGAGAACTTACCACCTTTAAAGAAGACGTTAATAATTCTTACATTGAATGCAATCGAAATTCGCAACTTATGTAATAATGTTAACTGTGAACTTAAAGGCATCTTAATGTCGCGATAGAAAATTAAATTTAATATGTATCATTAAGTGTAAATTCGAAAATAATAGGAAATAAATACAAAAAAGAAATTTTTGATCGAGTAGATAAATCATTCCAACACTGGTAAAAGATTATAGTTTTATGATTCGATATAAGTATATATTATGATAACGAAATTATCAGGTTATTTCTGGTTAATTGAAAGACATAAGTGATAACGCTGATGCTGACGTCTACTATAGAACTTGATAAATGTACTACAAAGAACGCTAAAATAATGCGAATTAATGTACAAGTTTTTTAAAATGCTTAGTAGAAAAAATATGCGAGTAGTTAAGAGACATCGGGAAGGACTAATTTCAAAAATTAAATATCTTGAATAAAGATGATGTTTACTGACAAACATAAATATAAAATTCCATTAAGAATAGATAATTCCTCTACAATGTTTTATCGATTGAGTCTGAGTGGATTTCATGTTGCGTTGCATTTATATCGTTTCTTTAATAAAATAAATCGTAATTAAATTGCATTAAAAGATAATAGAGCTTCAAATTATTAAAAATAAACACACACACACAATATCTACAATTTGTGGAACAGAACCTATGTAGGAAACCACAAAAGCCAATTAAAGACAAATCGAAAAAACCACAAATTCATTTATTTACAAAACAACGAAGCTAGAACTTGTGAGCTCAGTGTGGCATTCGCAACAAAATAGCTCGCACCAATCTGTGCAAATAATACCAGCTCATTGCCATGTTCAACGGACCGTTAATTGTGTAATTTTACACCTTATGCCATTAGCTTTAGGTGTCGTATTGCTCGCAGAACGTAATAAGATACGAATCTTGATGTGCATAATATATTAGATGATGAAATTGTGTTTAGATGTGATATTGTTGATGGATCAGGTTGGGTATTTGACTCTGATGGGAGATGGGTTAACATGTTTGTACATAAGTAACTGGCCTAACTCTTTAATTAAGGCAAAATGTCTTCAATGATTCAATAATTAGCCACCTTTGATGCTCCCAATTTACAATACGGTTTACTTAATAACGTATTGCTTGTGTCTTTAGTTAGTTATTTCTTACGGATTTCAATTCCTTGATCGTGAACTGTATGTTGAATTTGTCTTAGCATTGTTATTCACTTTATACATATTATTATTTGTATAATTTCTCGTCCAAAGGTACCATATTTAGCCTTTTTCCAAAATGTATTATCCTAGTAGCAATAACTGTTACTAATCCTCTGGGTTTCTCGCAGGATCTTATCAGTGGGTCCCGATTCCGATACGTGGTAAATTCAGCGATGCACTGTTCTTGCTAGGGCAGATGTAGCACTCATTCACGCTGAGTTCCTTGACCTTGTCCACCATCCAAGCCAGAATTAGACCCTTTAGGCTATTGGCAGTTACATATGCAAAAATAAAAAGCATCAGCTCTGTGAAAGAAAATAAAAACATAGAAACCACAATAATATATACCAATACATTTGAACATCCATTAATGCCCATTTCGGCTTAATTGGTTTTGAAATTTATCAGTTACGGAATTATGTTTATTTTCAACTACGGCTGGCCGGTGGGTGGCGGCGATGTCTCCGCGTGGACCAGTATCGGTTTGCATTATTACGTGATACGACCCAAGTCACACTAATTTGGCGATAAATAGACTTGTTCTCTTAATTTAGCTTTGTAGCTTAAACAAGAATAGAAGAAAACATTGCATAAATACATTATAAGACTGCGGGTTACATTTCGAGTAGGCCTTAAAATGATATAGAAGTTTAGCAATTGTCTTATAAATTCGTAAAAGGTAAAATACAGTTCTTGACGATAAGCATACTAATAATAATCTTTAAAATAAAATGGAAAATAGTATCTTAAGAATTTGTCAATATATCTTGGGATAAAGATAAGACGATTGCTCATCAAATTGGATAAAATGTATAAAATTAAAAATATAATATAAAAATTTTAATTAAAAAAAAAAAATCGTAATGTTCTTTATTTATTTGGTGAGCAGCAAATCGCCGATATAGCGGGTATGTCGCGGTTGATCAAACTAAAACCCTCTGTCGCTCTACAAACCGCCTCGGAGTTTGTCGAAACTGCATCCGAGACAGGCTAATTAATATACATATTTCATTTTCATTAACAGCAATACGGCTCAAGATAATTGGTGATGCAGTTATAACAATTAATTCAGGAATTCATATTGAAATTCGACCCAAGAAATTTAAATAGCTAGTCGCTCTGAAATCAAATTTAATTTACAATAGAAAGTTACAGTAACCAAAACTACAGCCATTCGGAGAAATTTCCACAATCAAGCTTTCTATACATTGATCAATCATTAACGAAATTGGATTTCTCATAAAACAATATCAATCAAGTTTACGTTCACGTTGATCTTTAAGGTGCATTAACATATTTCACTATACGCTGTGAGCTTATGGCTTGCGTCTTAATTATATAAAGCCTTGATTTAATGTGCTGAAGGCCGTCGGCGGACCTTTAGTACACCCTTAACTTTCAGATTGACAAAACCGTTTACAAGCTTTTCATTTACTGTTGTTTTGTGTTCTAATTTAGAAACTTATGTTATGGAGACAGTGTTTAAATTTAATGGTATTAAATTGGCACACTCGTTGCCCATTTAAACTCGCCCTTAATATCAAGGCTAAGTTAAAGCTAAGGCATAAGCCATAGAGCCTCATAAGAGGCTCTTTTGAAATAGTTAAAATTATTAGGTATTTAGAACAGGACTGGTCGATATTGGCATTAACGATATGTATATGTAAAATTGTATTAACATTGGATCTTCATATAGGTAGGTCAGTACGTGTCGCTTTTCTAAATATCTCATCGCTTACATTTATATTTGCCCCGATAAACTTAATTTGTTTAAATTTTTGTTATTTAGTTGAGCTCTTCATCGATTTCTTTAATTGAATCTACAAAACGTGTCATATCATCAATTCACCATTTCGATACACAAACTTTATGTTTTCAATCGATCGTGTTGATCAATAAAGTTTTGGAACGTTTGCATGAATTTAACCCTGACTTTCACGTGGTCTCGTTCAACGAAATGGAAACGAGGCAGGTGAGAATAAATATAGAATAAAAAACCGAAGTGCGATCGACTGTGATAGTAATGACATAATCATTCGACCTCGGGCACTTCCCTGTTTTATTACTTAGATGTCTATCAGGCTTAATAGGAGTAATGATGAAATATTTACTGTGTGACATATCTGTAAGTGGAATATATTTACATGTTCAAGAAGTCCCGCAGTAGTCGAAATTCGACTATAATTAATTGGAATTGTAAGTTTGTACTCTATTATGATTGTATTTTATACTTTTATAATCACAAATTTCGCCAAGGCTACACTATTAAAAATTTTAATAAAGACAAACAATATTTAATCTATTCTCAATTTGACCACAGACGTCAAGAACAAAAGTTTGACAATAAATAGTATGCATGCGTGTGTGCGTCAAATACATGGTATGTAGTGTGTGTAATGTTTTCTTTATGGATTTAATGTATCTTTTATGCATTATTTAAAAAAAATAGTAGCATTGTGCACTTCTTCTTTGTATTCTCTATAAGTGTGGAAAATTTCATACTCCTTCGTCCGCGCAATTTTCGTAAAAAGGGATACAAAGTTTTTGCTTCACGTATTAATATATAGATGTCCCAGATAGATTGTTGTTTTTCCAATGATACGAAACTACATTGCTATTGCAGAGTTTCTTCCGCTTTTATATCCGTCTTTATGTTCGATAACATATTTTTAGCTTTATAAGCGGATCTGAATTAATTACGCATTTGGCTATGTTAATTTTTACCCAATTAACATATACATTAACAAAATCATAACATGGATATTTGGAAGCCAATATCAGAAACTAATACCATTGGGATCAGATCAATAATCTTTAGACTCAATGTTGTCAGGGTGTTATCCGATCCAAAATATCCATTTAGACCTTTGTCTCGACAACTAGTGTGAGTGCAGAGCAAATTGAACTTTTACATCTTAGACAACAGAGTGTAAATTAATTCTAAGTGTCTAGTAAAAGTGTTGTCCCACTTAGCAAATAAACGTTAAAATATACGATCGGTTTTATGGGTCACGAACGGTTTATACATTCGATTTGATATTTAAAAGGATTACGATTGCAGGAATTGAGGTTTATTGTATGGCTTTAAAAATTATTTCGAAGCACGTTTTTAAATATCGCCATTAATATTGTGAATTACTAATTAATCGGGTACTTTTGAGAATTTTGGCGCGATTTTTTTTTTATTGTTTGGACGTGTGGACGAGCTCACAGCCCACCTGATGTTAAGTAGTTACTGGAGCCCATAGACATCTACAACGTAAATGCGCCACCCATCTTGAGATATAAGTTCTAAGATCTCAGTATAGTTACAACGGCTGTCCAACCCTTCAAACCGAAACGCATTACTGCTTCACGGCAGAAATAGGCAGGGCGGTGGTACCTACCCGCGCGGACTCACAAGAGGCCGTACCACCAGTAATTTTTAAATATGGCCATTAATATTGTGAATTACTAATCGGGTACTTTTGAGAGCTTGGGCGCGATTATATGTAGTGTTATCGACGCATTCAAATGCCACTTTCGTTATTTCCATTTAAGTAATACTTTTCGCTACACCTATATTAAAATTAGTCAAACACTCACTAACAGGCAACGTTTAGATTAGAAGCATATAATTTGCATGGAAGTACTTCATATAAAGCAGGTAGGAATACTAATAATATATGATATATTAATACGTGAAGCAAAAACTTTGTATCCCTTTTTACGAAAATTGCGCGGACGGAGGAGTATGAAATTTTCCACACTTATAGAGAATATAGAGAAGAAGTGCACAATCCTAATTTTTTTTTTAAATAATGCATAAAAGGTACATTAAATCAATGAAGAAAACATTACACACACTACATAGCATGTATTTGACGCACACACGCATGCAATCTATTGATTGTCAAACTTTTGTTCTTGGCGTCTGTTGTCAAATTGAGAATAGATTAAATATTGTTTGCCTTTGTAAATATTTTTTATAGTGTAGTCTTGGCGAAATTTGTGATTATAGAAGTATAAAATACAATCATAATAGTGTACAAGCTTACAATTCCAATTAATTATAGTCGAATTTCGACTACTGCGCGACCTCTAGTATGATTTAAAATTCATCCCCTAAGGCGGTTAAATAGAGGACGAAAACTTCCCTTTACCGTTCCAAGTTTCAATTCAATTTAACCTACCGTATTTCCTTTGTGTCAGCAAACTATCAACGTCTCAACATATAAATCTATTATCTATTACCGGCATGAGATTAGACACGTCTTTGTAGAATACGCGATGCAGAAATATTGCGTCAGCTCCTAAATTATGAAGTTATATTTTGCAAGAACGTGTCTAACTATACGACTACATAACGTCAGATTCTTCTAATTGACATTGAAAATATCCGTCAGTTTCCTATTAAATTAATTTAAAGTCATTGTTTATGTATTCTTAGGTTTGAAGATATTAACTGATAATAGGTTTGACTATTACTAATACTCGTACCGTTATTCTTTTCTTTTTTTATTGCTTAGATGGGTGGACGAGCTTATAGCCCACCTGGTGTTAAGTGGTTACTGGCCCATAGACATCTACATCGTAAATGCGCCACCCACCTTGAGATGTAAGTTCTAAGGTCTCAAGTATAGTTACAACGGCTGCCCCACCCTTCAAACCGAAACGCATTACTGCTTCACGGCAGAAATAGGCAGGATGGTAGTGCAAGGTGGTACCTACCTGTTCGGACTCACAAGAGGTCCTATCGCCAGTAAGGTCCTACCACCAGTAATATAGAGAAAATAGGCAGCTCTCCGAAAGGGGTGAAATAAATTTAGTTGAGCTCCAGTGGGATTTTACCGGTTCGATTTTACCGGTCACCACAAGGCGTTTCAAATTACTGGTGTCCCTGCGTGCAACATGACCAAAATACCGCAATATTCTATGTAGGCAGGTTATATGAAAATATATAAATAAAATAAATCATGACATAAGATTTTTATTTAATATTTCTTGAGGCTTACGGAATAATCCTTTACATTTTTTAGACAGAAGAAACTAACAATGTCTCGAGGCATATTTATTTTGTTTGATATGAGGTTTATCCTAATAATAATGATACCCTAGCTATGAGACAATTGAGATACATTGCACCATTAGCTAAAGGAAAGTATGAAATCCTCGTAAAGAGTAAATATTGTATAAAAATTATAAAAACATGCATGAATAACAAGCCGAATTAAACTTTTTTTTTATTCTTGTTTTTAGATCAGGATATTAGGCTAAAAAGTATTAAAAGTGTTTTGTTCTCATCGGACCGTTGTAACTATAATTGAGACCTTAGAACTTATATCTCAAGGTGGGTGGCGCATTTACGTTGTAGATGTCTATGGGCTCCAGTGACCACTTAACACCAGGTGGGCTGTGAGCTCGTCCACTCATCTACGCAATAAATAAATAAATAAAAAACAAAAACCTAGACACGTGACAAATATCAATGTTAAGTTTAAGACGTCTTGAAATTGGTGATTACAATGAAATAGTCTAGAGCCAAACCAATAAAAGCGTGTTGTTCATTACAAAATGTTATCCACGTACTTACGTCTAAGACAAATTCATTGACTTCACTGCTGCCCTTGTAAAAGTTGGAATGTTTGTATGTATGTATGTTACGAAATTCTGATTTCAATGAAGCAATATGAAATTTTTAATTGTCTGTACGTGTTTTTCTTACAACCAGAACCGGATGAATTATTTAATTTTGTAATAAGCGTTTTCTTTGATAGAGTAAGTAGTTGTTGTCTATACTTAATATTATAAAGAGGAAAGATTTGTTTGTTTGTTTGTTTCGAATAGGCTCCGAAACTACTGGACCGATTTGAAAAATTCTTTTTCCATTAGAAGCCGACATTGTCCCTGATGAACATAGGCTACTTTTTTTAATTTTTTTTTTTTTTTTTTGTTTCATGTGTGTTTTAATGTTTCCGAAGCGGAGCGAGGGCGGGTCGCTAGTTTATTATAATACGGCTAATTATAGTGTAGCAATTGAGATACTTGAATTTCTGTTCAAACTTTTATTAATTTATGTGATTATTAACAAACTTTTTCTTCTTTGTCGCTTCCTCATTACTGAAGGTCGTGACCACGTTGGTCAAGTTTTTGCACTAGCTTCCTTTTTTTTTTTTTAGGTTCAGACAACTGGATGAAATCTGCACACATATAGAATTCACCCTTTTGGGTGTGAACACATCTTGCTTAAGAGCGTTTGTGCTTAAGATAAAAATATCGTTAACCAATATTAAATCAAGACAAAGAAAACAAAAAACTGCATATACAAACTTACAAAAAAAAACAATAAAAATAAAAAATTAAAAGAGGGAAATTAATGTTCTATAGAAATCAAAATAAATGTGGTTGGTCTACAGCTCGGTGTGGATCACGGAACTTAACTTTATTTTAAGTGAGACTAGAGAAGTATGGCATACAAATATGTCAATTTCCTCCAATGTTGCCTGCATTCGGCCTACTTAATGGCGACCGGGACGCTGGTGTTTGTGGCCTCCTTGACTATGTCCGTCCACCTGGTTGGCAATCTTCCTCGACTTCTCTTTCCTTCCTCGTGACCTACAACTATTAATTTTTTCCAAGTTGTCAGGACTTTGTCAGGCCACGTGTCCGAAGTACTTGAGGAGACGCTGCATACAGATCGTACATAGACGGGTCTTTATTGACTTATTAACACACATGACGTTTCTAATTAAAAAAATCATACAAATAATTTATATACTCACTAGCTGACCCGGCAAACGTTGTGTTGCCTTAAATAAGATTTCTAGGGAAATTCTACTGTAGTAATAAAAACCTCATTTAACCACATAATACCTCATTATAAACAAAAAAATATATCCAAAAAATAAAAATAAAAAATAAATGTTTAGGGTGGATAACCCTTTTCACTTAGGGGTATGAAAAATAGATAGTAGCCGATTCTCAGACCTACTGAACATACTATTGATACACAAATAAAACCAACAAAATATGGCTGAAAAATGTATAGTATTGTATAGCTCTCAAATATATTAAGTGTATAATCTATGATGTATAGTGAGTAAGTAAGACAGGAGACCGGCTTCGTCCCCATCCCTACTACGTGATGTTTGCTGGATCAGAGGTGACACCTGGTGGGGATAGCTGATCGTTTGATAGTTGATCGGTAGTCGACCGGCGAGCGCGGGAGATCAAATTCAATTTAAAAAAAATCATAATTAAAGGAACTTGAAATTATAAACTCTGAATAAGAATTTATCGTACTACAATTATAATATTTGATTGCCATCTTGCAACCTTATTGCGGATGGAAAAATAGGGGTTGATCGTATAAGAGTGAAAATTGAGAGTAATATGATTTTTTTTTTTTTAAGTCATGATAAAACTAAATAAAAAACTTGCCAAAATTAAAGTTTATAATTAACAAATGAAAAATAGAGGTTGATCGTAGAGGGGTGAAAATTTCAGAGTAATATGATTTTTTTTATTCTACGTCATGACAAAATAAAAACAAAATTCTCGCAAAAAAATTTAAAGTTTTTAATTAGCAAATAAAAATAAGGGTTGATCGTAGAAGGGTGAAAATTGAGGATTGTATGTATTTTTGTATGTTGTATCATAAAAAAATAGAAATTAAAAATTTTGTCTAAAAAATAAATAAAAAATTTAGGGGTGGACTACCCCTAACATTTAGGGGGATGAAAAATAGATGTTGGCCGATTCTCATAGATACCGGATTAGCACAAAAAAATTCATAAAAATCGGTCAAGCCGTTTCGGAGGAGTATGGCAACGAAAACTGTGACACGAGAATTTTATATATTAGATTTGCTATGGGAACTGTAGCTTTAGAAAAAAATTAACGTTTATGATTATTCAATATTGTGTTAAACTTTAGTATAAAACAATTATGATTGAATATCATTACGGATAATTTTTTTATTTTTTCACGAACTACATTTAAAATTACAAATTCAGTATATTATATCCTTGGTTACAGTTAAGCAACAATAGTCCGTCCCACACATAAAATAATTTTGGCTTTCAATGTTTGAATAAAGAAACTATTTCTGATCCATACGTCATCGTTGCTAAAATACCGTATTTTATTAAAGTTTATATGAGAAGAGTAAAAGAAAAAAAAACGTGTGGCACTCGGGAACTGCCGCGGTAAAGCTATGGCATAGCATTTTTTATCAACTTATGCAATTATAATTAAACAATGATAATTTAATATTAAAACAATAATAAAACAAGACCACGCTATATTAAACATTAATAAAAGCAAAACATTAACTGTCCCCTTCACACTCATAAGCTAGACCGCGCGAGAGAGAGGTGGGCAGACTTTTCATGATGCGCGTGCAGTGACGTCACGCCACGCGCTTATTCACAAACACTACACAAGCGCAACGTGTGAATGTGTTGAACGCGAGCTACATGGTAGGCGGAGTGAGCGGTGTTAGGTTTTTTTCGTTACGGAATTTCATGATTCGGTCGCTGCGCTCAAGGCCCGCGATAAAATCTATGCAATAGCTTAAAAACAATTAATTGTTACTGTAGAATTGCGGAAATTTATCACTGACCACTCGCGGAACACGAGTGATCTTGTCGAGTTACGAAATGAACCCAAAAAGCCTTATACCGTTACTAAAACAAAAACTAAAGCCTTTAAATAATGCACATCGCAAACGTATGTAGATACGCATTCGACATACGACACGGACACAATGTGTGTCAATATGAGTAAGTTGGTCAGTATATCACGTCGACCGTGAATATCGAATGGACATGTGATCCGTTAGTCATCAAGTATCATCGACAAGTTATCGTAACGCGAGCTGCTAAGAGTTTGGACTATTCTTAAGAGAACGTTTCTTTATATGCTACTATATTGGTCCGTCTATAAGTATATGCGATTAGTAAAAGGACATTGCCCATTTTTAGATGTATTTTTAGAAGCTTGGATTAAAATTTTGACTATACATATAAATAAAATTTGAGTGTCTGTTTGTAATATTGAAATAACTGCTTTTTACTACATGCATATGAATATACGGTACATACACCAAAATAACATTTTTGACAATTTTTGTCTGTCTGTCTGTCGGTCTGTCTGTTCCGGATAATCTCTAGAACGGCTGGACCGATTTTGACGAGACTTTCACTTATAGGTAGCTGATTATATAAGGAGTAACTTTTTTATACTAGCTTCGCCCCGCGGCGTCACCCGCCGTACGACAATAACCATGGGTAGTATCGCGGGACTCCACTACATACACTATATTTAAATCCGTCACACTACGTATTTTTGCACAAATTTAACCTTTTAAAATATAAAGTATCAAATTTGTCCGGATTGTAGATTTCGTCTCATTTTATTTGTCACGTCATATTGCGTCATGAAGTCGTGCCGTTATGCATAATATTAAGATGTTCAACAACTTTTCTCCTCGTTCAGTACAAAATTTGCAGTTATATAAAGTAAATCATATAAAGCGACAGAGTACTTTCAATATTTGTTGAAAGTTCAGTGACTATAATTGTGAAAGTAAGAAAAGATTTTATTCCTTATAAACCCTACAGTTCATGGTGCAATCAACAAGTGTCAGTGGTTCAGTGTTAATTTGGAGACCATTATTTTAATAAACCAGTTCAGGAAATTTGACGAATATATTAAACGTAATGGAATGAACAAGAAGAGAAGTAGAACTTCTGATATTCTTTGGTGAAAGGCCCATTTTCCAAAGTGGCGAAGTCCGAGTCTCGTGTACAGTTAGTGGCCGAAGGGGAAGGTGATGGGTGCTGTTCCTGCGCTGGTATGAGGATCGGTGACCTCGGAGGTGTGCTGCTCGAAGCCGCCAAGCTAACCAGATCTTGGTTTTGCCAAAAACCTGGCTACGGGTGAGTTGGTCCATTGTGCCCTAAGATTTCGGTGTGTTTCAATATTTACGAACTTATCTCAGTTTAAATGATAATCATGTGGGCTAAAGTACACATATATAAAAAATTATAAATACATTAAGCTATTGATATGTGATAAGATCCATTTTGTGGTAATTATCACAAATAAAAAAAAAACCTAATTTAGAATTAAAAAAAGTTGATTGTTAGTCTAAGCGGAAATATGGTTCTGGTGATACTTATGAACTTTGGTAAAATCTAGCGAAGCCATCAAACTTTAAAACTCATTTAGCGATAAAGGAAAAGGCTGCGGAATCCAAACTTCGTCGACACGAAGAATGTTATTAGAATTGTGCTCGCTATCTCTTCAGTTTATTAAAGATTTCTCAGCTGGAAACTTAGTAAGAGCTGACTCTGTAACGAGATTGCAACATCTCTGTACAAATATGTCTTTGAACGCAAGTTCCGAAGTCGTTATAACTCGTTATTTAAGATTTTGAACTGTTATCTTAATGAATTGTCGGTAGTTGAATTTTTCTCGTACGGGAGTCTTAGCTATCTTAGCAGCAAAGTCAGCGACGTATGCGAATATGGTTTTTTTTAAGTTTTGTCAAGTTTCGGTAGGCAGCGGCTTGGCTCTGCCCCTGGCGTTGCTGAAGTCCATGGGCGACGGTAACCACTCACGATCAGGTGGGCCGTATGCTGCTGGTCTGCCTACAAGGGCAATAAAAAAAAGTTTTTTGTTTGTTTTTTCAGACGTAGATCGATAATTGTAGCCTAACACACAATTTTTCATAATCATGCTTATAATTATGTATATCTCAATTTATTTAAAATATAATAAATTTTGATGCAAAATCGGCTTATCCATAGTTTCACCTATAGATAGCAGATGGCTTTGTAAACATCATTTTTGCGCGTATTCTTTTTTTGCCTCTCTTCTATATCGTTCCCTCACTACTGAGGATCGCGACCACATGCGATGTACTTCCAATGCGCCCGATCATGGGTGGCATGGACTGCATGGTACAGACTACCACCGAGTGCTTCTCTTGCTAGATCTGACTACTATTGCCTACTCAAATTCATATTCATGAAAACTTAAACCTCATTGCTCCATAATAAGTATGGTGAGCTTAGGCCCCTTTTGCGGTGACGGCCTCAATTGTACTATATAAGAGTCGACTATTATCAAAGCCGGCAGTCTGACTTTTGGACAATTATTGGTAAATCAGAAAAACGAATTATTTACTTTGTATTCCATTGGCAGTCACAAAACTCTTCGGAACGACATCTTAGATAAATAGCAGGTTAACTATTAACCTTTATTTAATGCAGGTTTTGAACCGTATTCTTTGAAGGAGACGATTATGTTCAAATCAATCTGTACTGACATATCAATAACATTTTTTTGTCCAAATGCACAGATTGCCACCTTTGATAATAGACGACTCATAAGACGTATTGAGAGAGACTAGGTTAAATTTTTATTTACATTCAGAGTATACCCATAACTCAGCGGTAGTATCGACAGATTATGCTATGATGATTATATCACAGTATTACCAAATACCATAGTATAAATTTTACACTTTTTTCCTGCACAAGTAAAAACTTAATTTCTCGTACAAATTGAACTAAATTGAGTATCGTCTAAAGAATACGAAAAACCCGTTTCAAGTGATAAACAATTTCCAGTTTCGTATTATCAAACGAATTAGTCTTTCATTGTTGTTAAAATAAATTAATTAAAATATTAAATGAGTCATAGTGACAAAATTTAGTCAGTACATAGTTTTAGTTTTGACAGAATTTAGTGAGTATTATGTCAAAATAAAATACGATTTTTGTTTTATATTATACTTTACTTATATACTTTTTACTGGTGGTAGGACCTCTTGTGAGTCCGCACGGGAAGGTAACCACCACCCTGCCTATTTCTGCGGTGAAGCAGTAATGCGTTTCGGTTTGAAGGGTGGGGCAGCCGTTGTATCTATAATGGTGTAGATGTCTATGGGCTCCAGGAACTACTTAAAACCAGGTGGGCTGTGAACTCGTCCATCCATCTACGCAATAAAAACAATGTTTTTTTAAAGCAATTTCTTAGATTACATAGTTAAATTCCAAAAGTCATTGTTTTGAAATTTCAGTATGTAAGCGGATTATCAAATGACACTGATGTAGACCGACAAAAGAAATAACAACCCAACTTATTGTGCCTTCCTTGAATATGAACTCAAGAATGATGAATTCACGAGAAAAAAGGGCGGGTGTTGGTCCTATACTAGTGCCGACTATACTTGATACTTTACGATGATTTAGATAACGTTTTAAGCGTCGTAATGATATACTGATTAGATGGTGGACAATCTAAAAGACAGTGAACCTGAATTTAATAATCAGCAGATAGTTTTAATTGTAACGTATCACCATGATAATATTTAAAATGCCAAACGGCGTTTGTCGGTGTTTCCTTCTATCATGCGGTAACGGATCTACCTGGTTTTTTGAATAGACACAGTTCATAAGCGAGAAAATCTGCGCCAATTTGAGAAGGCGGCACGACATGAGAACCCTCTTGTCGTGACCGCTGGAAATTACATACCCGACCCTGTAGACCGAATGGTAAATAGTCGACGTCGCCCAAAACACGTCATCACGGATCCTCCCGATCCATTAACGACGCTTTTAGGTACCACAAGCACCGGTCACCGTCCTCGTCGAACCCGTCGCTTGCGACGAAGGGCGCGACTAGCGAATTAACCCACAAACACAGCCCACTGAGTTTCTCGCCGGATCATCTCTGTGAATCGCGTTTCCGATCCGGTGGTAGATTCTGCGAAGCACTGCTCTTGCTAGGGCCAGTGTTAGCAACACTCCGGTTTGAGCCCCGTGAACTCACCTACACGTTAGGGCGAAGCTGAAATAGCCTCCCTATCAGCATAGGTAGGATTTAAAAGAAAAAAAGAGAAAATGGCTTATGTTACTTTATTATGCATTGTAATAGGGCTCGGCATATAAATGGGTTTTAATTAAAAATCAAAGTAAAATTCTTTTAGAATCCACTGACATGTGTGATAAATAATTTTATTACTAGTTCTTTCAAAATGAAGTGATTTCGAAATGCTTGGTACGAATTCAATATTCTTGATTCTGTTTGACATCTGACAACTCCAATGTTTAGCTCGGACATTAATTAATTGATATTCCAAGTTTTTGTGTATCGGGATAGTTGATAAGTTTATTAATATTCGGTTCCCTTGTTAGGTTAGATCGAGGTGAAGTTTAGAAACTTTAAGTAATGTCGACCATTTTCGAGATATCTCATTCTTTTGTATATTAATATCTTGGAGCAGCTTTATTGAATCCAGGAACGTTGGTCCGACCAACATGGAATTGGAACATTTGAATTATTATTTACATTTTTTTTTTATCGGTAGTCGTCTTGATAACACTGTTCTGCCCGATTCTACCGCGAAGCATTAATGCGTTCAGGATTGTAAATTTTATTCAATTATTTATTTGGGAAGCCAACAGTACAATATAAACATAATTTGATATTTTAAAACATAGCTAAAACAATAACAAAACATGTTTCCACCATCAAAATCAGAAAGTGAAAAGACAAAATAAATTTAGAAATTTAAGTTTACACAAAAAACAAGAGCAACAAATACGCACATATTATTATGTACATCAACTTACGCTATAAAACTAAGTAATAGGTACTCATCGGACTAAATCACGTTCCAAATATTCCAAAATAGCTTTTCTATATGCTACAAGTGACAAGTATAAGATGTCAGCATTAGAGAACGTTTGAGGCTCAGCCATCATGTGGGTGGCTGCATTCATATGGTGATGTTTGTACTTTCCGATAACAGCCTAACACTAGGCAAACCATGAACTGAAAAGTTTATGCAAAAAAAAAGCTTTCATGTTAATTCACTTCGAGCAATGAACCGAGCAGTGAACTCGAGAGCTTATATAGATCCGCTCTGGGTCGGGGATACTGTAGTATGTCAATTCCTGGACACGTGCCAATGCGTGTTGTCGACGTGGCGGAATTCGTTATCGTTATTCATTCACTAGGAGCCGTGGTTCTTTTTTTTTTAATTACTGTACCGGGATACAGGGTTCGGCTTAAGCGATCACGAATATTTATCTATTGCAACTTGAATATAGATATAGTGAGTAAAGATTTTCCTTCGTATTTTTTCGGAAAAGTTCGTATATATCGTGCTCTCTCAAATAGCTTCAGTATCCATCTTGTTTTACTTACGAATGCTGTGAAAGGGGTTATTTGAAGTCGTCGTGGCCTAAAGGATAAGACGTCCGGTGCATTCGTATGTAGCGATGCAACGGCGTTCGAATCCCGCAGGCGGGTACCAATTTTTCTAATGAAATACGTACTTAACAAATGTTCACGATTAACTTCCACGGTGAAGAAATAACATCGTGTGATAAAAATCAAAACCGCAAAATTATAATTTGCGTAATCACTGGTGATAGGACCTTTTGTGAGTCCGCGCGGGAAGGTACCACCACCCCGCCTATTTCTGCCGTGAAGCAGTAATGCGTTTCAGTTTGAAGGGTGGGATAGCCGTTGTAACTATACTGAGACCTTAGAACTTATATCTCAAGGTGGGTGGCGCATTTACATTGTAGATGTCTATGGGCTCCAGTAACCACTTAACACCAGGTGGGCTGTGAGCTCGTCTAATAAAAATCTAAGCAATAAAAAAAAATACATATATTTACTAATTCGCAGTAAGATCTATGCAAACATGGCTTACCAAAGTGAACTAAAACTTCAAACAAATGATAAGACATAGTAAGATTGTAATTTAGGCTTACAGATTAACGTGAGGATTGTATATAGTTTAAAGGTTGACAATAGTGACATAGGTTAGATTACAGTTCACACAGACACACACTCAGACACGTGATTTGGCTTAATGTACAAAGACACGTTTGCCTTCAAGGTCTGCGGACTATAAACCTGTTTGATTATTCGAATAAAAGTATAAAAACGTATAATTATTGTTTTTCTTTTTCGCTTCAACGTAAATTTACCAATTAATTATTCAAACTGAATTTCATATTTTGTTCAATCACTTCTTTTGGTCTTGGCTTGATTAAGTGATAGAGAACGTCTTTCTCAGATATTTGCCCTAGTTATTCAATATATTTTATTCAATATCAATATTCAATGAAAATTCAGTGTGGCTACGTCACTATTAAATGGAAGAAGTTATGATGCATTACCGTTATTAATGAACATAAGCCACCATAGAATAGAAGGCATTTGGTATTAAATTGGTGCTTTTAGATCAATCCAGCACCGGTCATTATCTTCGTTGAACTCGTCGACTAAGGCGAAGACTTCGAGGAGCGAACTAACCCATAAACTCAGCCCGTTGAGTTTTTCGCCGGATTTTCCCAGTGGGTCGTGATCCCGATCCGGTGGTTGACTCTGGGAAGCACTGCTCTTGCTAGGGCTAGTGTTAGCAAATTCTCTCAAGTTGAGTCCGTGAGCTCACCTACACGTTAGGGCTAATATCAGCATAGGTAGGATTAAAAAAAATAAGAGAAAATGGCTTATGTTACTTTATTATTCAATGTAACAGTGCTCTGCATATAACTGGGTTTTAATTAAAAATCAAAGTAAAATACTTTTAAAATCCACTGACATGTGTGATAAATAATTTTATTTCTAGTTCATTCAAAATGAACTGATTTTGAAATGTTTGGTACGTACTCAGTATTCTGGATTCCGTTTAGGACATCTGACAACTCTAATAGCTCGAATAGCCCCCTAAGCTACCAAATATGTATGAAGAAAAAAGGTATTAAATACTATTCACTGAGAAATAGAAGTGATCATCACGCCCTAATCAAATACTCAGATATATCATATTTAAAATAGAAAGTAGAAAATGAAATGAATGCGAAATTACTATTCTCTGCAGAAAAGATGATGTTGAAAGCGACTTTTTTAAAAGCGCCGTAATCTAGGCCTCGCCACAGGCACGTATTGAAGTTCATATGAAATTTCAACTCAATTAAAACTAAACCCGAGAACCATAAATTCAAGTATAGCTTATATAATAATATTAAATGTAATATATACCACCACCCTGCCTATTTCTACCGTGAAGCAGTTATGCGTTTCGGTTTGAAGGGCGGGGCATCCGTTGTAACTATACTGAGACCTTAGAATTTATATCTCAAGGTGGGTGGCGCATTTACGTTGTAGATGTCTATGGGCTCCGGTTGCCACTTAACACCAGATGGGCTGTGAGCTCGTCCACCCGTTTAAGCAATAAATAAAAAATCCTCCTTCTTACGTCTATAGTCCACAATGCTGAGGGTCGTGGGGTCCTCTAACAACTTTCTCCTGGATTATCCTGCGCCATTCCTGGCTATCCTCGGCTGTGTGGATAGAAACGTGGATTGAAGTGTTGAATATATTAAAGTAAAGTTATAATAAACTTCTATTTTGCCATAAGCCAATGAGAAGTCGGCCCACCTGGTTTTAATTGATCATCGTTGTTGCTGGGTATCAGATAGCTAAAGACTCAGTCAAGCTTCTGCCAACCGCCAAGGACTGTTCGCATTCCTCGTGCAAAAAACAACATGTTTAAGCGCTTAGGAAACATCGTGGAGGGGAATTTATTCTCACATGTGATAAATATAGCATATTGAATTGACATCTAAATATATTAATGCGTATTCTAAGTTTGTTTGTTTATCCGATTAAGTAGTTGTACGGTATTGTTGGTACGTAAGAAAAGACAAGCCGGCCGGCCACCAAACCGTTGGTCGGATCAGATAACTGCGCTCACTGGACTCTGTTGCGAACGCCCTGAGAGAAGCCGAAAACCGAAAGAAATGGAAGCTGTACAAAGAGCCACGAAGTGCTTTCAGGGACACGACCTTCAGCAATGAAGTATTCGACTAAGAAGAAGAAAAGAATTCTAGATAATACTAATCGTTTAATATTGTTGGCAATAGTCATGGCTTAACCACAATTTACTGGTATAAATGTAATTTATTAATACAAAATAAAGTCATTAAAATCATCGGTCTCTCTGTCTTCTTACATGTAAATGAAATGTAAAGTCATATTGTCATCTCGCAGTAAAACTATATAATCTTAAAACTTATTAATTTTACAGGAGAGCGTTTTAAAGGTTTAACATGTAATATTTTTAATAATAATCATATTTGCAACATTTATTTTTTATTTTTTACCAGTTACATTATCTGTCTTTGAAAGTAAGATAAAATTTTGTTAATAGTAGTCAAAACACAGGTAAACTAAAAAAAAAAAAAAACTAAACTACGCTCTTTTGACAGTATTTATGAGAAACATACTGGTGATACCAAATGTGTACGCATATTATTAACTCAATTTCGAATATTTTTGGAAATTGCACGCTTTTTGCAAAAGGCGATATATTAAGAATATAAATGAATATAGTTTTTTTATTAGTGTTGTATTTACCATTGTTCTTTTTACAACCGTTGTAATAAAACATAGTGGAATTCTGAAAAAATAATCATTTAGGGCCCTAGCCCATAAACCCAGCTACATTTCTGGCCGACACAGGCAATGCCCAGTCTAATAACCCACAATTTTTCGTTAAAAGTGGGTCACTTTTGCAACGGGCGGATGCATTCAGCCGTAATAATCAAGTCGGGGCGACTGAATACGCCCTCCCACAGTATACGAGAACACTGAGATTCATTTGTGGAAAAACGATATGTTCAATTCGATTTCAATTGTGTTACTTGTTACTTAATTATTGAATATAAAGTATTTTAGTTCGGTGTGTTGACAGAGAAGAGAAAGAAATTTTACCCACACTCGATTTTAATGAGTATGTTGCTATGAGTATTTTAATGAGTATGAGAAGATATCGCAGTTTTAAAATAGCATCGCAGCAAAATAATGATCGAGCGCGTAATATTGATGTACAAGGCGCCGGACGGCCGGTCAAAAAACACCCAAATCACTTCAAGATAGGCTCTGAAAATTATAGATTTTTATGGATTTCTCCAGGATCTCATCATCAGGTCTTGATGATTACAAGACAATTCGGGAAGTCTACCCTTTCGACAAGAAACAGAAAAGAGAATTATCAGAATCGGTTCAGACATTCTCGAGAAATCGGTGAACATACATAGATAAAAATGGTGGTCAAACTGATAGCCTCCTCTTTTGAAGTCGGTTAAAAAGCGTGATTTTGGTACCTTAAATAGCTCCTTAACATTCTATTATTCAAAAATATTTTCACTTTCCACGTAAATGAAGTGGCGGGTAAAATTTAGCGTTATGTCAAAGTAACTATTCGACGCTGACGAAGTCGCGGGCAAAAGCTAGTACCTTAATAAATAAACAAATCTTAACAAAAGTCACGGCTGATAATCTCCTATGATACCAACTAACATAATGGGAGACGTGTTAAAACAAATTATGTTAATGTGTGCAAATTCGATGTCTGTATCTGGTGTTGCCAAAAAAGTTTCAACTCAAACTGCCGATATTCGTGAAGTCCACAAATAATCGAGTGAGAACACAATTTTGTATTCCTTTTTTAATTCCAGAAAAATTATGCACATTTTAGTTCTGAGGTCTCAAAAATGTATTAAGCACCAATCACTAATTATCATGTAATATATTTTGAAATGTGTTTCCGTTCAAGCTCAGTTTGTTAAAAAGGAATTCAAAATGTTATTAATTTGATTTATGTGCACTCAGATGTATATATGAAATTTATCTACGTAAAATATAAAAACAGAATATGGCGAAAAATATAAATTCAACCGTCGACCGATAAAACAATGCGATGTGCAATGTGCGAGTTTGCGGTAAACACTAAAATCTAGCAACACTCTTGGTATCGGACACAGATCGCATCCCACTTGCGGCCTAATTTTCCACAACTGGGACAAAGGGGAAGGATATCCTATTCTATTTAATTAATGTTCGAAATAGGGATAGGATGAGAGAAACATAAGCTGTTTTTGTTAAATAAAACTCGCGTGTAATGCTGTTGCAACATGAATAGTCACAGAGCATAGGAAATTCGGAGAAAATTTGTAACTGAAGCAACATTTTCAAGATTAGTTTGCATAATTACAAAATCGATTTTTCAATTGCCTAAACGCTACGTGTTTATCTTCTTTGTATACAGACGTTCTTTATAAAATCCCAATAATTGTAGTATGGCTTTTGAAATCTAATGTTTATGGATTTATTCTCTCTTTATTAAAATTATCCAACCAAAAATACCATCAAAAGTGCGAATTCGGTATCTTTCTTGTTCTTAAAATCAAAACACTTAATGTCACATACTTATTATCTTCACAAACTAAACCAAACATTTTTTTTGCTAAGGCTCGATGTAAAAGTTTGAAATACTGCATAGATAGAGATCACTGCCATGCCTCTTTCTGCAGCGTAGTAGACACATGTTCGGATTGATATGATGAAGGCAGAACCTTTGTGCAACGCAATAGAGACCAAGCTGCAAAGTTGCTGTGGAATTCACTACTTCATTTAGCTAGAAAGACTTAAAAGTACATAGATAGCCTTACAAGTAGGTGGGTCATGATTTCATTACGCTCGCCTTACGACCTCGCTCACCCATCTGGCGAATTTCTAGTAGAAATAATTCGAGGGATGAAATACACAGTACTACTTTGCCGCAAAACCTTTTCCGACATAATCACTAGTTAGAGGTATCATTTAAACAAACCATTAAAAATAACAATGAACGTTTTATCATTCAGCAGATCGTCCCGCACTTCGCTGTTTTGGCTCCTCTCCAACAACCTATCTCGCTAATTGGGAAGCTTTATCAGCGAGAATTGCCCGTTGAATAAAAAAACTAATGGTTGTTCAGCCTCGATATGAATTGGGCACCTTAAATTTATAGATGATACAATTCTGACATCTAAAATACCTGTTGAAAATTAAAATAGATTACTTTGTTTGTCATCCCTGTTAATTTGTGTTATTGGACCAGCTTATAATTCAAAGTTTTAAAAGGAGATCTCTAATTTGAATTACAAAAAATGTTCGAATTAAAAAAAATAAAAATTTAAAACGCGTTTTAATATGAAAGGTCAATTTTATTGGACGCTAAAAATCAATATTACAAAAGTAAATTCCAGTTGGCGATCCTATAGCTAACGCATTTACTAATTAGCATTAATACTTTATTGGAAATAAATTTCATCCAATCTACATAAATTCTTGAAAACTAACTTGCTAAACAAATGGCCTAAATACAGGACCGTTGATTTCCCATGACTCCGTGTATAATTCAAGCAGGATATTGTTACGGGCAAATGTGTCTGAGATCTTTTCGTGACTTTCTCGTATTCCCAAGTCGGGTATAACTTCTTATTGGCCTTTGTACAAACTTTACCGTGTTTGTTAATAAATACGCTTTGAAACATTCAAAGAGGTTTTCAGTTTGGATATTTGAGGCTCTATTTGAGTTTACATTTAAGCTAACGAGATCTGAGTCGGTTTATTTGATTCGAAACTTCATGACTGTACAATCATTAGTATTATTCGTAATTAATCAAAGTTAATATTGTTTCCACTGCTGCGTATTGTCGCAAAGTTTGTCGCAAGGTTTGGGCGATTGTTTTCTACCATTTTCTGAGTACTTTACGAATTGTAAATGTTATTAAAAAGATCCAGTACGCTTTTATAAAGAAGGGTCATAAGACTTTTTAAAAATATTTAAATTAAAACCATTGTTTTAATTTCATCTTTATTTCATAGCTTACGGATAAATACTGCCATGAACTAACGTCGGATGTATTTTGCGATTAATTACCTTCTTCGATTTTAGGTTTCATTTTCTCTACAAAATTAGGTTGATCTTCTGTGTCTTTAAGAATTTCTAGAATTTAAATAAATAATTCGTCAAAGGCTTTAATTGTTAATAAAAAAATGGACAAAATACAATGCCATTCGTAGTCGTCTGTCTAGAAGCTATGAAGTGTGTAAGCTATGAAGTGTACACCCACTCACAAAATTAATAAATGACATCTTCCTACATGCCATATCCATGTTTTATTCCTATTCTAGAATCTTCTCAACCATTCCCTACCTGTACGTATATTTTTTGGGTTTTAAACGTATTTAAGTGTTCTTTCTTATCTCTATACTTTCAAACGATTACATCATTTCATAATAATATGTCGATTATCAGTTTTTTTTCAAAACAATGGTAAATTATGTACAGTAATTATCGTCACAATGCATACAAGCGTAATCAACACACGATAAAACAATACAGCATTGCACATTCTGAATATTCCACAGAGATCGACCCGCTTTCATGAATTTTGAAATTAAATTTCTGTACAGCTCATTCAGAATAGTTGAAAAATCGCGCACGTACTTCAGAATCAAATATCGTTTAACTTTGAGTTCTTGCAGTATTATTATGATATTGTATTATTTTATGTCTTTATCTTTTGGTGAACTGCATCTTTAAAACAATCCAAAAGAAAACGAAAACAATCTTAAAGTAAAATCTTCTATTCCGTTAAGATTGAACACAATATTTTCGTAATATTTAACTATACTCGTAAAGTTTTCGAATATTGTTGAAAGTGAAATAATGCACCCATTAGTTTAACGTACTATGAAATATGAAAGACAACCGCAGTAGGCGACGTCATTCATATTGCATTTAAAACTAAAGCAATTAGCGACAAAAGCAAACTAAAGCAAAACGGCCGTCTGGTGTAGTGGTAAGTGACATGGTCACTACACAAGGGGGTTGCGGGTTCGAATCCCGCCAAGGGAAGATATTTGTATGATAAATATAAAATGTCTTTTCCAGGGTTATGGATGTATATTAAATATGTGTATGTGTATAATAAAAATATTACATTTATTTCCGTTATCTGGTACCTGTAACACAAGTTCTGTACGAGCTTACCACGGGACCAGTTAACGTGGCGTGATTGTTAGTAAATATTTATTATTATTAAAAAAAAAAAAAAACATTACATCTAAATTTCTATTAAGTCTACCTTAAAATGTTGCATCCCAAGTTCCTCGGAGTTTGTACCGAGAAAGTATGCTGTTCGACTAATAGCCTTATGGGAACTGTACTCTTAACTATTTCCTCTATTAGGAGAAACAAAGTTACGTACCTAACTTCGACTGTACTTTGAGATTGTGGTTGAACATTTTGAAATTTTTGCGTTTAAACACCGTTTTTCAGGGGTTAAAATAAGATTTTGAATTTGTATTTCGGTGATTTAAATGTGTAAGCTCACGCTCCACGACCAGTGCTAGAGTGCTTTGAATTTTTATTTTTTTATTTACTTAGATACGTCGACGAGGTCACAGCCCACCCGGTGTTAAGTGATTACTGGAGCCCGTAGACATCTACAACGTAAATGCGCCACCCACCTTGAGATATAAGTTCTAAGATCTCAGTATAGTTACAACGGCTGCCCCACCTTTCAAACCGAAACGCATTATTACTGTTTCACGGCAGCATTTGGTAATAGTAAAAATATGTGATGCTCATGCGAAGAAGCTGCTTACAACAAGCAACAAGCCCAACAGATAAATCCCTCTAGGGTCTTTATGTACAAAATTCCAAAGTTTGAGAACTTCTCACACTTTCGTTTTTCAACCAAAAAATTCCACATAAATTATTTAGTTATGGCTGGATAACATCTTTGATCGTTAACCATGGAGAATCGTTGTCTTTGCTTACTTTCTCCGAACGATCGTGACTCCGGCAGTGGTTATGGTCTGGTTATGTGGTATAGTATTATGTATGGTATAGTTATCTGACACGACAATGCAATCCTAAAATGTGTTTCGACCTTAGGTTTTCTTTCTAGTTCAAAACCTTCAGTATTCGTTGTTCTCAGATAACACCGAAATTGTAATATTAGTCTAGTCAACAAGTTCAAAAACGTGTTAAATAGACATAAAGCTCCTAAAAATATGTACGATAGCTCATTGGATGCGGAATGATGTCTACAAAAATGTTTTTTAAGGGCTTGTTAGCACATAAAAAATTGCGATTGTTATAAACAAAATAAGATTTTAAAAAAAAGGAATTTGGTTTTTCCTTAATAATTTCTAAAATAATGATATTTAAGGAATGTCAAGTTATAAATTGTTATAACTTTTAAACTATAAGAGATACGGTAAAGGACACTCAGGTCATTTTTATAAAGGATTTATTTATCTTTAAAATAAATTCAAAATCGATCCTCTCTTTCTCTTTCAGGATCTTTATTCAAAATTCCTTAAATATCATTATTTTAGAAATTATTAAGCAAAAACCAAATTCCTTTTTTTTTAAATCTTATTTTGTTTATAACAATCGCAATTTTTTATGTGCTAATAAGCCCTTAAAAAACATTTTTGTAGACATCATTCCGCATCCAATGAGCTATCGTACATATTTTTAGGAGCTTTTTGAACTTGTTGACTAGACTATATATTTAATTGAGGCATTATTCTCAACGCGGGCGATTGCCACAAAAACATAAATTTAAATAATTTAGTTTTGTTTATGTGAATTGAAAACACATTCATCTGAATTTAGATTAACCTTTTTAATATACATACTAACTGTTTTTTTTTTTTTTTTACTAAATATTTTTATTTATTTTCGCTGGATTCAAATTCGCGATTTCGCGATATTTGCGTTTTCCGTAAAGACGCAAATAAATCGTTTACTTGAGTAAAACAGGTATATGACATTAATTGCAGTTGTAATAGTCTTGATGTGTGTCTCTCTCCCACTCGTTCGTATAAGGAAAGCGTAAAAGAGATAAATGCTGTAATGTTATTTACCGAAGCTTACGAAAGCGTCCCAGATATCCTCCTTTACTTTAAACATTTGTTTTAGATACGGGGAAATCTTGTGAAACTTGAAATACTGAATATGTAATGAACGATAAGAGGAATCACTTTAGTGTTCCAATTACAAAATGTATTATTTTAATCGTGAAACACTGGCTTCCATTCAAATTTGCCACAAAGGGATAAATGTGATTTTATTACTGTAAATTGGTAAAGGTACTAGCGGCCCGTCTGATGCACACAGGTTGTCGACTGGCGGATGTAACCTCTTGTCATACGGCATGAAACTTTGAATTTCTATATGAGACCAACACTATTTTCATTTGTTATACCACGACGTTTTGGCTGTGTGTTTGTTGGGCTAGAATAACACTGCTTCAACTCCTCGTAAGAGGAGATTAAGCGATTCACCGGAGAATAGTAGCATTCTTTACGCATTATAGCAGTGTACTGCTATCGCCAATTGGCATATACTGCGCCTCTTGTATACCGCATCGGTAGGTACCACCACCCTGCCTATTTCTGCTGTGAAGCAGTAATGCGTGTCGGTTTGAAGAGTGGGACAGATACTATAAAAACTAAGATTTTTTTCAAGGTGGGTTGATGTCTATGCAGTTCGCTAACCATTTAATGACAGGTGGGACGTGAGATCGTCCACCCAAGCAATAATATAAATATGTGTACAAATATCCGACGCAAAACTTTAGATATCTTTAATTATGGATCCAATAATGCCCATGTTGATTATTGAACTAACCTATAACTTTTATTTTGTCCTCAGCTTTTCGCAGAAGGTAGACGAAGAGGAGCCAGGCGGCGGGGTTCCGCTGCATCCACCAGACGGCTTCTACACTCATCAGCACTCGATCCACGCGCATCATGCCCACACTGAGCCCGACCGAGGGTACATGGATGGCAACAGATACGTCACCGATGTCCATCGACCGTTACCAGGTTGGTGAAGTTGAGGCTACATTCTTTAAAGTACATAAATGGATGGATGGTCACATAGATAGACATAGAACAGTCTAACACATATATCTATATTGTTATTATTATTTTTCTACCTATGCTGATAGCCTTGAGAGACTATTTCAGCTTCTCCTTGACGTGTAGGTGAGCTCAGGGGGCTCGAACCGGGAGTGTTGCTAACATTGGCCCTAGCAAGAGCAGTGCTTCGCAAAATCTACCACCGGATTGGAAACGCGACCCACTGAGAAGATCCGGCGAGAAACTCAGTGGGCTAATTGTTTAAATATAAGATTGAAATAGAACTTCATTTTGCATCTACGGTACTTTTGAAATTGAAGTAGGGTGTTTTACGGGATGCGGGTACAGATAATAATATCGATTTTATAATGATATTTTTCCACATCAAATAACTAATGTTGGTTCTATTGTAAAAAGCTTTTCGTTTGTGACCTGGTTCAGAGTAAGTCAAATGCGAATGATTTTTCTGTTCTGAAGTATGATTTCTTATGTACCAACGTATGCATGCGCTGGGGCTTAACAAAATAACTTGATGCTTATTTCGTTGATGATGATGGTTAGATGCTTGATCTTGTAGAAGAATAACAGAGGAGAGTGAACAGAAAAAAGCCCTTGTGATTTTTTCTTCTTGTCTCCAATTGGCAAAGGCGATCATGCAGTTTTGGAAAATTAAAGCTTTCTAGAAGTTGCGTATATATTTAAGTATAATATAGCGAATAATCATTCACTATTAAAGTTTTGACATAGGATCCCCGTGAATTACTGTGAAATAACGGAAAATAGCAGTGGTATGCACATCGACGTCGTAATCACAAGGAGGAAATCCATTGACGCGATAAATTAATTGTTTTTGAATATTTGTTTCTGTTTTATTTATCCGGTTCGATTGTTTATTTCCAGCTCTAAATCATTCGAACTCGTCATGTTCGTCGGCGTCCAACGCGTCGACGGGCGCGGGTCTTTGCACGGCACAGGAGCCGGCGTCGCAGCTTTACATTGCCGCGCCGCCGGAGGGCTTCGGCCTCGCCGTTCATACCAACAGGTCAGTGTAATGCAAACAATCAAATAAAATCGAAGGTGTTTCCAGTTACGTTAAGATGTTGCTAATTGATTTTTTCTACGTACAATACCCTGCCCAACGACACTACAGATTAAACCATAAAACAATTTTGTAGTATTTATAGTATTTTTAAAACTGGTTTTCACAAAAATTATAGAAAACATACAATTTAACTCTAGATTTTATGATACTGCCAGTCATTTAGTGGTAGAAGCTTGAAAGACCTGCTATATGAAACAACATTTGTAACTGAATTACAATAATATTGAATAAAGACTTAAAAAAATCAACAAGAAAACGTTGTATTGTTTGTTCTGCTGAAATAATGATAGAGCACACAGCGTGCTTAGCTACTAATTTTATGAACGTAGATTATCAAAAGTATCGTGGTGTGAAATTGATCTTTACCTTAAGCTCAGTTCAAACTATAGTAACGCAAATCTATGTTAATATAAGAAGATTTCATATGCCAAAAATATGTTTTAGCTCTTTTCAACGTGTTAAATTAATTTTTATTCAAATCAAATTATCATTAATACCATATCTATAAAAGAGATAAGACAACCGTGCAAACACATCCCACTGAGTTTCTCGGCGGATTTTCTCAGTGGATCGCGGATTTGGTTTGCGGATGGTTATGCCTAAAAAAACATTATTTGCTCAACATTAATAAAATAATTTTAGCTACTATATTTAGAATTTAGTAAATAGTTCCTTATTAGTATTTAGTAAAATTTTTTTTACAACATCTTTAAATAATTTTGTGTTCAAATTCTAAAACCATTATGCATCTATACTAATGTATAAATCTAGAGTGGTTCTGGATTTGGATATTTTTTTTAGCCACCTCATAATTCTCGAGATTTCAACGTTGTAATTCTAATGTATCAGATAAAGGTAGATGTTTATATATTATGTACGTCTTACTGTACCCATAATACGTGTCGATTTTAGCTTAGATTTCTTTGTATGGCTTACCTGCAAATTATAATCTACAAGTGAAGTCCTTAAGAAAGGGACAATACTCGTCGTTTTTTAGGTACGATAAATTCTCATTGTGCCTATGTCGAGCAGTCCGCTGCTATAGACTGATGATAATATATGATGTAATATAAATCCTCAATTCTGTCTTTACGTTACAGCAATCTCATTGCACTCAACCCTTAATGCGATTATCGTTTTTATTCTGTTATGTAGGTACTTACAGCTTTAATTATTATTAACTATTAGTAATTTTATTCATTTAAATTTGTTCACCGTAATGGATTTGTTGAACAGGTTCAAAATTGATTGAAAATTCTTCATAGTCAGTTACTATAGTATATAATATTATAAAGAGGAAAGGTTTGTTTGCTTGTTTGTATTGAATAGGCTCCGAAACTACTTAATCGATTTGAAAAATTCTTTCACTGTTTGGAAGCTATACTATCCCCGAGTGACTTAGGCTATATCCTTTATACTCTTTTTTAATAATTAGGGTTCCTTGCTAAAACTCCAGTAATGTAACCCAAGGTGTAAAAAAGTTACCTAAAATATTCTTTACATCGCGTGCGCTGCGTAAACTATTGATGATAGAATAAAATAATGTACTACAACTTTGTAGAACACATTATTAATTACAAAAAGTGTCGCGACAGCATACGTCTATCTATGTAGTAATGCCGCAATAAGTGTTCTTTTATTTAAAAATATAAAACAACGTCAAATATCGTTGAAATTTTTGTTAAAGACCCGAGCGGAGCCGGAGCGGGCCGCTAGTTGTTCATAAAGTCTCTTCCATTTCACTCTCCAATGTCTTTGGTACGAACGATTTATATTCGATGTCTAAGATGAACAACAGTGTGCCGTTCTTTGAGCAATATTTAGGAATGGTATATATCTTTGGACATTGTGATTTTGTGTAATATATAAACTCTGTATTAATTCTTGTTTTGTTTGTGTTCGTACAATTAATCTGGATCTGGATAATGGGGATCAGACAAAGGTTTGCATTCATAATTTTATACACCATTGTGTACGTGAAGATTTTCGTTACCCATCCGTGAATACGTATCCTGAACAATAAAGTAATTTAAAAAGATATTACTTAAACCAAGAGACGTAAATTGAATGCCATTCCCGTAATGTTAATTAATTCCCTTAGAAGATCGTCTAACATATTTTTACTGTTCACTATATCAGAATTATACTATATCAGAATGCATGAACCATTCCCGGAAGCAAATTATAAATATTTTTATAAATAGTTTTTGCACGCAATGTAACACATCTATAAAATCACCGGACGTTCGGGGTTAATGAACCTGACGGAACGCGGGGAGCGGCTGCGAGCTGCATACGCATTGCAATGCTGGTTCTCGAAATGTAAATTCATGAAAATAAAATTTTTTAAACAATTACTTTTATCCTATTTCGATTTCGGGAAAGATATCTTCACGCCCTATGTATAAGTATGACACTTGTACTCCTTAACTTTGTTTCCTGATTATTTTATTTTCTTAAACTCAATTTATACGGTTGGGAAAAAGCTGAAAAGCTCAATTGGTGTTTTCGGAGCCCATAGACACAACAACGCGAATTCCCACCTACAGATATTATGAGGTAGAGGCTTCAATTGTATTTACTATCACGTCATTTAAGCTGAAAAGCACACCTGCTTCGCGCAAAAATAGGCCGTTGTTGCGGGCTTACAATGCATTTTACTACCCTACTAGTAAATACGCAAATATATAAATCTGGCGAATATGATTTTAATTATAGCATGCTTCTGCTTCACTGTGGAAGTCGTTAGTGAACCGGTGTTAAGTGGTTCCCAGATACCATAGACATCTACAACGTAAATGCCGCCACCCACCTCGAGATATGAGTTGTAAGATCTCAGTTTTAACAGTCAAACGGCTGCCCCACCCTTCAAACCGAAACGCATTACTGCGGCAGAAATAGGGGGGGTGGACCCCTAGAGACACAGCCGTCTGGGCGTAGCTGACATAGCTCCTTCGACCAGCGAATAGGTGGGCAAAAAAAAGATGGAATCGTGGTAGCTACCCGTGCGGACTCACAAGACGTTCTACCACCAATTACGCTAATTATAATTTTGCAGGTTTGATTTTTATTTGTAAAGAAATGTACCCGTATAAACTTTCACAACAATATTACTAAGCACTTTCCAGGATCCTTGAGTGTCTTTGTCTCAACAATATGTTGTATACAATATTGTATATAGTTTTTCTTTCTATAGGCGTGGGACAGACGTATCCATCATTGGTACGGCGGGGATAACACAAAAAGACCCTAGTTTACCCCAGAAAAGGGGTAAACTAACAAGAGGGTAGGTCAAGTGCCGAAGAGATATTAACCCTTTCGCATTTAGATGATTTTCATAACTGATTTTCTCGTGTTGAGAATTATACATAATTATTATTTTTGTTTCAAAGTATCTTAGATTTGTTGTTTGTTATTAAAATATAATTCATTATCGTTTTTACGTGACTCACTTTTCTGTACAAAGATGTACCTTTCAATTTTTAAGTTTTTGTTTCGATTTATTTTATCTATGAGGAGCAACTGGTTGAATTAACAGGTTCAATGTTTCTGCTCGTAATTAAAATGACAATGATATGATTGAATGCAATTGAGGGGATTGGAGAACTTGATTGTTCTTTTAGATTCTTTTTAGATAGAAACAAAATTTATTTCAAACTTGAATGTCATTAGAACATACCTACCTACCTGTTGATGATAAAATGTTATCTACGAATAATATCTACATACAAACGAAGTAGCAGCCTAGGGTTGTTCGTTTACTATGTTTATCGTTTTCTCAATTCAATATTTTCGTAAAAATAGTATCATGTATAATTCTCAACACAATTCCCTTACTCTAACACAATAATCCTATGAATGAAAAAAAAAACCGCCTTTTAACTATATAACGAAAGTAATGTAATACCAAGAACAATAAAGCATGTTGTTAAAACTATTCAACTTTTATTAAGTAAAGTTAGTTAAACTTGAACTGATTCCTTAATCTATTAGTGCATTTATATAGGAATAACAGCATGACTTTTAATTCGTGACTTTCATCTAATTTGAAATAAATTGAATACATTCGCGTTTGATAATTTAATAATTAATGTACGGAAAAACTTATTATTAGATCTATATTCTGCTAAATTTTCACAAAGTTAATACAAATTCTGTCAATTAGTAACATTATTACATATCGATTTTCTGTAGCTAGTATCGATTCGAATTGCTATCACGTCATCACAAGAGTAAATTATATTATTTATCTGGGAGGATATTTCAAGCACAAAGTTCGACAGTGGGATTCTAGCAAAGCACACACACCATAGAAATGTTATTGTGAAATTAATTAATAATTGCAATCACTGTTACATTATTCATTATCTGTTCTCGCTGTATATGTGTGTCAATGTGATTTTAGTTACACAAATTATTTGAACGTAGAAAAAAAAACTATAATCTTGTAAAACTAAGAACCTGTAAACTATGATGAAAGCTGCTATAAATCCTAACAATATTACCGAATGAATAAAACACGTATGTCTTAATAAATAATGTTCAAAATTATTTCATTATTTTTATTATATTATGTATTTAGATAGATCACATTTCTACTAATTTATGACGTCACTGTTTTCATCGCAAATTACTTTTATCATGAACATTTATGAACCCAGAGAATGCTGCATTATCAAGACAAACCTTAACCATTCTTAACTCGCATCTTTTCGATTGCGTTTCACTAAAAATAGTAATACTTTATGGGTCTATTCGAGAATTCCAAATATGTAAATGCACATGTGATTTTCTTTACTTTCTTACCTTTTTTTTGAGTGAGCTATGAACACTTCAGTTCAGTTTCAGTTTCATTTCAGTTTCAGTTCAGTTCAGTTCAGTTCAGTTTCAGTTTCAGTTCAGTTTCAGTTCAGTTTCAGTTTCAGTTTCAGTTTCAGTTTCAGTTTCAGTTAAGTTTCAGTTAAGTTTCAGTTAAGTTTCAGTTAAGTTTCAGTTAAGTTTCAATTTCAGTTTCAGTTCAGTTTCATTTCAGTTCAGTTTCAGTTTCAGTTCAGTTTCAGTTCAGTTTCAGTTCAGTTTCAGTTCAGTTTCAGTTCAGTTTCAGTTCAGTTTCAGTTTCAGTTCAGTTCAGTTCAGTTCAGGTTCAGTTCAGTTTCGTAAATGTTTGGTTTTGACTCAATTAATAAAATCAAGAATGAACCTTCTAAAGTATTACTTTGTAACGTCGAGGCTTTCTTTTTTAAATAAGTGTCATTGAACTTTCAGCCGCTATGAGATGTCGCAGGATCTGCTCGATAAGCAAGTGGAAATCTTAGAGAGACGGTACGGAGGTCTCCGCGCCCGCAGGGCTGCCGTCACCATCCAGCGCGCGTTCCGAAGGCGGCAACTGCTCAAGAAGTTCAGCGCGATCACGGCTATGGCCAAAGCTGCCGACTCGAATGCGAGACGGCTACAAGACGGTCCCGATCACGGTCAATTAGTCAATGGTAACGATTTTTTTTTCTACCTATTCTGATAGCCTTGAGAGGCTATTTCAGCTTCTCCTTGACGTGTAGGTGAGCTCACGCGGCTCAAACCGGAGTGCTCCTAACACTGGCTCTAACAAGAGCAGTGCTTCGCAGAATCTACCACTGGATCGGAAACGCGACTCACCGAGAAGATCCGGCGAGAAACTCAGTGGGCTGTGTCTATGGGTTAATTTACTCGTGGAGTTCTTCGTCGCAAGCGACGTTCATTATTATGTAACGATTTTCTTACCGCGATTTTCGCATTCAATGAGTCCACGTGGTTTCGGAATGTCGCAAGCGTCACGGTTGGACTAGACAGACTAAGTAATGACAGATTTATTGCGTAATCACTTAATCTTAAGCGAAAATATTAAATTATTGCAGAATATTAAAGTTAGCGAGGTAATAATTGCTTCAAATAGCGGAAATTAGGCCACACTCTTTTATTATGCTTCTCGATTAAATCGAAGTCACTCCTCACCTTGAGACGTGAGTTCTAAGTCACCGTTTTTACAGTACACAATTTAAAAAAAACTACTCTTATCTACAATTTTACGTTTAACAATTACTCCGATTCTAGAGAGAAGATGCATGTGACTAGGAGATGTATGGAAATGGTAGTGCAAGGTAGAGGGGGAAGAGGTCGACCGAAGAAGACATGGATGGAGTGTGTGAATGACGATATGCGAGAGAGAGGAGTGAGTGTTGAGATGACGGCTGATAGAAGAGAATGGAAGAGAAAAATTAGCTGTGCCGACTCCACCTAGTGGGATAAGGTGGAGAAAAAGAAGAAATTACTCCGATTCTAAAACTTCATTTGTTCATAATTTCAACAGGTACAGATATCTACGCGACTACGTTGCTACAAAAAAGTCCCAGCGGCACAGAAAAGATGTTAGCTTTGACGAGACCCATGAGGTCGATGTCCTTGCGGGAGCGACACGAACCACCCGACATGGGGTAAGTTACAAGGAATCCTATAGAAAGGTCATACAATAGCCGATTAATTCCAGTCAGTAACGATAGAGCTCTAGAACATCAAATCTATTATTTTCTTCCATTTTCGTTGATATAATTCAAACTTTTTTTTTTTATTGCTTAGATGGTTGGACGAGCTCACAGCACACTCATTAAGTGGTTAGTGGAGCCCATAGACATCTACAACTACCAACCCACCTTGAGATACAAGTTCTAAAGTCTCAGTATAGCCACAACGGTTGCCCCACCCTTCAAACCGAAACGCATTACTGCTTCACGGCAGAAATAGGCAGGGCGGTGGTACCTATCCGCGCGGACTCACAAGTGGTCCTACCACCAGTAATTACGCAAATTATAATTTTGCTCGGTTTGATTTTTATTACACGATGTTATACTATATATATTATACTATGTACTACTCTTAAATTTTAATCTAATGCTAACTGGGCTATCACAGTATCAAACACGAACAACATCTTGTTCGTCCGTGACCACTAAAAAGTATACGAAATGTCGGAAATAATATAAGGAAAATAAACAAATTAAGAGGAAGGTCAGAGGAATCACCGCCTAGCTAGGACGTCGGCAATCGGGTTTCAAGGACATGTTCTTATCGAATACAAATTAAAGCCTTCTTAAAGAAAAGAGGTTTTTTTATCTAATGACTTTTGCCGTAAAGTATCAAATTATAGTACAAAAATAAAAGGGAAAAGTATATTGAATTTAGGCCGCTTCTTCGATTCGAATATTGTGAATTATAATTTAATTATTTGTTTTGTATGTACTAAGGAGTAAGGATTTACAAAAATTTTGTAAGCTGACCTTGACTGAAATTAACTGCATACTACAAATTTGTATTGAAAAGGTGAAATAATCAGAGAAATCTCTAGAATTTATAGCCGCATAAAAATGCTGATAAAGGACTTTTTTTTTTATTGTCCACATGGTTGGACGAGCTCACAGCCCACCTGGTGTTAAGTGGTTACTGGAGCCCATAGACATCTACAACGTAAATGCGCCACACACCTTGAGATATAAGTTCTAAGGTCTCAGTATGGTTACAACGGCTGCCCCACCCTTTAAATCGAAACGCATTATTGCTTCACGGCAGAAATAGGCGGGGTGGTGGTACCTACCCGTGCGGACTCACAAGAGGCCCACCACCACCAGTAAATTAGTAATTTTTAAATTAATAGTAGGAAATTTTATAAAACGTATAAGATATTAACTTTGAATCAAAAAATTAAGTGGTGGTATTGTTTTTTTTTTTCGCAGCAACCACTTGCAATGCGATACGCACGACGTAGAAGCCATGGTTGCTAGAGTTCAGCAGTCGGCTCATCAGATCCACATGATCGCCACTGATCTACCGCCCGGGGTCCTTCATCCGGCTGACGCGGACAGCGGGGTATGACGGATATTAAACAAACTAATTACTTAATTTTTACCTAATTTTGGTACATAACTTCTTAATGAGTCAATACATGTAAGATACCCCAGTTTTCCAAATATCAAAATATCTGATGTATTCGTAGTTGTGCGAATATATGCCTTTGTACTAGGACCTACTGCCCAAAACACGTGATTACGGATCCTCCCGATCCATTAATGGTGCTTTTAGGTACCACAAGCACCGGTCACCAAAGTCAGCGTCGGAACGGTACTTCGATAAGGCTATGCGTCATGATAATCGCCTTATCGTAGCCGCCGCTGACTACTCCCCGAATCCTGATCATGCAGGAGCCAGTCACCGTCGACGCCCTAGACATGTCCTTACGGATCCATCAGATCCAATAACCTTTGCATTAGACGCTTTCAGCTCTAACACTAGGAGCAGGCTTAGGGACCTCGGTAACCGTACTCGTCGAACTCGACAAAGAGTTCGCCGTGCAACCTAACCCATGAATCAGCTCGCTGAGTTTCTCGCCGGATCTTCTCAGCGGGTCGCGATTCCGATCCGGTAGTAGATTCATTCGCGAAGCAGCTACTCTTGAGTTGTTAGGTCTCCTTCGGAGGCGCTCGGGTAGCTGTTAGCAAATCCCACCCCTCCTGGCTGAGCCTTTGCTCGCCCACCTGTCCTGGTGAAACTGGAAAGGCCTCCGGGCCACCAGTAATGCTTCAATCATAAAAAAAAAAACCGGTCACCGTCCTCGTCGATCCCGTCGCTTGCGACGAAGGGCTCGACGAGCGAATTAACCCACAGACACAGCCCACTGAGTTTCTCGCCGGATTTTCTCTGTGGGTCGCGTTTCCGATCCGGTGGTAGATTCTGCGAAGCACTACTCTTGCTAGGGTCAGTGTTAGCATCACTCTGGTTTGAGCCCCGTGAGCTCACCTAGTAGCTAAGGTTACGCTGAAATAGCCTCTCAAGGCTATTATTAGCTTGGTAGGAAAAAAAAGGACCTAGGTTAATTTTTAAATGCTTTGTTTATTCTAATTAGAAGTACCGAATAACTATTATTTTCTGTGAAAAGCCTTCAAATTACTGTATAAATATTTATATTTCCCTGATTCTGTTGATTTGGGCAAAAAAATATGACTCAGCTAATTCTGTTGTGCATTTACTATATTTACCATATATATACTTTTACTAACTGTGTTCTTACTTTTCCTAGTGATTCCGGTATCTAATTTAATCTAATTTAATCACTGTGCAATTAAAAATAACGGAAAATTTCTATAACTAAAGCATCGTAACACGAGTAGGTATAGCGTTCGCGACACTTCCTACATAATAACTATGCGATAAAAATGTCAACGCACTACATCTTAGCGAATATAATAACCTTGTTCGGCTGTTACACAAAGCGTGTGTGTATTATTAGTTAAATAAACACAATGACATGATAGCCCAAACAATATTCTATCAGTTGGTGACGTGCGCCGCGTCGTGTGGTCGCCTGCGCACCGTCTTACAGAAACCGTGTAATTAAATACGGTATCGGCTATTGAATACGGCGCGACATTAAACCTAGTGCTCACTTAGATATTTCTAGAAAAATAAGAAACAAAAAAAAATGTGTTACGAAGTGAATCGTAAAAAGTCGAAAGTGCTAATGAAATCGGCAAAGAAAAGCAAAGATGTATTTCGGATAGTGAAAATGACAAGACTTTGGAGTTTCAGTACTGGAAAATATGATTTACGTAAATATAATGTAGGTTTTTTTTCTTTTGAATAATCACGACGGAAGGGTAGCTTCCGGGATTGTCACAGGGAACACCAATATCAGCTGTCAGCTTTCCTACTTAGATAAAAATAGTATACGGCTTCCGCAAGGAGGTCGATGGCGTTCGTATAACACCGACTGCATTTTATTGTGTGCTGAGATCGGCTGCGAAAGCTGTGAAATTCCGGTCGTAAGCATCCGTGAACACTTGTTACTCACGATGTACGGATTTCACACGAACAGAAAAATGATAGTGATCGCGTGCCATCGCGTCGAGTTGCGAAAAAAATTACTGATTTAAATTTCTGTGATTTGTCATTACCACATTAAACTTTCCTCCCTTTGCCTCTTCATGAGTTCTGTCTCATGCGAGGTTTGGACGTTGGTTGTTGAGCGACAGGAGGTTTTAGTCAGTTCGACTCTGACATGCTCCGCCCTTTATCCCCAGTGGAGGGCGGAAGTCCGGCGATTTCCTCCTGACCAAAAAAAAAAAAAACCCACATTAAAGCAAAGAATGTAGTAATCCAGGGAACGCATACATTAAACTCCCTGACAAAGCGCAAATAAACTTGTCCGTCACAGTAATATTTGTCCGAATTGGAACTTTCAGTCACTAAGCATTGTTGCGATTTAGTACTTGGTTAACAAACAAATCAATAAAAAAAAACTCATCACTGTATTTTTACGAGTTGAATTAATATACTCTATATCCTAAGTGAGAACACAAAAATCGACTTTTAATTATTCTCAAACCAGAAAAATCATGACTCAAACGTAATGTAAATAATATTTTCAATATTATTTAATCAGCAAGACAATTTACTTAGTCGGTGTTTTAAATTAATATGTAATCACGTGTATTTCTTGAATTTCAGGTTTGCAGTTGTTCGGTTAGCGGTTCCGTGACAAATATATCGACTTCATCATCGCACAATGAATCTCTACACAATCACCAGATGATGAATACTGGTATGTTCGAATAAATAATAAAAAAAAAAACATTGCTTATGTGAGCGGAATAATAGGTCATGAATACTGGTATGTTCCAATAAATAATAAATAAAATAAAATAAATAAATATTTACTAACAGTCACGCCACGTTAACTGGTCCCGTGATAAGTTCGTAAAGAACTTGTATTACAGGTACCAGATAACGGAAATAAATATAAGATTTTTATTATACACATACACATTTTTAATATACATCCATAACCCTGGAAAAGACATTTATATTTATCATACAAATATCTTCCCTTGGCGGGATTCGAACCCGCGACTCCCTTGTGTAGTGACTATGTCACTTACCGCTACACCAGACGGTCGTTCAATAATAAAAACATTGCTTATATGGGGGAACTAGGTCAAAGCCCACCCGATTTTAAGTGGTTACCGGAACTCATAGACATTAACAACGTAAATGCCGCCACCCGGCTTGAGACATGACTTCCAAGTCCCAGTTTTACAGTACAACGTCTGCCCCACCTTTCAAACCGGAACGCATTGATGCTTCACGGCAGAAATAGGTAGGGTGGTGGCACCTATCCGTTCGGACCGAAATAGTTTGAAGGGTTGGGCAGTTTTTATACAATACAATAGATACTTTTACTTCACGCCTACAAGCTTCCTTATCCACTTAACATTAGGATATCAAATCTTTAGAAGCACATTCATGAGCTATCTTCTTGAATCTAGCTGAAACTAAATTAAATCTTCACTAGGTAAATTTTACATAAGTTCGTCCGAGAAACTGCGACGGTAACTATCGCCAAACGCATCACACGAATATGTTATTATATTATGTGGATGGTCCATCGGACGCATATGTGTTGTTACGCGCTGGGGTTCGGGATAAATAAAATTCCACCAAAGTACAACTATAAACTGTATTCAACATTTAGAACACACTTAAAACAATTCACAAACACTTTAAAGTTCTCAATTCGCTTCTTCCGCTTCGCTTCAGGTAATACGTTCATTACGTTCGCTGTTTCGCTTTGAGTAGTTCCGATTACTGACTAACTGCGTGCCATCTCTACAATGCTTTTATAGCCGATACTTCATCCCTAGAATTATCGAGAATGTTCCACACATCTCTAGTATTGTGCTTCCGCTATCTGACAGTAGATGGCGTTGTACTTCTCGAGCGTTCTAGGTGCTACTAGATCCTTCGATATTCGTTAGACTATTCGGCGATTACTCTTACCGGCGTAACAGTATATACTAAAATCTAAAAGTACGCTATAACCTGACAAGCAATGTCTATTCCAGGTCCGATCTATGGAAATCTACTGTCGTCGGGTGGAAAACCTCTGTCGTCTCCCACCCCCCGGCAGCAACAGCAACTGGCTGCGATACAAGCTGCGAACGCCAGGAGAATGCCTCCAGAAGTGCCCAAAAGAACGAGCAGCATAACTCTAAAGTAATTATAAAGTTTTCAATTGTTTTTTTCCATTTAATTGCAGTTTTATTTAACTCAAGCCTTTTATCAGCAAATACGGTCAGACAGTTTAAAATATCTTGAGTTACGTCCCTACGCCGGGATCTGAACTCGGGAAGTGGGACGATTGGTTTGATAAAGACGTACTTAAACGAATATGTTTCGTGGACGATGTGGACGATGAAGAAAAAATTTATTAAAGTCGCTGCTATAATTGAAAGCCATTTGCTATATTAATTTCAGATTTGATTTGTGATTTGATTTTGTTGTCCAAGAGAGCACTGATCCATCTCATTTCGTGTTTATCGTAAAATTCGACTGTGGTATTTATTTACTGAAGTATGCGTTATGTTTTATATGCCCGCACGGGAGGGTAGACACCACTATCCTGTATATTTACACCACGCTATACAATACTTAGCACCAGGCGGGCTGAGAGCTTGTCACTCATTCTCCTCCTTGCGTCGATAATCCTCAGTGCTGAGGGTCGTGGCCTCCTCTAATCACTTTCTCCTGCATCATCTTGCGCCATTCCTGCCTGTCCTCGGCTGTGTGGATAGCAACTTGGACTGAGGTATTGAGAGTGGAGCGTATTTGGTCCGACCAGCGCATTGGATGTCTGCCTCTGTGCCTTCTCCCGCATACCTTGCCTATCACCAGCAGCTTCTCCAGATTGTCACCTCTCTTTCTGGCGCTATGTCCAAAGAACTCGAAACTCCTCCGTGCGCATGTCACTCATTAAGAAAATAAAAAAGTAATTGGCTTAAAGAGTGGAAAAATCGGTATAACATTACACTATCTATGAATGTACACGTACCGCCACAAATAGAGAGAGATGGAGGAGTCACTCAAAAGCCGCAACCCAGCAATAAGACATACGTAACCACGGCCACTCCGCCAGGAGTGTACGACTGAGAAAAGGAAGAATCTATAGGCTCTTATCAGATGCTCGACGCTTAGATCACGTCATCTCGGATCCTCCCGATCCACTAACGGTGCTTCTAGGTACTTCAAGCACCGGTCACCTTTCTCGTCGAACCCGTCGCTTGGGACGAAGGGCTCGACGAGTAAATTAACTCTCAGACACAGCCCACTGAGTTTCTCGCCGGATCTTCTCAGTGGGTCGCGTTTCCGATCCGGTGGTAGATTCTGCGAAGCACGGCTCTTGCTAGGGTTCGTGTTAGCAACGTCGTCAGGTTTGAGCCCCGTGAGCTCACCTACTAGTTAAGGTTCCGCTGGAATAGCCTCTCTAGGCTACCAGCTTAGGTAGGAAAAAAAAAAGACGCTTAGCATCAGATGTGTCGGTGAATGGGAATTGATGGTAATACATTTGCTTCCAGCGCCGAGAGTCCGGTGTCGCTTAGACGTGCGGAATGCGGAGCGGTCGTCAGGGGAGGATCGATGTCTTCCGTGCAGTCCTCGTCTTCATCATCATCGCAGGAGCATCGCCATCACTACCACCAGCCCTACCAGCCCAGGCAGCCAGTTAGTAGATGGATTACTTACTACTTCTGTTCAATTTGTAGTAACACAACAGTACCTTACATCGTGACTTTTTGTTGGTGCATATAAAGACTGTATAATAAGATAAGTAATTAAAGAAAATGGTAAATCTATACATATAAATAAAATTGGAGTGTCTGTTTGTAATATCGAAATAACCGCATATGAATATATATACGGTACATACATCAAAATAATATTTTTTACAATTTTTGTCTGGCTGTCTGTCTGTCTGTTTGTTTGTTCCGGCTAATCTCTGAACCGAATGGACCGATGTTGAGGAGACTTTCACTGATAGGTAGCTGGTGATATAAGGAGTAACTTAGGATTTTTTTAGACTAGCTTCGCCTCGCTGCGTCACTCCCGATACGACAATAACCGCGGATAACATCGCGATACGCAGCTATCAATAATAAAATTAAACATTTCCGAAGCGAAGCGAAGCGGGTCGCTAGTACTAAATAAAACGCACCTTTAATTTAGTACCTAGATCTAATCTGGATTGCAATCTAAATGGTATATGCATTCAGTAAACCCGTATTAATGTAGGTACATAGCTTTGGCTATTGAAAACAAAATTACAAATCTACTTATACTTATATATTTAAATGAATTGCTGTTCGTTAGTCTCGCTAAAACTCGAGAACAGGACCGATTCGGCTAATTTTGGTCTTGAATTATTTGTGGAAGTCCAGAGAAGGTTTAAAAGGTAAATAAATATGAAAATGCTCGGAATTAAATAAAAATATCAATGTTGTTTTTCCTTTGATGTGTCCCCCNAATTAAAAATATTTGGCACGTGTATAGGAGACGCACGTGCACGTCCCAGAGTACCTCAACGCGCGTCCCGGCGTCGTGCTGGAAGGAGATCGGTACTCCGTTTGGAAGAGACAGGAGGCCGCTCCTTACTACGAAGCCCCCCCGCCCCCGATGGCTGCGCCCTGCTGCAGGCCACAACATGAGCACCACCAGCATCAGCAACCATTAAAGGCTAGTCAGTCATATACGTGTAAAAAAAACAATATGTTTTTTTATTGAGTTTTTTTTTTTTATTGCTATGTAAGCATTAGTTAAGTGGTTACCGGAGCCCATAGACATCTACAAAGTAAATGCGCCACCCAACTTGAGATATAAGTTCTAAGGTCTCAAGTATAGTAACAACGGTTGCCCCACCCTTCAAGGCGAAACGCATTACTGCTTCACGGCAGAAATAGGCAGGGCGGTGGTACCTACCCGCGCGGACTCCCTAGAGGTCCTACGACTAGTAATTACGCAAATTATAATTTTGCGGGTTTGATTTTTATTACACGATGTTATTCCTTCACGGTGGAAGTCAATCGTGAACATTTGTTTAGTACGTATTTCATTTGTACAAATTGGTACCCGCCTGAGATTCGAACCACCAGTGCATCGCTCAACACGAATGCACCGAACGTCTTATCCGTTAGGCCACGACGACTTCATAAAATTCTTCATTTTCGAGATATATTTTTAAATTTATGTATTTATAGAAATACGTTCTCTTTATCCAGGTGTCAGAAACTGTCCGAAAACGTCAGTACCGCGTCGGCCTTAACTTGTTCAACAAGAAACCAGAGCGCGGCATCGCTTATCTGATCTCCCGCGGCTTCCTCGAGAACTCGCCGCGGGGCGTGGCGAGGTTCCTCATTACCAGGAAGGGCCTGAGCAAGCAGATGATCGGAGAATACCTTGGGAACCTGCAGAATCCATTCAATATGGCAGTTCTGGAGTGAGTCTTCAATTTTAATACAACTATATGACTTTATTCTTGATCGACTTGATTTGAAGAAGTCGTATATCGATTGTTTATTTGTATGTTAAATTGAACTTTATTTATCTGAAACATTGAATTTGATCTTTTTTTTATTGCTTAGTCTCAGTATAGTTACAACGGCTGCCCCACCCTTCAAACCGAAACGCATTACTGCTTCACGGCAGAAGTAGGCAGGGTGGTGGTACCTACCCGCGCCTACCACCAGTAATTACGCAAATTATAATTTTGCGGGTTTGATTTTAATTACACGATGTTATTCCTTCACCGTGAAAGTCAATCGTGAACGTTTTTTGAGTACGTATTTCATTAGAAAAATTGGTACCCGCCTGCGGGATTCGAACACCGGTGCATCTCTCAACATGAATGGGCCGGAATGCTTATCCTTTAGGCCACGACGACTTGGCCCTTTCATCCACTCATTGCTTCCATTAGTATTTACTATGTAATTTTTTTGTAACAGATGCTTCGTAAACGAGCTAGACTTGTCGGGTATGGCGGTAGACGTTGCTCTGCGCCGGTACCAGGCTCACTTCCGGTTGCCGGGCGAGGCGCAGAAGATCGAGCGTCTGGTCGAAGCGTTCGCCAGAAGATACTGCATCTGCAACACAGATTTCGTTCAAAGGTTGCGGACTCAGGACACGGTACGTCCATTGATCTTACTTTATTGATGTAGCCTCAGGTGGCGCCATCTAGTTCAGCTTTGAGTAGAGAATTGTTTACAAATAAATCCACTCCTGTAAGCAATATTTTTTCTTTGTCTTATATTACAAAAATTTTGTTGCACTTATTCACACTTCCACGTTCCATAATTACCAGTGGGCTGATGTGTTCGGAGTAATCTTATACTGATTTGTCTGGTTTCTGTAATTATACTATTATTAGCCGTACTCGCCCGCTTCGCTGGGCATTTAAAATTAACATTATTATTTTTTGTCATTATTATTAGGAAGTCCAACACTTATATAAATATTAGCCTATCCATAAGGTATATGTATTTTCTACATGGATACCAAGTTTCAAGTCAATCGGCTGCATGGCTCAGTAGTTATAACGTAACATCCGTAAAAACCACTGTAGATTTATATATTAGTATAGATTATTAAAGAAATCATATTTAAAAATAATCTCTTAATCATTGTTACCTTAATGGATCTATTTTCGCTTAGTTACTACATACACATTTGAGTAATTATCATGTCCCTAAATGAATCAGGAGAATGTTTAGTGTTAATCAAACTTTGGTCACCTGCAGATATTCGTGTTGGCCTTCGCCATAATAATGCTGAACACGGATTTGCACACTCCGAACCTGAAGCCGGAAGCTCGCATGTCCTTGGAAGACTTCGTGAAGAACCTTCGCGGCATCGACGACTGCGGCGACATCGACAGGGACATGCTCGCCGGGATCTACGACAGAGTCAAGGCGAACGAGTTTAGACCCGGCAGCGACCACGTCACGCAGGCTAGTACTTACAGTCAATAATGATTTCAGTTTTTTGGTAAAGAATTTTCTTATCAAATTATTTTAGTACAGCACCATCTATGCGTTTGATTTGGAACTAAAATTCAAAATTTACGATCTCATCACAATTGTCATCACTGCATCTGTATCAGTTAGGTACTTCTATTATTTTCATTTAAATTAGCTTCAAATGTTTCAATCACTGATGTCTCAGGGGATAATGTTGTTAATTTTTTTATTATTTTATTATATTTTATGACCTGGTAACTAAGACTTTTTAGGTCAAGTTTATTCTAATTTATATTTTTATGAAAAATGATAATATGGAGTGAAATGAAATGAAGATGATTAATTTGAGACATTAATCAACTGAGACGAAATGAAATGAGATGATATGGGATGAAATATAATTTCAGTAAAATGGTGGTTATTTACTACTAAGACTTTTTCAGTGGACTTTTTGGAGGATCCGGGAAGCTACGTCCAGCGGCTTTGTTTAACTTTCCCACATTTGTGCACTTCACAGATATTACACAGTTAATAAACCACCGTGATTACACATTTAAACCTGAAGAAACATTAAATAGACAAAATAAAACAAATCACACAACTTCACTTCTCGGGTTCCCGCCAAAAAGTCCTAATATTGTTCATACAGCAAATTCAAAACTACCCTCAAAATTTTAGGTGATGAAAGTGCAAGCGACGATAGTCGGGAAGAAGCCCCACCTCGCTCTGCCGCACCGCCGCCTCGTCTGCTACTGCAGGTTGTACGAGATACCTGACATACACAAGAAGGAGCGACCCGGAGTCCATCAGAGAGAAGTAAGAGTCGCAGTCTCACACTCCACAGTTCATTTCGCGAGGCAGCTGCTCTTGAGCTGTTAGGTCTCCTTTGGAGGCGCTCGGGCAGCTGTTAGCGAATCCCACACCTTTGGCTGAGCCTATGCTCGCCCACTTGTCCACTTGAGGAAGGGATCTTTCACCGAGCAGGTGATATTGCTCGGTAGACCGACGTTCCAAATGTTGTTGTGGTTGTTTTTCCTGCCTATTCTAGTAACCGCGACGGGTTATTATAGATTCACCGAGTTAAATGTTGTTGTTTGGAACTTATATACATTCAAGCTTATTTTGAAAATGTCGCAAGCGAGATTCAGGCATTTATCAAATATCTTGTGTTCTACGATGGCTACCGCCACACTCAATCTATATCTATATATCTATATATATAAAAATGGATTGCTGTTCGTTAGTCTTGCTCAAACTCGAGAACGGCTGGACCGATTTGGCTAATTTTGGTCTTGAATTATTTGTGGAAATCCAGAGAAGGTTTAAAAGGTAGATAAATATGAAAATGCTCGGAATTAAATAAAAATAACAATTTTGTTTTTCCTTTGATGACTCCCCCATCGGAAGGATTCCTTTTGTTTGTTTTCAGTTTATTTTATACAAAAATTTAGATATTTTATGTATCGATTGAGGCACTGCGAAGTCTGCCGGGTCAGCCTGATATATATGCTTATTTTTGTACCAGGTGTTCCTTTTCAACGATCTACTCGTGATCACGAAAATCTTCAGCAAGAAGAAGTCGTCGGTGACGTACACCTTCCGGCAGTCGTTCCCGCTGTGCGGCATGGTGGTCAGCCTGTTCTCCGTGCCTCGTGAGTTAGATCACCACCTACCTCACGCCAAAACTAATAACAACACTAAAATTCCCACCATAATAAACACCACGTCGAATCCTTCTCTCTTCGATACAGTTTTTTTTGTATGATTGATGAAAAAAAAAAAACGTGTGGCACTCGGGAACTGTCGCGGTAAAGCTATTGCATAGCATTTTTTATCAACTTATGAAATTATAATTAGACAATGATAATTTAACATTTAAACAATAATAAAACAAGACCACGCTATATTAAACATTACTAAAAGCAAAACATTAACTGTCCCCTTCACACTCATATGGTAGACCGCGCGAGAAAGAGATGGGCAGATTTTTCATGATGCGCATGCAGTGTGACGTCACGCCACGCGCTTATTCACAAACACTACACAAGCGCAACGTGTGAATGTGTTGAACGTGAGCTACATAGTAGGCGTAGTGGGGGTGTCAGGTTATTTTCTTCACGGAATTTCTTGATTCAGTCGCCGCGCTCAAAGCCCGCGATAAAATCTATGCAATAGCTTAAAAACATTTATAACTACCTACCTTAATGTACGTATAAATAAAGTCAAACACCAATTATGGTTTCCGTTCATCTTGTTAAAGAGTTTTATACGAGTAATTAATGTTACGCATGTCAACAGCTGTTTAAGACGGTCAAACGAATTAATGACTAAGCTACTCCCACTTTCTACTATTAATACGGGTGACTATTGTCGCACAAAATATTACGACTCGAACAGCCGACCAAGGCGGAGCTCTCTGTTTTTAGCGTTGTACACTCGAGATGCAATAAATGGAATTCATTGGAAAACTGAGTCTTAATTACTGTCACTATGGAAGGCAATGATAATGATAAAGAGAATTACGTCAGCTTTTCTCCGTCATATACATTTGGGACATGGACCTCGTGCCTCAAGGGGGAGGGGGGTGGGTGCTCATTCACATTGTGATCGCAATAAACAAATAACCATTTTATTTATTTATATATCGATTTGTCTAACGTTTATCAACTTTCAGATTATCCGTTCGGCATACGTTTGTCTCGTCGAGTGGACAATCGTCGCTTGTCTACGTTCAACGCTCGCAACGAGCACGACCGCTGCAAGTTCGCGGAGGACCTTCGCGAGAGCATCGCCGAGATGGACGAGATGGAGGCGATGAGGATCGAGGGCGAACTCAACAGGGGGAAGGGAAGGAACACCGGAAACAACGCTAGGAACGGTAAGAGAGCTGTTCTAAGATATTTACTCTAGGTATTAGGTACTTCTAGATACCACCGCCTTGCCTATTCACTGGTGGTAGGACCTCTTGTGAGTCCGCGCGGGTAGGTACCACCGTCCTGTCTATTTCTGCCGTGAAGCAGTAATGCGTTTCGGTTTGAAGGGTGGGGCAGCCGTTGTAACTATACTTGAGACCTTAGAGCTTATATCTCAAGGTGGGTGGCGCATTTACGTTGTAGATGTCTCTGGGCTCCAGTAACCACTTAACACCAGGTGGGCTGTGAGCTCGTCCACCCATCTAAGCAATAAATATAAAAAACCTGAAGTCCTAACCTAAGAAAAAAAGGATGGATTGCGTGAATATGTGTAAGGGGGGAGTGAGCGAAGAAATGGTATATGATAGAGGAGTATGGAAAGAGAAAACATGTTGCGCCGACCCCAGGTGTCTGGGAGAAGGGCAGGAGAATGATGATACATAGTTGAAGTCGTCTAAAGTTTAAGACGCCCGGTGTACTAGTATCGAGGGATGTGACTGGGCCGATGTTCGAATCCCGCAGGCAGGTTTTTTTTTCTTATTGTTTAGATCGGTGAACGAGCCCCAATTTTCGAGTATCAATTTACCAATTGTTCTTAGGAAATCTTCACGAATTACTTGAACGATGAAAGAATAGCATTTTGTAATCAAAATTAAACCCGCGAAAATTGTAGCATACGTAGTCACTAACCAACTGAGACGTAAACGTCAAGTTATATTGCCAATGGTAACTAAGTAGTTAACGGAGCCCATAGGCATCAACAATGTAAATTCAGTCACCTGGAGACATGAATTCTAAATTTCAGTTTTATAACACAATGGCTGCCCGCCCCACCCTTTAAACCGAAACGCATTACTGCTTCACGGCAGAAATAGGCAGAGTGCTGGTAAAGCAACTCCAAATAAAAAAAGTGTGTTTTAGGACTGTACTAAAATTTTCTTTAGCTCCATCTATATGTATGCATATGTTTATATGTGTATAACATATGCATGTATACTACATTATGGGCTATTGTGGGTTTTCATTGATGAATTAGGATATTTTAATGAGAAATAAAATGTGCGCGCGCACTCTTGCACCTACAGTGTAATATAGTCAATAGGTCAACTGTGTCTCAGATATACGAAACATAACTGGCTATGAGAAAAAGAGAGAAAGAAAATGTGTGCTCGCACCTCCCTCTTGTCCCTATAGTAAGTAATATATGAAACGTATCTCTCACTCTTTCTCTTCACTAACTTATATCTTCGTCTCAACTTCTGATCGCCTCGCCCGATCACACTTTTCGTAACGCTCTCGTCACGCATTCATCAGCTTACTCCCCAAGTCAAGGGTGCGTAAAGAAGTTTTACTTCAATAAAATAAAACAATTCACACAACTACGCTTCTCGAGTTCCCGCCAATAAGTTCGTTATGCTAACAGTTTGTTTGTATTTATGTTCGTAACAGTGATGGAGAACCGAGACAGCGGCGTGGCTGATGTTGAAATAGATCACCAGCAGTGCGTCGACCACGTCCACATGCACGGGTATGTTTTTTTTGTTTTCTTAGGACTGAAGGATTACTGGAGACCCGAAGCCTTTCCAGTTACACTAGGACAGGTAGGCGAGCAAAGACTCAGCCAGAAGGGGTGGGATTTGCTAACAGCTGCCCGAGCGCCTTTGAAGGAGATTTAACAACTCCAGAGTAGCTGCTTCGCGAATGGATCTACTATCGGATTGGTATCGCGACCCGCTGAGAAGATCCGGCGAGAAGTTCAGCGGGCTGATGCGTGGGTTAGGTTGCACGGTTACCGGGTTCTTAGGCCTGCTTTTAGTGGCAGAGCTACGGGTATGTCTAATAACAAGAAACGAATAGAGTCGCTATGTTTAGTTTCGTTAAATAATTTTTCGTTTTCTCTTAGGTATGCCCTTTTTGTTTAAATAATTAGTTTCATATATTACGTGACTAATGCGCAGTTTATTGTGGAGATATTTATTGTGGGGTCTTTTTCAGGATATTATCAAAATAACCCTTCCGCTCATATCTGTTCATAAAATATTTATAACTACATAAAATAATTTTTTCTTACACTATTTTTAATTCAAATTTATTAAAACTAATTTTCTTTTTTTTAGTTGAATTTTCTATAAAAGCGTATCTTGTTAGTTTTTTTTAAACTATTATTTATTCCCTAATTTGCATAGCACAAGTCGAGTTTAGAATCTTATAGAAGAAGGAGTTTTAAAGCTGGATACATCTTATTATTTGTAATATTTCAAATAATTCAAAATTATTTCAAAATATGCCAGATTCATTCATAATTTACTCGTATAATATCATGATCAGCGCCATCTAGTATACAGACTAGGAAGTGATGTGCATTGTCTTTGGTTGTTTCCAGCGTGGTGGTTCCTCCTCCGCCCTCGTGTCCGGCACCAGCGGCCCCCTCCAGGCTCTCCTCGAACCCACCGCCCACCAGCATCATCAAACGGAACGTGCTCAGCAACTCTCTAGTCGATATCAATGACCCGGGTAAGTATATAGACCCATATGTCCTTTGAACTTCCACCTCATATCAGAACAATCAGACTGTTATTTGAGACATCAGAACGTGAATGCCGCCTCAAATTGAAATATGAAGTCGAAATCGAATCGAATCGAAGTCGAAGTCAAAATTTTGAAGTCGTCGTGGCCTAAAGGATAAGACGTCCGGTGCGTTTTAGCGATCTAGCGATGCACCGGCCTTCGAATGACGCTGGCGGGTACCAATTTTCCTAATGAAGGGCGGGGCAGCCGTTGTAACTATACTGAGACCTTAGAACTCATATCTCAAGGTGGGTGGCGCGTTTACGTTGTAGATGTTTATGCGCTCCAGAAACCACCTAACACCAGGTGGGCTGTGAGCTCGTCCAATCATGTAAGCAATTTAAAAAAAAACCATGTCATGCACCGGTGATTTCCTTAGTCTATTTTTCGTCATCCACCAACACACATAATAAGTGCACTCAAATTATCAGTAAATTCATATTAGTATTTAGTTCTATAAAGTCTTCTCAGAGGAAACTTTGTTAATAACAGAGACAGTACGTTTCTCTTACGTGAACGGTAGATAGCGGCTTTTTTCTGCCCTCGGCTTTGCTGACGGCCATGAGTGACGGTAACCACTCACCATCAGGTGGGCCGTATGTTCATCTGCCTACAAAGGCAATTTAAAAAAAAGGCAATTTACTGGAATGGTAGGTAAGTTTGCATAGTAAATAGAATTGAAATCCCGCCCCATATTCCAATGTATTAGTTTGCTTAATTGCAGTGGCTCTTGCAGCGGAGCGACTCCAGCGGCGCGGGTCGGTGGGGTCCCTGGACAGCGGCATGTCCGTCTCCTTCCAGCAGGGAAGCAGGAACGCATTACACGCCACTTCACCGAGACATCCCACGGAACAACGGTCGCCGGGTAAGGAATAATTCTTAGAAGCGTTATTCTAAATTTAATGTCTTTGGTATTGCCAATGTCCATGAGTTACGATTATCGCAGAGACTGTCGATGAAGTAATTAGATTTAGCTTACAGTTGTACGACCGGCACATTTGGATATCTGTCAGTTTGGTTTGCGTCATTTTGAAATACTTTAATTTGTTGAAAGTTTTTTTTTGTTTTATTGCTTAGATGTGTGGATGAGCTCACAGCCCACCTGGTATTAAGTGGTTACTGGAGCCCATAGACATCTACAACGTAGATGCGCCACTCACATTGAGATATAAGTTTTAAGGTCTCAGTATAGTTACAAAGGCTGCCCCACCCTTCAAACCGAAACTCATTAGGTACTGCTTCACAGCAGAAATAGGCGGGGTGGTGGTACCTACCCGTGCGGACTCACAAGAGGTCCTACCACCAGTAATCGCGCCTCATCTGACGTATGCGCTTGGTGCTATAATACCTTCAATTCCTTCCGTAAAGTGTCGTCACCAATGATGAACAGTGAAGTCGTTTGGTCTTGAGAACGCGCAAGATGAAATCGTAATTAAAATATTGATATCATCTATATGTCGCATCCGGATACGGCAACCGAAACGAAAGCGCGCCATCTAGTGGGTGGAAGCCGCAACTACTAAACGAACGTCTGCTCACTTCGGGTGGCGTGCTTCGGCAGAGTCGAGATGTCATCGCTCGAGTGAAATCGAGACGCATTCTTTGCCTGACCAGGGCCTTGAAACTGCGATACTTTAAGACAAATATTTTTTTGTATAGAAACTAGCGACGTCTTGTAGCGGATGCCCCTAAACTTATATGTTGTTAAAAATAAGGCATTTAATTATTGTGTAACTAAACATAGCAAATAAATAATCAATAAATCATACAAGTCTTTATTTGCTATAGACAAATTGACTGAATTTTATCAATTTGTGGTTTCTGAAAATTTACAAAATCCTTTATTAAAAATAAAATGTAGGACAGGTAATATGTTACTGCCATCTACAGGAGCAATGAGAAACTAATCGAAGCGAAGCCATCTATTGGCCGACGCCCGTAAACTTTTTTGTTGAGTGCTCGAGTTGCTTATCTATAACTAATTTATGTGTATTATCTATATGCCTGACTTAGGAAGAGTGGAGACGTCTCGGAACTGTCGTCGTTTTGTGCTGCCTAAGCTCTTTGTACGATTAACCACCGTCCGCTCCCAATGTCACAAAAATTATGAAGATATCTGCCCATTCTGCGACATATATAAGACTCAATGCTTCTAAATTTCTTATTAGCATAGTAAATGAATATTTTTTCAGTTTACATTATGTATTTTTGTCAAAGTAGCACATTCGATCGTCCTGTATCTTCCGTGCTTGCTACAAATTCGTTTATTCCCTTCCAGGTCGTTTGTTCGGCGGCATATTCCCGGGACGTATTCGTAAGCTCAGCGCCTCCGGGATCCCGGACGCGAAGCACGGGCAGGTCGGGAAGAGCACCGAAGTTTGAAGTGCAACGAAAACATAATAATTACAGTAACGAACGAATCCATTCGATTCGGAGCAATCTTCTGCGAATTTCCTCTCGTAATAATTTGGAAATATTGCATTTTTTTAGGTTTACAGTTCAGAGACAGATTTTATTATGATTTTTTCATGATTATGCATGTTTAATAGCACGCGCTCGATAATATTTCGCGATTCTCGTGGTCGGCTACAAACGTCGAATACCTCGATACGTTTAGTGCCATCTTGTGTTTTTATTTTTTTATTTTCGGAACTACATTGCTGGTTTTGTTTTGAAAAATAGGCAATGTATCGTTAAATGCTGTGTCGGTTCTTAATATGGAAACATTTAATTCAAAAAGAATTGCTTGCATTATTAAAATTCGATAAAATATAATGGTTGTCGATAAAGTCAACGTCAAGAAACATTTATCGATTAAGTCGATTTTCTATGTCGAAAACCGGTTTGTAAATATTGCTAAAATTCATTAGCTTACTATAAAAGCAATCGGTTTTAAGGCAAGATTAATACAGAAAAGAATTTGATGAATGATTATTTCATGCGCTATAAGGTGCCAACATCTCTTTCTGTAGAAATTAAAAAAAGATAACTGTATTTGTAGCGAGGTTAAATTTTTGAAGATTTCGATTATCGCAATCCAAAATCGATACTATATCGATTTGAGATGTTCGCATTAGACTATGATCTAGATATCGATAAAAAAAAGTCGATACAAGAGTTCGGAATTTGAGGCTCGAAGCGTTTACGTTGAGTCGTAAATAAATCGAAATATGGGTCCACGTTTACTGATGATAGTGTTTTGACATGTGTCAGTTAGAAATAAATTGTCAATAATTCGAAAGTGAAGTTTACTGACACCGCGCACTGCGAGCCTCCACAATACAATTGAGACATCTATCTCATTTGTGATCTTAGCTATTTGCATTGACATGTCAACAGCCTTGACAATCCATTACAACAAAAATATACCTAACATGAATCATTATTAATGAACACTTTCTTCGTTTTGGAAGCTGGCAATACTTACTAATTATTAACTTGAAGAATTATTGATAATTTATCTTATTAACTAGATAGACGTAATAGTGCCGTCGTTGTGTATTTAAATAATACCAAGCAGAGTCGAAGTGAAGAAATAGCTGAAACGTACGTTACCACAAACTAATTTAATATTTTGGTGAGCTTTCGTGAGTCTTGCTCATGATTTAGTACACTTTTAAGGTTTAATCTGTTCGGTTTCTTATTTATTCAGATTTATAATTATAATGTTTAGTAGAGTCGATTCATTTCTTTAGAATAATTGTACATACGTTTGGATTAGAAAAAAATAATGCAATAGTAACTCGAGCACAGGATACATCTAAAGCAATACATAGATTACACTTGTTAAATTATAAATTTATATCGATATAAAAACATGAAAAAAAAAAACGAATTTATTCATAATTGTTGAAGATTTTTAATAGATTTAGATTTTGATGAAAAGTTGAATAACTTAGAGTTCTTAAAAAAATTGTACTTAATATGTTTCTCGAGTTGTCTCGATAATTTTCATCGATAATCGATGGATCTTTAAAACGGAATCACTCAAGTTATCGATTAAGATTATCTCGATAACTGAATTCTATCTAATCTCCCATCCCTGTTTGTTGTAAACGAATTCTTCCAAAATTATGTACGATTTTCTTCACACGACTGTACAAAAAGGCTGCTTTTGACTTTTCGACTTTCAACTTACGTTCTATTTTCTTTTGAAGTGTACCCGGTAGTGATATGTACTTCTAAGAATATGATCGATCTTGTGAAACAGTCTTATATTAGTACATACTTACAACACCACTATCGTGAAAAAACTATTAGTATCAAAAAAAATATCGAGATTTGTTCCTTGACATGAACATTTACACTTAATGTAGGATTTTTATATTTTCATTCGCCGAACAATACTATCTTTTGACGTCATAAGATCGGTTTGCCTACATTCGTACCGAAGTGAATTTTAAGTTAAAATGGCTCGTCATAGTCGTCACGTGCGTCAAAAAAGCTTTAGTGAAAGCGAAATATTAAACCAAAAGTAAGCAACTGTCTACTATGATAATTTATCTATTGATTCCTTTAAGACTTACCAATAGAAGTTACAGTAGAACATAAATAAAAATAATACAATATTAGTATACATATTTAATGTGACTATAAAATACACAGCTAAATTATCTAAATTACATTAAATAATGCGAACCAATAAAAGAAAAAGAAAAAAAAAACAGAAAACAATATGAGTATTTTAAAATTATGAAATGAATTTCGTAATACTATTAATAATACTCCTTTGTATTTAACAGACGAAGGACTTTAAAAGCCTTAAGGAATACTCAATTTTAAGCTGCGGTTTCGAAAATTATCGTCCTTGGTTAGATTCAGTTTACCATTTTTCAAGACTTCAATATTTATAGGAGTTAATTCAGTACGATATTTTCTGTTGCAAGATCGATCATAACATCATTTAAGTAACTTTAACTAGGAAACTGTTGACTTTGTACGCGTTACTTAGACTTGTTATATCTACTGTTTGATAACAGTTAGTTAATAGCCGCGTTTGTTGAATAATATTAAAATACGTATAACATATAGTAGTGACGTCATAAATTTCTCTAATCTAAAACTGTTCATTTTTTTAAATCTGAACTTATTTCTTTTTCGTGTCATTTTTACTATTATTATAAAATATATTGACGTATCCTTTATAACAGTTTTTGTTTGATTGGCGATAAAGCAAAAGCTTAAGTTTATTATTACAGTATTTTATGACAGGTTTTGTCAAATTAATAAAATCAATCCACGTTTGTCATGTAAATAAATATTTACAGGAGAAGCGTGATTGTAAAGCTGGTTCTATTGCCTCTGTGTTACGCATACATTGCCTAGTTAAAAGATGTGAACGAATACTGGAATAGATCACAGTTCATTTTAAAATTCAACCAACTCTCAACTCTAGAATCTTCTAGGGATATCTCTTCCAATTTTCAAAGTCATAACTTTTTCATTCGAGTAGTTTTCCTCGCCTTAATGCGATTGATACTGCGGACTCCACAAACGTAATCGAATGGGAATATGCATGTATTTTTTTTTATTTTTTTAAACGATTCTACTAGTTATTACTTTACCAAAAATAATTATAATACATCCGTAATATAAATCATTAGGCAATTTTTAAAAATTAAAATCATTATCATTATGGGGCGATTTAAACACGGCCATTTTGACACGCTTTTTCTGTGACGTCAGATTACATTAAAACCGGTTTTTTAGTTATTCTGTTGAGTCTTTCTACACAAGAATGTAATAATTTAACACTGAGAACTTATTATTTATTAACTTAACATGAAACAAATGATACACATAATCACTAGAAGCCATACAAACAACTTGTTGACCCTGTTGACAGTGTAGTTTGACGTCACATTTTGTTCCACCAATAGCGTTGCGTTTTAGAAAATTGCGAGGGAATTTGAAAAAAGCCAATTTTTTATGATTAAATTTCACTATTAAATTATGATAAATCTCAAAAATAATTGTATAGGTATGTTTTTTTAGCAACCAAAATTACAAATAAAAATGTTTTTTTTTTCCATTTTGGATTCACGTGCATATTCCCTATTATCGCGTCAATCGAGCCATCGACGAGCATCAATTAATTCAGTGACAAAGAGCCAATTCGCTTTTGCAGATTTAGTGAGAATCTCCCCATCATAATGACGTAAAATTCATTGGGATTTTCAGGATTAAATGTGTGCGTGTGTGGGTTTTCCCATGAAGTGTTCTGATAAACGCGGTAGTTCAGAAAAACTATCGCCAAATTTGTCATGCGCGACGAAATTAATGGAATTGATAAATGTGTTTTTTGTTCGTTCGAATTTGAACTTTATTGCTAAGTTTAGAGGAAAAAAAAAACTTTCTAATGCGGTTCTTTGAGTCTTATAGCGAGACTTAAAATAATAGCTAGATATATTTAAATTGAAATTGAATCATTGTATTTGTATGGCTGAGGTATACGGCATCTGGAAACACGTCAGAATCTCTTTAAATGCTTATTTCCATTATTAAAGTTTATTCCTGTATAGAATAGTGAAAGTATTTACTTTTGTGAATGATTTTTCGAATGTGTGATTCATTGAAATTGAAATGAAAAGCTATTTGGTTAAAGCGACATTTCGCTTAATAATCTACATTTATCTTTGTTATTAAAGGTTCTTTTTATTTGGTATTAGTATCAACAATTCGATGTTTTTAATTGAAGTTTAATTATGTTTACCCCATTCGAATAGCCGAAGAAGCTTTTTTGTCTTGATATATTTTCCAAATTTGAAACTTTATATCGCCTGTAAAGTTACAAAAATGTCGCTTAAACCAATTAGCCTTTCACGCCTCGATATAATAATAATAGGGTTGTCATCGTTTGGTCGATACCTAAATGTGTCCATACAAAAAGTAACCATGTTGTAAAAGAATAATTCGAAGAGTTCTTTCTTTTCAATTGTCTTTATTTAAGACGTTCCCTAGTTTAATGAGGATTTATATTCTGTATAATGAAAATCGTATCGAGTTTAAACTTAATAAATAAAAAGATATTTCTTAGATATTTTTTTTAAATAAGATTATATCGTGTGGAAATATTTGCTTTTTGTAAATTTCGCTTAGAGCCAAAGATGTAATATTTTCTGTGTTCAGCGCCTTTCAAAAGAACTGTCGAATTAAATACCATTCTCGACGAATACCATTGTATTCCAATGTAATTCTTCGATTAAATACAAAAGTCTTAAAAACGATGAGAGTTTTGTTTTGTAGAAAATTGTTTCTTACATCTTTAATTTTAAGATTGAACTTATTTCTATGATTCACTTCTCACTTAATCTTTTTGCATAATATGAACATTATGTGTCAAAATACGTAATTATTTTTTAAGCTATTGCATAGCTTTTATCGCGGGTTTTGAGCGCGGCGACCGAATCAAAAAATTCCGTAACGAAAATAAAACCTAACACCCCCCCACTCCGCCTACCATGTAGCTCGCATTCAACACATTCGCACGTTGTGCTTGTGTAGTGTTTGTGAATAAGAGCGCGGCGCGACGTCGCACTGCATCATGAAAAGTCTGCCCATCTCTCTCTCACGCGGTCTAACTTATGAGTGTGAAGGGGACAGTTAATGTTTTGCTTTTGTTAATGTTTATAAATATAGCGTGATCTTATTTTATTATTGTTTTAATATTCAATTATTATTGACTAATTATAATTGCATAAGTTGATAAAAAATGCTATGCAATAGCTTTACCGCGGCAGTCTCCGAGTGCCACGCGTGTTTTTTTTTAATATTTATTTTCATGAATAGTAAAATGTTTGTGTAATTTTGTATTCTTCTCTACTTAAATGCTATATAAATCTACTTAGTAATAATTGCTTAATTAAAAAAAGAATTGTAATAAAAATATTTTCAATGCATAATGTTCATAAATTAATTTAATTATTAAATCTACTATCTTTAGTTTTAAGTTTTTTTTTCTTCTGTAACATAAACACTAACTTGTATCTCCCTGTATGTATATTAAAGAGTACTTTTCTAATATATATCCTTTAGTTCGTAAATTGTTGAATAAAATTTAGAAATAAGTAACGAACGCGTAACATTCGCGTATTTCTTGGGCGCGTCCACTCATTAAAGCCTAACTGTATGCACAGGAAAACTGTAGACATCAAGCTTATAAACGAAATTAATTGATAGACACAAAACTTTGTAGACGGATATCTTTTATTAAAAATTATAACTTTGATTATTGAATAACAGAGTAGGTGTTTCGGTTAATTAAGATGATGAAAGATTCTTTTTTTTTGTTAAATTCGAAGTAAAATTAGAAGTAATGTATTTTCGTGTTTGGGTTTCAGATATCTACTGTATGTTTTGGATTGACAGTAGCTATAACAATAACTTTCCATTTTTCCGGAGATGGTGATTTATGTTTGGAATATTACATGTCCAAACTGTTATTTTTAAATAACAGTTTGGACATGTAATATTCCATAATATTATTTTATAAAGATACCATATTATTTTAATATGGTATCTTTAAATATTTCACGTCCACATAATTTCGGTATTTAATAAATAGTGAAGATGCCTTCACTATTGTCCGCAAGTGTACATACCATTGTACACTTGTGAACATGAGTAAAAATATGTTGACATATATTTGTTTCCGTCAAATTTCAAATGCACACAAAGGCTTACAAGATGCATACAGCTGAGTTTTGCTGAGTAGCCTCGCCTCACAATGTATCTATAATATTGTTGAGAGTTGCTACAACTAAGTCACTTACAATAGTTCTATTTAAAAAAAATACAATGGAAAACGTATTTATTTATTAAATATGAATTAACATTCATGAGGGAAATGTTGTTTTATTTCGTACCTTATTTTAGTTTGAGCCTCTCATCTATGACCCGTAAACTGCTGACACTAATAAACACATAATAATATTCAGGGTGATGTATCGCCTTAACTTAAAACATTTGATATGTTCATATGTGTATAGTCCTTAAAAAGAATGTTAAAGAATTTACCCAAAAAGATATGCATAAAATAATATAAGATAACGTAGTGTCTCAATCGATAAATAAAAACCTAAAGTTTTGTATAAAATAAACTTAAAACAAACAAAAGGAATTCGTCCGATGGGGGACACATCAAAGGAAAAACGAAATTGTTATTTTTATTTAATTTTAGCATTTTCATATTTAAATCTACCTTTTAAACCTTCTCTGGACTTCCACAAATAATTCTAGACCAAAATTAGCCAAATCAGTCCAGCCGTTCTCGAGTTTTAACGAGACTAACGAACAGCAATTCACTTATATATATATATATATAGATATCATCTTAATCATAAATAATTATTAACGCATTTTGCGGTGTGTACTGCTGACGTCCATGAGCGATGGTAACCACTCATCGACAGGTGGGCTATATGCTCGCCTGTCTTTTACTGGTGGTAGAATCTCTTGTGAGTCCACACGGGTAGGTACCACCAACCCGCCTATTTCTGCTGCGAAGCAGTAATGCGTTTCGGTTTGAAGGGTGGGGTAGCCGCTGTAACTATACTGAGACCTTAGAACATATATCTCAAGGTGGGTGGCGCATTTACGTTGTAGATGTCTATGGGCTCCAGTAACCACTTAACACCAGTTGGGCTGTAAGCTCGTCCACCCATCTAAGCAATAAATAAAAAAGTGCAATAGATAAAAGCATAGACGGGCGAGTTTGCATACGGCACAAGGTGAATTCCACTACCATTGACATTTATGCCCGTATAACGATTGTTCCCTATCAAACCAAAATGGACTACTGCATCGCGGTAGAAATGTACGATGGTATGAAACGGCATTCAATATCATGCCGATTTCCAAAAAAAAAAAAAACATGGGTCACCTTCGACAGAGGGATGATATTCTGTCCTCATATAAAAACAGTCCGGGACCGAACCGCATTCCTACTGAGTCTACCATCAGATCCAATAATCTTTGCATTAGACGCCTTCAGCTCTAACACTAGGAGCAGGCTTACGAACCCCGGTAACCGTATCCGTCGAACTCGACAAAGAGGTCGATGTGCAATGTAACCCATGCATCAGCTCGCTAAGTTTCTCGCCGGGTCTTCTCAGCGCGTCGTGATTCCGATCCGGTAGTAGGTTCATTTGCGAAGCAATTGCTCTTGAGTTATGAGGTCTCCTTCGGAGGCGCTCGGTCAGCTGTTGGCAAATCCTACCCCTCCTGGCTGAGCCTTTGCTCGTCGACTGAAAAGGCCTCCGGGGCACTAGTAATCCTTCAATCATAAAAAAAAACTGACTCTACCCCATGAAGCAAGTGCTCTACAAAACTTGCATACGCATCGCCATGACTTATCAAAGTGTAGTGATTGTTCACGAGGCCCTTACCATTATAACCTTTCTCCAGGTTATCCAATTCCGTTTTTGCATATGACAATTCGATTTGTCATAAGGTTTCCTTAAGATGTTCGTATCAAGGTAATGTTTTTATGTTCCTATTTATATGTATGTACATGTTTATATTTATGAAGTATTTATTTTGGCCTGAAAATTTTCACAGTTGACTACATATCATCTCAAAACTATATATTATATAACTAATATTTATATAAAAAAATCTTCAATTTTTTTTTTTTTTTTTATAACATCATGATGCAAACGAGCAAGACGGGTCACCTGATGGTAAGTGATTCACCGCCGCCCACGGTCACCAGCGTTTACGCCATTGCGTTGCCTTGATCGAGGCTCTTGACTATTTATGTCTAGAAGTATACCACTCCTTGAAATCGCACCCTAAAAAACTTGTTACTCTACGTGGAGCGATCATTTCCCTCATTAAGCCAACCCATTTCTTTCTCACAGAAGCGAGGATTGTTTAACAGTGGCTTCAAAAGCCACAGTACATCTGACAGCGATAGCTATCACTTGTAAGGCATCGTACTAAGCTGTCCTTAGCGAGTCAGGTGAACCCGCGTCGATACATACGTACGCGCTGTATAATAGTCAACGTCATAAATTTCCTAGACAAACGAAACAATTCTATGTATGGAGTAGGCGTTCCTATTTTACTTAAGTAAGTAATATAATCGATTGACTCATTATTCTGAGTAATTGCATTAAACTATCTTTAAAAAATGTGTCAAATACAAAAAGATATTTTTATTAATGTTAGTAAATAATAAATCGTATTGAAATTGTTGAAGTTACATTTGCCAATCACCTGTCTTTATCCGTCAAAATTCAAAAATATAAAATAGATATTAACACGAAAGATCTAAGCATTTAACTTAGTGATTAGAAGGTTTTGTCTATAGATCAATAAATCTTCAAATAATAGACCGATAACAAAAAGAAATATTTCTTGAAAATGTCACCTCCACGCGTTTCCTTGTTCTACATCGAACTGACGGTCCGCGAGCATTCACTTCAGTACATATGACCACGTGACAATAGTTACAGTCTTCTCTGCCATTTATTATTAGTGGATGAAATTAAAAAAAATGTGTAGTAGTGAATCTGTAAAAAAATATAATTGGTAAGTTTATTATTTACAATAATCATATCGAAACTCAGTTAGGTAATAATTATTTTTAGATAGTTTCATGTACTCATAGGTACTCACGGTTAAAATTAGTCAGTGTTTGCGTATGAGAAAAAAAAACCGACTTTATTTAATTAAAGAACTATCGATATTATTGAGCCTAGAAATCTGTAATTGTAATCTAATTAGAGTTTATTTTTGTTGTGTTCATCTCTAACTATTTGTGTCAATAATGAAAGTGAATAAGAATGGAATAATAATTTAAAAGGATTTTTTGATTAATAGATGTTCAGTAATAAATAATAAGAAAGGTTGAGAATTTTATAATTTAGTTCAGATTTAAAAAAGAGTTTTATATATTAGTTTTATGGGTGGCTCGTTAGAGCCCACTTATGAACAGCTAAGCGATTCCTATATTAAAACTTTAATTCAGTAGGCAGAAGCTTACATTACTGATGTCTATGAGCAGCGGTGAACACTAATCATCAGGTAGGTCGTATTCTCTTCTGTTAAAAATTTCGCTTACCATAATAAAAAATTTCGCTTACCATGTTGAGGAACAAAAATGAAATTTCAATAACATTGAAACAGTGGCTATCTTATTCTACAAACAAAAAACAAAAATCATGACCAAAAAATTCCGAACCCATTCTGGTGTCCAAAATCCAAAATGTCTGATGTCCAAAATATGTTGTATTTTTAGCCGTCAGATAAAAATATTATACTCTATAGCAGTAGACACAATAGGCACTTCGAATCAAAACTGAATAAATAAATCATTAAAATATACGATAATAATCATAGTCAATTGATGAAATTCTTAAATAATTCAATTGATTAAACAAATTTAAATAAAGCGCACACACAACAAAACACGACTTTTTTAAATTAATTCATTTACAACTCCAAAAATTTGTTTTTATTTACGCGCCAATAATTACGTCAAAAAAATCGTGTGCTCTTTTAAATATGGCGTCTCATTGAACGCGTGTAGAGAACCATTTATGGAGGCATAATGGTAAAGCGACACAAATTATACTCATTTAGTGGTAATTTAATAAACTTAACTAAATTATAGACATTTAATTCGATTTGAGCGATATAGACGACTAGAGAAGGCACTCACGGTCAGTGACCTTGGACGTTGTCATAATTTTATTGGCTGTAGCGTATAAAAAAAGTTTTATGAGAATTCAAAAGTTTATTTGCTACTTTCATTGAACTTGAACGATATTTTTCGTATTGCAAATTAATGTAATTGACATTTGAAAAGTAATCAAAATGCTCTTGAACATTTACTTGATGAACAAACTTACGTTTATGTTTGAAGATCTATAAAATTAATAAGAATAGCAATTTATCCCAGTTGTACTGTAGTAGTACTCATCTTTGCTCTACATTGACACAGGTTATAAATGACTGACTCGGTGGTACAGTAATTATCACACCTGATTGTTGCGCAGAGGGTCGTGGGTTCATTGAACGGATTTGTTTGCTCTTTTTCTGTGTGTTTATTATCTTTATATTTAAAACGTATGTATGTAAGTCAGTCTCTAGTACCCATAACACAGGGAATCCTAATTTGGAGTCGGATGACCGAGCGTGATTAGTTCCCAGTTATTTATTATTATAAATAGCTCAAGTACCATTATACTACCCCGAAAACCCATTTTTCTTACAATTGAAAGCATTAAAATTAAATGTGAGTCGACGACCCACAGTCCACCTCACGCGTTATTCCTTTTGAGGCTGACATTCACGATCTTGTGACACACATGAATTTGTACATAACGTGAAACATGTTTACGAGTACTCACGACTGGTAACCTGTTATCTAACGCCGATATTGTTGATAGTTTCTCGTCATACCAGTCGCTTGCGACGAATGATCTGGCGAGTAAATTAGCGTGCAGACACAGCCCACTGAGTTTCTCGCCGGATCTTCTCAGTGGGTCGCGTTTCCGATCTGGTGGTAGATTCTGTGAAGCACTGCTTTTGCTAGGGTTAGTGTTAGCAATGACGTCAGGTTTGAGCCCCGTGAGCTCATCTACTTGTTAGGGTTACGGTGAAATGGTCTCTCAAGACGATCAGCTTAGGTAGGACAAAAAAAAGTTGATAGTTTTTATTGCAGCTAAATATTATACAGAAACATTCAATTGCTCAAATAAGCAACTGCTTCTAAAATACGAAGAATGTTGCGATGGTGTATGTAAATATGAATATTTATCAATTACGCTCTATAGCGTATTTTTCATTTTAAGATTATATAATATACGTAATTAATCAACAGAAAAATGGAAGAAACATTGGATGGGCGGGAAGTATCGGCCGGTGGTTTCGACTCGGCGGCCATCTTGAATGATGACGTAGCACCAACTACGAGCTTCTGTTATGGGATTCCGAATTTATTTAACGGGTACGATTTATTCCGATCTTTACGAACAAAATGCATGTACCATTAAGACACCCAGGCTTCTGTATGTGCACGATGGACCGGTCTCTTCTTTTTCTCCACCTTATCCCACTACGTGGGGTCGGCACAGCAAATTTTTCTCTTCCATTCTCTTCTATCAGCCGTCATCTCAACACTCACTCCTCTCTTTCTCATATCGTCATTCACACACTCCATCCATGACTTCTCTAGTCGACCTCTTCCCCTTCCTCTTCCCCCTCTACCTTGCACTACCACTACCGGTAAAATTTTAATTCTCATTACAATGATATGAAGACTTCGTGGCCTAGAGGATAAGACGTCCGGTGCATTCGTATCGGGCGACTGTACCGGTGTTCGAATACCGCAGGCAGGTACAATTTCTCAAAAAAAAATCCTGTCGTTACAGTTTTACCAATTTATGAATAAATACTATTTATAATTGCAATAAAACTATCAAAATGATGGATTTAAATTTTTAACGAATTTAGTTTGGGTCCTGGTTCCGTTCTCTGTGAGCGTCCTGAGACTGAGCCTTCAGAAGCTTACCCTCAAAACACCGAACCTACGGAGGACCAGGAACAACAGTTTGAAGACGACGAAGAATACTCACCTAAATCCAGTAAGATCATCATGTACATTTCTCTTTTTTTTTTATTGCTTTAGATGGGTGGACGAGCGCACAGCCCAGCTGGTGTTAAGTGGTTATTGGAGCCCATACACATCTACAACGTAAATGCGCCACCCACCTTGAGATATTAGTTCTAAGGTTTCAGTATAGTTACAATGGCTACCCCACCCTTCAAACCGAAACGCATTACTGCTTCACGGCAGATATAGGCGGAGTATTGGTACCTACCCATTCGGACTCACAAGAGGTCCTATCATCAGGAATTACGCAAATTATAAAAAGTCCGCAGTAGTTAAAAAATCTATGCACCTGTATATCTCTCAGTTTGTTTGACGATAATATTGTAATTTTAATACGTTTACAGGCTCAGGGTCGAAGGGTGACGTACCCAAAAGAAAACAAAGAAGATACAGGTCAGTAAAAAATATATGAATAATAAATTATATAATTTTAAATAAATTTAAAGTTTATCGAAGCGAATAAAGTTAAATATTAATATGATATTTCCGATCAGAATATTTAGTTTTAGAAGCTGAAAATTGCTAATGAGATTTTGAGCTAAGACAAGCTATTAATTTATTATTGATTTATATATATTGGTATTTGAACTATTGATTCCAGAACCACCTTCTCCAATATTCAGCTGGAGCAGTTGGAGTCAGCGTTTCAGAAGACCCACTACCCCGATGTGTTCTTTAGAGAAGAACTTGCTATGAGAATTGACTTAACGGAGGCCAGGGTCCAGGTAGTAAATGTACTTAAATTTTACCAGATTACTGACCAGCTTAACTTCTATGTCAATTCAAGAGGGTAGCGTAATTGGTAAAATGTCCAGTATTTTTGCTCTGAGTGATTTCACATTTCCAAAATTCCAATCGAGCGTTGGATATCAATTGCTACACTTACTATTGTATAATACAGATTTGTTATAATATAATGTTCATAATGTAAAGTCGTCGTGGTCTGCAACGATATTCAAATCCCGCAGGCGTGTACCCATTTTTCTAACGAAATACGTACCTACTTAACTAATGTTCACGATTGACTTCCATGGTGAACGAATAGCATCGTGTAATAAAAATCAAACCCGCAAAATTATAATTTGCGTAATTACTGGCGGTAGGACGTCTTGTGAGTCCGCACGGGTAGGTACCACCACCCTGACTATTTCAGTCATGAAGCAGTAATGCGTTTCGGTTTGAATGGTGGGGCAGCCGTTGTAACTATACTGAGATCTTAGAACTTATATCTCAAGGTGGGGGGTGGCATTTACGTTATAGATGTTTATGGGCTCCGGTAACCACTTAACACCAGGTGGGCTGTGAGCTCGTCCACCCATCTATGCATAAATTGCGGTGCCGTTAAATAATGCTATTCCTTCTAAATGTTATTCATGAACACCTTAGTATGCAAGCGCGTATTTAATGGGTTATTTTTGTCCATTATGCTAAAGAAAGTATGGAAGACAGTTCAATGCCACTTAATTATATTAGCTTAAAGAGTCCGACATAAAAGTGAAATTTTGCATAATTTGTTCTCGACTGTTCTCAGGTATGGTTTCAAAATCGGCGGGCAAAATGGCGTAAGCAACAAAAGTCGGGTTGTGATCAATTCCCCCCAAGAGGCCGGTCACCCTCGGACCGTTCTCCTTCTGCTCTGGCGCTGGAGATGAGGGATTTTATCACTATTCCAGGTAAATCCAATAATTAATATTTTTGGAACGAAGTTCCTTATCGCGCGTTGTGAAAGGGGGCTAGACGGAAAAAATTCTTACGAAAAGTTGTCACGACACTTTTTAGATCCGTCATTCTGACCAATCAACGTGTAGGCGCTTATCGCGTGACATTGCTCGTATCCGATTGGTCCGCGTAATGAGTACAGTTTCTCGAGATAGCGTTTCAACAATAGTAATTTAGTTCATAGTATTGTTTTTTTTTTCTTCATAAGGCCGTAATTTATTATTATAACTTAAAAAAAAATTACAATTCCTTCACTAATTAATCGAAAGGAACTTCGTTCCATCCGGGTGTCCCTTGACACCTCTGATGTTTTTTTTTTTTATTTGTTAGATTAAGGCAAATAAACGAATTATAATGGTCATTATAGCCTGCATCCTTATCAGCCGATAGACAATAGTTTTAAATGCACGAAACTATAATTCAAAATTAATCACAGTAGCTTCTTAATCTTACATTATAATAATTTCAGTTTCGTCGTCGCAAATGGTGAATTTAACTGAAATACCAAATCAGAAGCAAACAGGTCCAGCTATTCACATATCAGCACTTCCAACACGACAGAATCCTCAAGCTGAACTGCCGACTTTCTCGATTCCTCTACAATACAATCTTGGTACATTCAAAAAAGTTGACGATGTTCAAATCGAAGAAACAAACGTCACGCAATGGGACAGCAGAATGATACCAACTTTCAACCTAATGAATCTCAAACCACTCATGGAAACAAGAGAAGATGTTAATATTCATGAAATGAAATACGAAGTGAAGGACGAAACAAATAGAGTTAATTTTAATGAATTGAACACTCAAGATATTGAAACTGATTTACTCAAAGAGACAGCTAATGAAGGACAAAATATATCACCGGATTTCGAAATAAGGTACCAATATGAGAATGAACACAATAAAAGGTTTAGGGGCGGCTTTGATAATTCCATGATAGAAGATGGCAGGAATGATTATATGTGCGACAGTGAGTTTCTATGTAAAAATAACTTCGATAAAGACAAAACTAGTGAATTCGATGAGTGTCATCTTTTGGATGCGGATAATAATGTTGGTATGAGTAATTTTGGAAGTAATTTATAAGGGTTTTAATTCTAGTTGTAGTGTAGCAATGTAGTAGTCGGGTTTTGTGCAATAAATATTTGTTAAATTAAATCAATTGTAAATAAAATTGTTCAGTACATTTATTATTGACCCACGCTGTTGTTATAAATGGCGTTAGCAGTCTTGAATTCGTGGAATGCAATTGAACTTAATAGCCTTGGCCAGTCATACATATATGCAATCGTTATTATATGAATAGGTTTGACCTTTCGTTATTATTCGTGACATTAAAAATATTAAACTAATGTTCGACGGATTCTTACCACGGATAGTAAAATTTATCGAGTCTCCAATGTTTCAGTGAGCTGTTATAAGTCTATTCGTAGTCATGGAGCTTTCGGCTCACCGTCCACTAATAGAGAAGCTTAAAAGCTAATATAAAACGTGTATTACAGCAGATTGCAACCTGGTAGTGTAATTATGGCTTGGTAACTATTTCATGTTCTCCATTTAGAATGAATAGAAAATGAATTGGTTATAATTTTAAAATGCACGTTGAATTCAAGAGGATACATTACCATAATTGTTATTCGTCATGGCCTAAAGGATAAGACGCCCGGTGCATTCGTATCAAACGGTGCAACGGTGTTCGAATCCCGCAGGTAGATACTAATTTGGTAGATACATTAATGAAATACATACTCAACATATGTTCATATTTTACTCTCACGGTGAAGGAATAACAGGAATAACATCGTTTAATAAAAAACAAACACGTAAAATTATAATTTGCTTAATTACGGGTGGTTGGACGTCTTGTGAGTCCGCACGGGTAGGTACCACAACCCTGACTATTTCTGCCCTGAAGCAGTAATGCGTTTCGGTTTGAAGGGTGAGGCAAGCCGTTGACTGTTAAACTGAGACTTTAGGACTCATATGTCAAGATGTGTGGCTGCATTTACTTTGTAGATGTCTATGGGCTCCGGTAGCCATTTAACACTAGGTGGCCGTGAGCTCGTCCATTTATTTAAGAAATAAATAATTGTAAATAGACATGCTATAACAAAAACCGACTTCAAATAGAAAAAAAAGATATTCCAAAACAAATTAATATACACTAAAAACAATAATCATGGAAATCGGTTGGCGTGATATTGAGTTATTAAGTTATTCATCTATTTATCGCGCACGTACTTAATGCAAATTTAAGACTTATATGATGTTATTATCAAATTGGACTAAATTGAAATGGGACCACACGAGAAGCGTCACTTTTCTAATAAAAAAAAAATCATCAAAATCGATTCACCCAATCAAAAGTTATGAGGTAACAAAAAAAAAAACATACAGTCGAATTGAGAGCCTCCTCCTTTTTTGAAGTCGGTTAAATAAAAAGATGATTACCAATTTCACATTGAAATTGGTAAGTGCGACTATTACTGTTATCAGTAAGATCATCTTTGATTACCGGCTAATAAAAAGTCGATTTGCGTACATAAACTAGTCGACATTGGTGAGTTTATTATAGCACTCTTATTACAATGAAATTACTGGTCTAGGTAGGTGGTGACGCGGTCGCTTGAATACGTCGACGTCACGCAGACTTACACTGTTCAATCGATGCTTGAATAGTTTTCGTGCTTGCTGTTTGAGCGAATAATATTATTGAGTTAATCACTTTATTAAGACTTTTTTTTGGTCTTCAAAGACAAACGAGACAGCTATGAGTCATTGGAAACACTTTTCTTTCCTAGCGGTACAAGGTACTCAGACAAGAATCTGCTTCTGGTAACAAGAGCGGGTGCTATTGTTGACTACTAATCTATCTATCTATATATATAAAAATGAATTGCTGTTCGTTAGTCTCGCTAAAACTCGAGAACGGCTGGACCGATTTGGCTAATTTTGGTCTTGAATTAGTTGTGGAAGTCCAGAGAAGGTTTAAAATGTAGATAAATATGAAAATGCTCGGAATTATATAAAAATAACAATTTTGTTTTTCCTTTGACGTGTCCCCCGTCGGACGGATTCCTTTTGTTTGTTAAAAGTTTATTTTATACAAAAGTTTAGATCTTTTATTTATCGATTGAGGCACTACGAAGTCTGCCGGGTCTGCTAGTGCAATAATATAAATAGAGTAAAAGAGGGATCAATTTATCTACATAAAGTAACTTATTGGTAAGAATGTCTGGAACTAGTGGGGGACCGTCATCCGATGTCTTCCCGCCACAATGCAGATATGCGTTCTGTTTTGAAGTTTGAAGGGCGGGACAGCTGTGCTTCATTTATGTGGTCGATGTCTATGGGCTCCGGTAACCACCGGCTGTTAGTTCATTCACCCATCGATGCGATGCGAGTCATCGACGTTTTCATAGAATAGACAAAACTCCTAGTAACTGAGCGAAAGAGGACCAGCCAGGATGTCGGTAAGTAATTGTTAAGCCAAATATTCTAGGGGAAATAAAGATTCGGAGGCTTAGGTGGCTTGTGCATTTAGGGATAGAGTAGGATCGAGCTGTTAAGCAGGTGTATCGAAGGGACATCGTTCTGCATGCAAGCCCAAGTATCTTTAGTCTGATGCTGTGGAAGGGGATCTGCGCGTGCTCCTACTGTCAGATTAGCAAGGTCCCGGCGCAGCACCAGTGAGGCAGCCTTTAATTAGTAGCCTAGCAAGCACTAGCAAGCCACAGCTTTGCTCGGCTTTCAAGCCTCTCACCACCATCATTTCCATCATTCGTCTATATTAAGAGGATATCTGTAATTCGTATTTTGAGTACTGGTAGTGATTGGTGTCCCAAAAAACTTATCGCGTATCGACCCCTAAGTATATTTAATAAAAGTTTTTGTCGTTTAATTATTAATTTACAGTTCTTCTACTCGATAGAATCCATTTTTTTTGAATAAGTCGAAGCTACTCCCCTACTAAAATACGGGTGCAAACTTTAAACAAAAAAACCTTTCCTCATTGTAAATTCTACGAAACTATTGATTCATTCCGAGAATAAAACTCGTAAGTTCAGTGAATGTTGAATAGTGAACAGTTCCGCGTAAAAATGTTCTCATTAGGACGATGTCCGGGGACAGTTGGGGTCCGAGAGGTAATTCCTGATAACGACCTTCGTAAATTAGCGTTTGCTAAGTAATTAGTTTAAGGATCGATGGCTGGAATATAACAAACGCTTGGGTTTCAGGAAAATTATGTTATTGTTCGTTCTATTTGGAAGTTGTATTTTTTTTTCTATTGCTTGGATAGGTGGACGAGCTCACAGTCCACCTGGTGTTAAGTGGTTACTGGAGCCCATGGACATCTACAACGTAAATGCGCCACCCACTTTGAGATATAGTTAAAACGGCTTCTCTACCCTTCAAATCGAAACGCATTACTGCTTTACGGCAGAAATAGGCAGGGTGGTGGTACTTACCCGCGTAGACTCACAAGAGGTCCTACCACCAGTAATTGCTTAAGTTTAGATATTTAATCATTTCATTGTATTGTATACGTGGGTTAATAAGCCCACCGCATAACTGTTGTTAAGGAGTTACTTATTGAGATCATAACTTGGATACCGCCAGCTTGAGACATTACATAGAAGTCTCAATCCTATTCTGTGATGGTTGACCCTCCAAAACGGAACACACAAGGATCATGGTAGCTCCCACATTTTCGCCTTGAAAGATAGAATAGTCAACTGTCTAATTTAATTGGAAGCTATACGTTAAAATAACATGAATACTTTACACCACTATTATACTCGAAATAGGCAAAAGCAAAACAGTTAATTAACCATTTTCTCCTCTACTCTCCAACAAATTTTCTTTATCTTAGTGGCTATTGGAGAGTTTTAGTGATTTTTTTTTCAAAATCTAATCTACAAACAAGAGAGAAAACGTAATGCGTAAATTGATTATGGTCTAATTTGGATCACTGAATGAACAAAAGATATGTTTATAGTTTTTGTAGGCAGACGAGCATAGGCCCACCTGATGATGAGTAGTTAGCCTCGCTGATGGACGTCTAATGCCAAGGCATGCTCAAGATCCTACCTAGTACTGAGTACTCTCCGAATGATAAATGGCAGAAAAGATAGAACAAACCCATTCTCGATAATTTAGATGTGTGGACGAGCTCACAGCCCACCTGGTGTTAAGTGGTTACTGGAGCCCATAGACATATACAACGTAAATGCGCCACACACCTTGAGATATAAGTTCTAAGATCTCAGTATAGTTACAACGGCTGCCCCTTCAAACCGAAACGCATTACTGCTTCACGGCAGAAATAGACGGGCGGTGGTACCTACCCGTGCGGACTCAGAAGAGGTCCTACCACCAGTAATTACGCAAATTATAATTTTGTGGGTTTCATTTTTATTACACGATGTTATTCCTTCACCGTGGAAGTCAATCGTGAACATTTGTTAAGTACATATTTCATTAGAAAAATTGGTACCCGCCTGCGGGATTCGAACACCAGTGCATCGCTAGATACGAATGCACCGGACGTCTTATCCTTTAGACCACGACGACATAGCATTTCCAGATAACATGAAAAGACTCTGATAGTCATAACGAAATTGAGGCTTTGATCTCATTTCTGGAGATTAGAATTCGGAATACCCATAGGTTCTTGTAACAGTAACGCATCCACGGCCAGAATAAAAATACTATGCGTTACAAATACAGAATATATAAATATCCAATAAAGGTGCCACGCTATTATATATGACGGAGAGGCTGGCACCATCAAAGAGGTCCGCTTCGTTCGGCTGCTAGAGCCTGTTTGGTGTGTGTGTGTTTTTTCCCTACTTATACTGATAGCCATAAGAGGCTATTTCAGCTTCGCCATAACATGTAGGTAAGCTCACGGGCCTCAAACCTGACGACATTGCTAACACGAACCCTAGAAAGAGCCGTGCTTCGCAGAATCTACCACCGGATCGGAAACGCGACCCACTGAGAAGATCCGGCGAGAAACTCAGTGGGCTGTGTCTGTGGGTTAATTTACTCGTCGAGCCCTTCGTCGCAAGCGACGGGTTCGACGAGAACGTTGACCGGCTTGAGGTACCTAAAAGCACCCGTTTTGTGCGACAATAGTCACTCGTATTTATGGTAGAAAGTGGGGGCGGCTTAGTTACGAATTGTCTTGAACACGGTCTTAAACAGCTGTTGACATGTGTAACGTTAAGAAAACACTTAACTTTAACTATTTTTAGTTAACGAAATAGTGACGTTGCGCCGACATATACTCTTATATTTATTGAACAACACTGAAGTGGACATTACATTGAAACAGAACTGTTCACGTCAGTAGCACAACTCTGATTTAGGCATTTATTTTTGTAACATCGATCGATTGTAGTATTTGAGTACAAATATATTTAGCAGTCGTAGATTGTAAAGCAAACTCGCCAAGCTAATGCTACGATCGGTTTCAGTTTGAAAAAGCTTAATCTCGATGTCATTTTGTCAATATTAATGACATTCATAATAAATAGCTTATTCGCGGCTCACCTGGTAGTCTCTTGTGACGATGACATTTAAAATCTATACATTCGATTTCCACATTGGGCAAACATTTATCTGATGAATAGGTTTGTTTACTCTTTGTCTGGGTACTTATTAACAATATATGTATATATTATTATTTAAAAGTATATAAGTATGTATGTCAGTCTCTGGTACCCATAACACAGGAAAACCTAATTATACATACATATTTTTTCAACATCTATAGCATATAAAAAAAAATTAGTTCTAAATAAACCAGCTAATAATAGTTTATAAGAAAATCGAGTAGTTGTAAGCAATGTTCGATCTGTAAGCATCGTGGAAGTGTTAACGTAAAATCAGGTCAATTCGTCTGGGTCAAAGGGTTTAAAAAAAGCTCATTCATCGAAAATCAATTTTCGGCTTTACAATAAAAACGTTTGATTCGAAATTTCCTTGTATTTATTATGTATTGTTGGATGAATCACGTGACCGATTGACATGTTAGACGATTTTTACGTTAAAGCAACAAAGACAGAAAAATATAGCGAATTTCTAAACAAAAAAAAAACATGTGTGGCACTCGGGGGCTGCCGCGATAAAGCTATTGCATAGCATTTTTTATCAACTTATGCAATTATAATTAGACAATAATAATTTAATATTAAAACAATAAAAAATAAGACCACGCTATATATAAAAACATTAACTGTCCCATTCACTCCCATAAGCTAGACCGTGCGAGAGAGAGATGGGCAGACTTTTCATGACGCGCATGCAGTGCCACGTCACGCCGCACGCTTATTCACAAACTACACAAGCGTGTGAATGTGTTGAACGTGAGCTACATGGTAGGCGGAGTGGGAGTGTTAGGTTTTATTTTCGTTACGGAATTTCTTGATTCGGTCGCCGCGCTCAAAGCCCGCGATAAAAGCTATACAATAGCTTAACATTTAATGAAATAAATTATTTTGGTTATTACTAATGCAGAATGTATTCATTTTTCTACATATACTATAAAACAGTTTCATTTATAATAGTGCTGAATGTATGTTCTTACTTATTTTTCTATGTCACTAAACACAAGCACACTGTAATCCGACAAAGACCTGAACCCTAAAAATCTAACAAAAGAAACTCGAATTTAAAATAAAATGCAAAGATATGACATTCATTTGATGAAATTCATTCCAATATAATACGACCACAACGTACTATTTCGAATTTCTTATATAACTCCAGCAGGCTGTTATAATATTTATATCTATCGTGATTGTGCATAAATTCCAATAGACCGTATCTCAAATGTACAACTAATATGAATGGTGTAAAGCAAACAAGGTATCTGGAAAACTTCATTCGCTCATCGATTTTATACTTAATCCTAAAGCTTTAAGGGTCATTTTATATATGAGATATTTTCAGGACAATTATAAAACCAAATAATCGAATTCACACACATATGCACTATTTTGCTCGTTTTATTTTATTAAAACGAAATTGGTTTCTATCGGTGGGACTATTAAGTTGAAAATCGATTAAAACTGTGTATAAATTGTACAACCTATTGACTTGTAGGACGGTGTGCATTCGGTTTTCAGGCACACCACCTCAGCGGGCGAGTAATTTAGATATCCATAGTATTTAGAGCTTTCGCGTTACCGTTCAAAAACCATTTTATTTTGAAAATGTTATGGTGCATGTCATCTTTTGGAATGTTGCAGTAGCCACGGCCGAGGGCTGAAAGGGGTGTAGGGAGGCACGGAGGGGGGAGCTAAAGCCTTTCCAGGCGAGTCTACTACGTTAGTATTGTCGCGTCTGTCGTACTGCACGCACGGATGGCGCGCGTCAACCGTTTAAATTTTTCCATTTTTTAGAAACGTAATTTTCTTTTCGTCTTATCTTAATTACTTTCTAATTTGTTTCCTTTATGAGTGGACGCTGTGTGTTCCGAGAGAGCGTGNCTACGTTAGTATTGTCGCGTCTGTCGTACTGCACGCACGGATGGCGCGCGTCAACCGTTTAAATTTTTCCATTTTTTAGAAACGTAATTTTCTTTTCGTCTTATCTTAATTACTTTCTAATTTGTTTCCTTTATGAGTGGACGCTGTGTGTTCCGAGAGAGCGTGAATCTGAGTGTTGCCTTATCTGTAAATAAGTATTTGACCCAGTTTGTTTTGAAAGTGTTCTATTTTATGTTGTTTTTTTTTTTCAAAATCACATGGGATTTTAGAATGGATGATGCTATTTGAATTAAAAAATGGAAATGTCAGTCGAAAGCGCGCGAAAACCAGGATACAGGACCGTTAAAATGGCGGGAACGTAGCCGAAGTGTGCGTAAGAGAATGTTATTAAAATTTCAAGTACAAATTTAAAATGGAAATTGTACCGTAATCCAGAAAGCTCCTGGATCATGCTGGGGGAAATTGGGAATTAAAATATTAAGCAGAGTTTTGTTTAAGCAACGTTTTATGATTGATTATAATGTTTAATGCATGCACACGATGCCGATGCAATCTTATTACTAGCTTGAGTAATTTCCGCAAAGCGAAGCGGTTCGAATATTAAAGCCTAAGGGAATAATTATTCTTGAGGAATTAATGAAAATTGGTAAAGGTCTGCTTACAATAAAGAAACCTTCAAACTTAAAAAAAAAAAATGTTTTAGTCATGAATGTCACTAACTCTTTGACTATACGAAAGAGGGGAAAAAGATAAAAAAAAGTGTAACTGCTTCGTTCATTTTACAACCTGAGTTTACGAGCAGTAACATTGACAAGATACAAATGTCTACGTAAGGTCTACGGTTCGTAGGGGCTCTACGAAAGCCTACGAAATTCTTTTGAACTTGATGTTTAAATAATTGAAATGTCTCCTTAAAATGTTCTTTACCGTTCTCAAAAGACGTGTGCATTATAATTTTAAGAGAAATAAAATTAAATAAAAATTATACAGAATATAAAAGGAAACCCAAACGGTTTAAAGATTAATTTTAATGACAATTTGGCCTTTTTACATTTGTTTTCGTGTATCATATATGTAACTTTAACAGCCAATAATTTGCTATATCGTTCGGAACGGATCTATCGTCTTTTCGCATTATAAGTGTACCTACGATTTCCAAAAATATTCGAAATTGAGTTAATATGCGGAATCATTTGGTATCACCAGTAAGCGTAGTTTAGTTTTAATGATTTTTTTAGTTACCTATATTTTGACTACTATGAACAAAATGAATACATAATGCTATCTTAATTTAAAAGACATGTAATGTAACTGGTAAAAATTAAAAAATAAATGTTGCAAAGATGATTAATATTAAAAATATCACATGTCAACCTTTAAAACACTCTCCTGTAAAATTAGTAAGTTTTGAGATTATACAGTTTTAATGCGAGAAGACGATATAGCAAGATGGTATTATTTATTTAAACTGCCTTCATTTAACGTTATGATTTATTATTCTCGGCGCAATCCGTCAAACCGCCGGTCGTGTTCACGATCGAAACTAGTTTCTGGACTTCTAAAATACGAACCGCTTCAGCCAGAGATTGGCTTTCAACGTTACGTTCCTAACTCGCGGCTCGACCTAATTAGTTCAGTGTAACAATACGTTTATGTTTCAACGGACACTCAAAAATAAACTTTATTCATTTCACTTAACTTAAATTTTCGTGTGCTGAAAATATAATATTTGTATATTATATGTATTTTAGTTTTAATTACTTTTCAATGTTTAGTTCGCTTCGGATTTGAATGTAAAGTGATTTAATACGTCCTTAAAATGTATTATTTGTTAATCATAAAAGAAAAATGTTTTTTGTGGAGAGATTTTGAGAATTAACGATAACTGTAACTATACTGAGACCTTAGAACTTATATCTCAAGGTGGGTGGCGCATTTACGGGTGTGGATGTCTATGGGCTCCAGTAACCACTTAACACCAGGTGGGCTGTGAGCTCGCCAACCCATCTAAGCAATAAAAAAAATTAATTGTTTTTTTTTTGTGAACATAATTGATTTACATATTTGTTATTATCTCTACGCGGTATTTAAGCGTATGCTTAATAAAGTAAGAATTGACTTACTATTCAACTTTATCGAAATTTTATGAGATATATAGTTAAAAAACTTATTATTTTCTAATATAAAAAACGAAATGTCTATAAAAAAAAATGTCAAAACAATTTTTCAAAGTGCCGCACTCATTCGCAAAAGGTACAAAAGAGCTCTTCATAAAAATGTACTGGAAATAACATTTACTTAATTGACGTTCTGGGGAATATGTGTACATACGTGATAATGCCAAAAAATATCACTGTGAGCAGAATTGAAGCAAATGTTATTCATGAAAACTGTTCGAGATTCCTAGAGTTAACCAAAAGGAGGTTTATCGTACCAACTGGGAATAGGTATGGCATGTTATATATTGTATTCTTTTCGCCACCTAATATTCTGTGGCAGGTGGCAGTTCGTGTAAGACCAAGCTTCATTCGAGAAATATTTGGTTTGCGTATCATTTTCAGTGGGATAAACAAAATTTTCCTTTCACACAATTTTGGCTTTGATATTCTTTACATAATACACTCAGTTGCGCTTCGTGATGATTGTCGTGATTCTGAATTTTTGAATATTGTAAAGAACATATCTATCGATATAACATTTTTTTTTATTGTAGTACATACCGCAGTTTGTTTGTTAGCTTAGAATACTTTATTAAAATTGGATCATGCGTAATAGTTGTATTGTACTGGCAAAAATACAGTCTGGCTATTTAGTCAGTTGCCGGATGACTTAAATTTAAAGACGCAAGACCTCCTTGGTTACCTAATCAACATAATAATATAATAATAATAATACGTGTCATAACCCGTAATAATTATTTTTATGTTTTTTGAAATATGATCTGAAATTTGTTTTATCTTGTTTTTTGTCGATAAGTATACACATATCGTTTGGTATTATAATTTTATTCTAGTACTAATAAAGATTTGGTACATTGTGAGAGAAAAAAAAAACAAAAATGACAGACACGATTGACGTTTGCAATGCTATGCTTGGCGAGGCGGTAGGGCCTCCTGTGAGTCCGCACGGGTAGGTCCCACCGCCCTGCCTATTTCTGCCGTGAAGCAGTAATGCGGTTCGGTTTGAAGGGCGGGGCGTCCGTTGTAACTATACTGAGACCTTCGAACTCATATCTCAAGGTGAACGGCCGCATTTACGTTGTAAATATCTATGGGCTCCGGTAACCACTTAACACCAGGTGAGCTGTAAGCTCGTCCACCTATCTAAGCAATAAAAAAAAATTAAAAAATGCTTGGGGTATCTTGAGGAGTTACATGTTAATTTTACAATTAAGGTGGACTTTAATTGTCCTTTATTTTAAACTTAAAAAGTTTATTCTATTAAATTAATTAATCAACAATTTACCTTTAACTCAAAAACAATAGCTATATTCAACGAAAAAGACAAAACCGTGTTGGTTCGTTCGCAATACTTTTACTTTTCCGATATGCAGTTACGGTGAAAGCCATCCAAATAAATCACCGGTACGATTGTATTGTCTAGTCAGAGGCAAGGGCACGCGAATCGATACGAACCCGACTACTCGATTATTGTATCCGAAATATCGTGTGTTATGTCACTATAAAGTTTTATCGATGGTTTTTTATTGGGGTCCGTAATCGTAACGTGGAGCAGGTGTTTCGGTCAAATCGTTATGTCCTTTACTAAGTCCGGTTTTAATTATCATCAATTACGACATATTGAGTTATTTGAATTTATCCAATACTAGCGACCGGCCCTCGCTTCGCTTCGGAAACTGTAATTTATTATTGATTTCTCAACTATTTAATGGATGTTATTATACATATAAACCTTCCTCTTCAATCACTCTATCTATTAAAAGCGCAACTAATTCCCGTTGCGTAGTTTTAAAGATTTAAGCATACATAAAGACAGACGGATATAGGGACAGAGAAAGCGACTTTGTTTTATACTATGTAGTGATAGTGAAGATTCGCGAAGCTTGTAATAAAGTTGTTCGAATCTCTATATCGGGCAAGGATTAATAAGACACGTGTTCAGTTAAGTGACTAACGTATATTGGGATTACAACCTAACGTGCTATCGACAGCCCGACAATCCGGAGACTGACGTAGCATCATTGCAATATAATTACCGCTAACACATACATATAATTATTAGTTGCTATGGGGACATTTGTGGTCACTACAAAGTCATCACAGATAGAATTAATTTTTTTTGTATTCTTGCTAAGCAAACATGGCTTCTTGTTTAGTTGAGTTGAGATCACTTTTATCTTGAGTTTTTAATTAAATTTTTAATATCTCTTAATCATTACCATCATTATAATTTTAATATCTCATAATCATTATTTTTGCCCACGATTACATCCATATACAGTGCTTGTAAAGAAATCACAGATTCTTTGGACGATTAAAAGCTTCATATTCTTATTGCTTTCGTTAGCCGACGAGCATATGGCCTGTCTGATGGTGAGTGGTTACCGTTCCTCATGGACCTCAGCAATGCCAATTCGCTTCCCAAAGTTCAAGCATTTTCAGTAGTAAAACATTAGATGATATAATATTATACAAACTGATCATGCAAAAATAATAAATAGCGAGAAACATAAAGACGCCTCGTGAATCGAACGAAGCATGTCTTAGTTGGACGTCCGGTATATTTTATTTATACCAACGGACCGTTGGGAAAAATAGCCGTGAATACCTTTTATGGTTATTGATTTTGTGCATGACCTTAAGGCCTTTGTTTTTATATTGAAATTGAAGAATATTATGGATACACGTGCGATTTTATAAAGGGAATTTTAATAAAATAAGACCTTTATTACCTATTATTATATATATATAATAGTACCTATTAAGATCTGATTTCTCCTGCATATTTCTGCCGTGAAGCAGCAATGCGTTTCGGTTTGAAGGGTGGGGCAGCCGTTGTAACTATACTTGAGACCTTAGAACTTACATCTCAAGGTGGGTGGCGTATTTACGTCGTCTATGGGCTCCAGTAACCACTTAACACCATGTGAGCTGTGAGCTCGTCCACCCATCTAAGCAATAAATAAAAATAGTAGATGGATTTAATAATAAAGGGTGTGATTTTGTCAAGTTTGACGTTTTTTTATATTTAATAGTCCGATTATGTAATTTTAGTTTTGTTCAATTAATACCGTTTTCTGGTGCTAATATCAATATTTTTTTGGTATTAATCACTAAAACAATGAGCCATTAATAACCGTTATTAATTACATACAAATACAAAAAAATAATATTGTTATTTGATTGTTGAACTTACAAGACGTTTTAGCATAAAACAAAATATCACTTTTTGAATAAACTGGACTGCCATCTCATTACATACTAAAACATAATTTGACCCCTTTGATTTCAGGTCATAGAATTATAGTTTTATAAATCAATATATATTTTATTTTTTTTATTGCATAGATGGGTGGACGAACTCACAGCCCACCTGGTGTTAAGTGGTTACTGGAGCCCATAGACATCTAACGTAAATGCGCCACCCACCTTGAGATATAAGTTGTAATGTCTCAGTATAGTTACAACGGCTGCCCCACCCTTCAAACCGAAACGCATTACTGCTTCACGGCAGAAATAGGCAGGGCGGTGGTACCTACCCGCGCGGACTCACAAGAGGTCCTACCACCAGTAATTACGCAAATTATAATTTTGCGGGTTTCGCTTTATTTAGTATTTAGTATTTATATTATAAAAAAATACTTCTGTCAATATGTTTCTTCGGTTCCATGTAGTTTCAGAATGAAATCTCACCGTTTACTTAAAAACAATTATCTCGATGGGATACGGACGTTGATAAATGCATTTTGTGATTACAGATTATACTTCTACCAGTGGATTATTACATTATATTAGTCTTCTAATGTCTTATGAATTAACATAACTTAATTATGAAGAGAAACGTTACAGGTGATAGTCGAAAAAGAAATATTTATCTCGAAAGCCGAAGAACAAAGTGTACTGCATACTATTTTTAACCGACTTCAAAAAATGAGGTTCTCAATTCGACTGTATGTTTTTATTTATGTTTGTTACCTCATAACTTTTGATCGGGTGAATCGATTTTGATGATTCTTTTTTTATTAGAAAGCTGACGCTTCCCCTGTAGTTCCATTTCAATTTAGTCCAGTTCTGATAACGGTATCCATGAGAAAATCATATAAGTCTTAAATTTGCATTAAGTACGTGCGCGACCAATAGATTAATAACTCAATATCGCGCCAACCGATTTCGATGATTATTGTTTTTAGTGTATATTAATTTGTTTTGGAATATCATTTTTTTCTATTTAAAGTCGGTTTTTCTTAAAGCATGCCTATTTACAATTATTACTATTGCTATTTATACCACTATACTAGTTTTCTTAGAAACTTCATAAGAATATAGAGCACTTATAAGCAACATATCTCGTCCAATTCATGTTTAAAATACGATATTTTGGGAATCCTCCCGATATAGAATAAAGAGTATCTCAAAAATACGTATAGTCGTTATATTTCACTTCTGAGTATATTTATTTTTCCCACAGATTAAGTGACTACTTATTTCTTAAAGTGAAAAGAATCTGTGATTTTTTAGAAGTATGTTTTGTATACGGATCTAATCGCGGGCAAAAATATAATGGTAATTATTAAGAGATATTAAAATTTTAATTAAAAACTTAAGACACAAGAGATCTTAACTCAAATCCAATCATGACGAAAACGACAAATAATTCCCCTAAAACCCCTCCAACTGAACACTGTCAAAGCTTTATCCAAAGCTCAAACGTTTCTGTAAGATCAAACGGAACTTCTGTAATTAGCCGAACTATTTCCACAACTCAGCTTTACTTTAAACTTTGCATTCGTTGATTCAACATTTAAGAGCTTGTTATTGCCTTGTCTAACATTTCCATCGTTTATTTAAATATTGTTTATCGACAGGAAAATGTCTAAGTCTCATTTACCCCAACTTTTCGTCTTCCATTTTATCCTTTGACTATTGGCAAACGGCGCGAAATTACTGCTTGGGTTATAACGCTATGCTATCCGCTCGTGAAGTCGCTTATGACCGTTTGGGCCGTTGACTAATACATATTACTCCATAGATTTGATATTTTCATCGGTTTTCACGGCTAGTAGACATAATTAATGCTATTTTTACCGAATTAATCTCACGTTTTTTAATGATATTCCGATATGTCGAATACTTTATAGTTTTTCTGGTAACACACGAAAGTCGTACGTATTCGCCCATTTAAATAATATGCCAAAAAATGTTTTATTAAACAGTAAAACTTGTTCTTATTATATAAATTATTGTTGTCTTGGTAATTTCATGTCGTAAATCCGTCAAGTATAGTTAGAAGAACCGATGTCACGTTATTATTACTTTTTTTATTTTTTTATTCCATATATGGATGGACGAGCTCACAGTTGAGGTGTTAAGTGGTTACCGGAGCCCATAGACATCTACAACGTAAATGCCGCCACCCATCTTGAGATATAAGTTCTAAGGTCTTAGTATAGTTACAACGGCCGCCCCGCCCTTCGGATCGAAACGCATTACTGTTTCACGGTAAAAATAGGCAAGGTGGTGGTACCTACCCGTGCGGACTTACAAGAGGTCCTACCATCAGTAATTACGCAGAGAAACATTAAAATTCTCTACTAAGATACGTCGGTACGCCAATCGTCCCGAAAAAAATGTTCTAAAGTGTGTAACTTCAAACTCATCCTAATTTAACTAAAACTGCCATTACGGGACATTTATTATATTATATTCAATTGCTATCTGTTTCGATTGCTATACAGTTATCGTCGTTATTAATGACTGTAGATTTAGTAAATAAAACTGTATAAGTATTTTTAATCATGCCTACGACCCGCCGAAAACCGAAGAACAAAATACCTTAAGCATTGTTTTGGAAATTCTATTCGTCGTGCCTTCTTTATAATTGTTTGGTGTTACAGCTGTCCTTTACAATCGCCAAATAACACATGTAATCGTTAATTATACTAACAGAATAATTACGTATACTTCAAATATCAGTCGGTAACTAACTATCTGTTTCAAAGTGGGCCGATATTGCGTTCATTTTACTATGAGAATGTACATCTGTTTGTTATGTGACAGTTTTATTAGATGTACTATGAGTTTTATAGGTGCTTTATGGCATTTCAAATGGATATAAGCGTATTGTGTATGTTATAAATATTAAGCGGTGGTCGAGAGATATATTCGTTTCTGTAAGTTAATACATTACTATGATTTCAAGTTTTTTAATACGCTTTTATTAGCTTCAGACATGTGTATGTTAGTATGTAACAGAATCTTTGAACATGATTTTGACTCCTTCAAAACGTCCGATTAACTCGAAATTTTGTATACTGATGACAATTCAATATTAAAACAAATATATATTGAAAAGATTGAATTTCAACTAAAAAATGAAAAATAGATAACAGTTTAAAAAAAACTAACAAAAACCGCTTTTATAGAAAATCCAACAAAAAAATCGAAAATACATTTTAATAAATTTGAATAAAAAATAGTGTAAGAAAAAATGATTATATTGTAAAAATAAGCGTGGGCTGCATGGTATCAGTAGTTATAAATATTTTATGAACAAATATGAGTAGAAGGGTTATTTTGATAATATCCTGAAAAGCACGCAACGCTTCCTTACAATAAAATCATTTTTTCTTACACTATTTTTAATTCAAATTTATTAAAATTCATTTTCGATTTTTTTGTTGGATTTTTTATAAAAGCGTACTTTTTTGGTTTTTTTAAACCATTATTTATTATTCAGCAATTTTGATGTACCTATGAAGTATTAGGACGAATATATAATGTTAGGATTATTTTCGATTTACAGTACTTACATTTAATTATGCCTTTTGCATCTTAATCACGTACATTTAAAGACGAATTTTCGTTTTCAAGTAATTACCCTTCGCAATTAGCAATGAATTAAACTTATTAAAGTTACGATAGGGCGTATTTTGAACCCGCTCGAGTAGGTATCAGCATTCTGCCTATTTCTACCGTGAAGCAGTAACACGTTTCGGTTTGAAGGATGGGGCAGCCGTTGTACTGTAAAAAAACTAAAACTTCGAACTCATGTCTCAAGTTGGGTGGCGGCATTTACGTTGTAAATGTCTATGGGCTCTAGTGACCACTTAACACCAGAAGGTTGTGAGCATGTCCATCTAAACACTAAATTATACGAATACTATAATACATCATATGAAAGATACATTAATATCGATCTTCAACTAAACCTTGACCTGCAATATTTAGATAGTGAAGCACGCGTTCGGAATGACAGAAGTATGAAAGGCATAGAACGCTGAATAGATGTTGAAAAATGACTAAGCTAATGACTTAATTGTAATTATAATTCATTTCAGATTTATCTATAACATATCATTTTTTTCGTATAAAGTCAATTATGTATCCTACTTAATAAGTGTTAACTGAAACATATCATTAAACATAAATAATAATTCGTCGGAAGTGTAATGTGAATTCAATTCAAATGACAAAAGAAAAGGACGGAGGCAATGATAAGGCAAGTGAAAAAGAAAGAGACGGAAAGAAGGGGAAAATGTCGCATATACATAAACGAGTGGGGTTAAATCGTTCGACGAAGTTCGCGCGCCGTTCGGGTAAATTCGGCTACGGTTCACCAATGACGAATCGCAGATTGAAGAAACGGTGTTCGTTATTCAAATACAGATCGATGATTCGTCCGTGTGCGAAGGCAAATGGATTGTTGTCGTTTGTGGGAGTGGTGCTTTTGACTGTTTGTGTGAAGGCGAGCGAGTTCCCGGAACGAGAATGCTGCGATCCTGTGTACCCTCCGAACACGGCCACGACAGCGGCTGTACCGGTCACTCCGCCTTTAACAAAGATTACAGGTATGTAAAGACGGTTAGTAGTTAGAGGTCACAATAAAATATGCGTATATATTGTTTGAGATGATCCCTCATCCCTTTTTACCATCGCACCTCCCGCCATCGGAGCAGAGATAATCCATATTATCTGGAACCGTTGCGTTCATCGACAGTGCGTTTCCAGAGGTCTTTTTTGCCACATACCATCCGGCTATGGAATGAGCGCTATGACATGTCCTTCTTCAAAAGAGGCTTGTGGAGTGTATTAAGCGGTAGGCAGCGGCTTGGCTCTGCCCCTGGCATTGCTGAAGTCCATGGACGACGGTAACCGCTCACCATTGGGTGGGCCGTATGCTCATCTGTCTACAAGGGCAATAAAAAAAAAGAGTGGTTTCAAAACAAACTTAAACTAATAGTAAACAAATATCTCAATTCTAGACAGGAAAATAACTTGAGTTATTTGTATATAGGCAAGAACAAAAGCATCTAATGTTTTTATCGGTTTTCACAGTCGTCCGTGATCCGAAAAACTGTAAGCCAACTGAGACATAAGAAACAAGAGATTAAATCGTAAAAGTGGTTTTAATTAATGACAAAGGTATTAAGCGCAGCTTGCTTGTAAAGTCACAAACCACTCGACCGGCGTGGAATATTGAAATATCTCGACTAATGGAAAAAAGTAAAGTTGTTTATTTATTATTTACAACGGATAACCTTTTCGTTCTCTTCAACGTTTTCTTTCTGATTGGAACAGTTGATTAATGGCCCATGAATATGTTCCGCTTATATTACAAGTAATGATGTTTGTAAGATGTAGACGAGATGGAATATGACTATCGTGTATTAGCACAGAGCGCTAGTCCTAATATTATGAAATTTCGATCGTTTGATTATTCTACAGCGGTAGGAGAGAAAATTTATTTATCTTAATAGTTTACTATCAGGCAGACCGTTACCGCAATCACTAACATATCAAGATTCATAATTAAATTTGGTATTGTGATTGAAATAAAAATAAAAATATTAGTTACAATTAATTAATTCTTGAACTATTAATTCCAATACAGAAAAAAAACGAATAAAATGTTATAATTTTTATCTATTGATATTTCAAAATTTAAATTTTAGTGTTTGATGTTTATAATGATGAATCGCAAATTATAGAACCAACAACAGATCATGTAAAAGAAATACCTAAATAAGAAACAGTAAAAGTTCCTTGCAATTGATACTACTGGAGATATAGCCTGAAGAGAATTAACGCCAAACAAGCAATCGATCGTAAAGCTTCTTATGATTACACTAGTTTTTATGTAGATTGAAATAAGATTCAATATTATATGAAGAACTATGAAATAGCAGTACTGATAGGTTGATTGATATTGTCTGCTGTCGTTGCTGTCAAATAATCACCCGACCAGATAATGCTTCAATAATATGGCTTAAGGGAACGAGATAGAAATTTCAATGTTCTTTCATGATTTTCTTACACATGCTGCTAATAATATGCCCTAAATTAAAGCATAATATTAGGTGGTCTTAAATTTCAATCCGGAACTCGTTATGGTTTTGCGATCAGACTGTGTTGCTTACTTACAAACATGACCTACCTAGTATTATACTTAACATAAGAATACAGTTGATGGAGAATCAGAACCTAGCAGGACTAAATGTACCGATTAATATTTGGAGAGACCAAACAGTTATATTCACGGTAGGTATCTTGACTATGGTGTTATTTTATTATTTTTCGGGTCGGGTGCTAGTTCCGGGCTTACCCCGCTGGGTAGGAACCAGCCTGCCAGGTTGAAACCGATACAATGCGGATCGGGTTGCTCTTCCACAGTATATTTGGCGCGATGGCAGCGGCACGGCGTCGAAAGAGAAGAAGAGCTCTCCTTTCCCGTTCCGCCCCCTCCTTCTGCGAAATGGTGAACTTGCAGAAGTCGAGCATGGCCTGCCAGGACTCATTGCTGCCAAGCATCGTAGTCGTGACGTTCGGAAGCCACAAGTCCGGTCCTATCTTTCGCGATTCCCATCCGGTGGTAGATTCAGCGAAGCGCTGTATTTGCTAGGGCTAGTGTTAGCAAATTTGCCAGGCTGAGCCTCGTGAGCTCGCCTACACCTTAAATGAGCCTATTATAACCCAGCGAAGTAACTAGGATAGGTAGGAAAAAAAATACAGATGTCCATGAGAGAGAGTAACCACTTGCCACCAGGAGGGCTGTAAATCGATTTGATACAGTAGATATAGAAATAAAGCCACTCATATTTATGTCGTTATTTAAAAGATGTGCTATTTAAGAATATTAACCTTCAAATCTATCCCACGCAATTCATTATGACGTGGGCGTTTACTGGTAATTTCAACAGTCCGTAAATTCAATTGTTCCAACGCTCATCGAGCTATTTAAGTTAAGGAAAACATCATGATGTTTATAGACGAATTTGATCTTTTATTGGGAATCAAATTGAGTTTTTCATCCTTCCGGCGTAGTACATAATTTATCACCATTTTGTGACGTTTAATTTCGAAGCATTGTTTCTTGATCGGCCATAATGATAAAAGTCTTTATTAATTTTATAAGTGAATCGAGAGATTACAACAGTTGAACCAGAAGTGATCTTTCGATCCAGTAAGCATATGTTCTAGATTTTGAAATAAATATCGTTGTCAAATATGTGTGTTCATAAAACAAATATTTAAAATGTGTTTTCTGTTTTTATATTTAACGGCTACTTCAAGAAAATCTCAGTGATAATGCCGTGTCATAATGTAGGCCTGGATAGGTACTTACTATCGTTCTGTTAGTAGTCAGAAGGCCAAACTCTTTTTAAAAAAGTCTTTATTGGACACTACAAAATGTTTATAAAGAATAACTAATTATAATAAAATAATTTGGAGATAGTGAGGAAAATTGGTAAACGTCCCATTTCAATGAATATCTGACTCGAACTAAGACTGATATGTTCTTATAAAATCATTGTAAGAGGGCTTATGATGAGTGAGGTGTTTGGTAAGCATTAGTCTGTACAACCTAGGGATAGAACAGTTCGTAGTAACAAAATAGTAAAATGCAAAATTGAGAGGTTAATCTTTTGACCATAATTGGCATACTACGATTTCTTGTCTATAGTCCCTGATAACTGACCGAGATAGACCTTAAGGTCCTTTACGCACCAACGAAATAAATATAGCGACATTTTAAAGACTATTCAGACCACATAAGACGAATTATCCTTCCACGCGCGACAAATTCAGTGAGTGTATATAAATTATACGTAATTTAATCTAATAAATCAGAACTCAACATATCCAGCTGGGAACGCTATAACTAATTGCAGGATTATGATTACTCAGCCTGTTGAACGCGACGTTTGAGGCATTTGCATAATTTTGCAAAACTCAAATACTCTGTTTAAATTTCAAAATATGTTTCGTAACGTATTTACTGGTGGTAGGACCTCTTGTGAGTCCACGCGGGTGGGCACCACCACCTTGCCTATTTCTGCCGCGAAGTAGTAATGCGTTTCGGTTTGAAGGGTGGGGGAGCCGTTGTAACTATACTGAGATCTTAGAACTTATATCTCAAGGTGGGTGGCGCATTTATGTTGTAGATGTCTATAGGCTCCAGTAACCACTTAACACCAGGTGGGCTGTGAGCTCGTCCACCCATCTAAGCAATAAAAAAACCTGTTCTTACTAAACGATTTTTGACAATGACATTAAACAGTCTAAGATTAGCAGATTAGAAATTCGCGGAGAAATGACAATAACGCAATAATGTCCATCGATTGATTTCATCCGCTCCGTGGAAGATCTTTCTTTTGTCTATTACTGCTATTACGATACCACTAAATCTTTAATTTCATCTCTATGCTTCTGGTCACCAAATACCACCAGGTGAGACAAGCCTATTTAAGAGAGCTAAAAAAGTTTTATTTCAGAAACTGATTAAGAAATTTATATCTATTTCTACTATGACCAGGGTAACTGAAAGCAATTGATAATTCTAATGTGTGTTTATCAGACGTGAATTACATAATGTAATTGTATACCATCAAGTTTAGCGATGGTGCGTTGTGGCAAAAAAGCAAGAGGTTTTATAGACATTTTTATGTTTTGACGGCGGTTGCAACGCGGGGAATACCAGCATTCTCCTGCCCTTTTCCCAGTCACCTGTGGTCGGCGCAACATGTTTTCTCCTTCCATCATCCTCTATCATATACCATTTCTTCGCTTACTCCCTTCTTATACATATCGTCTTTCACGCAATCCATCCGTTTCTTCTTGGGTCTACCTCTTCCTCTATATCCTTCCACATTCATAGTTAACACATTCTTACCAATCTCATTTTCATTTCGTCTCATCACATGTCCATACCACCCCAAACGCGCACTTCTCAGCTTCTCTGTCACAGGTGCCACTTTCAGACTTCCTCTAACATATTCATTTCGTATTCTATCCATTCTCGTTACTCCGCACATCCATCGCAATATTCGCATCTCTGCTGCATGCAAACGCGGGGAATACCGCCAGCAATTAATTCCGTCTCAAGATCTAGATAATAGTTTTTCTCGTTAAATGTTGCAAATTTTCTGAACATAAATACAACAAACATAAACTGTATCCTGTGTAGAATGAGATAAAATTGGGTTTGCCACAGTATTTTGAGGAAATGCAGGAATTTTTATAGGCCTGTTTGACGTTGTAACGTATCTACACAGTATCTAATCTGCTAAATAAAAACATGTAAGCTGCTCAGCTGATTAGTAATTCAAATTTACGTCAACTTACATGTCATTGGTTTCACAGGTACCAAGAGTTACAGACCTGAAAAGAAACAGTCATGTCTTTTTAAAATGAAGTATTTTTTTTACAAAAAATAAACAACACGAACATAAAAAGGAGATATAGCATAATTCGTTTATAGATAGGTATTTGTACATTGAGAAGGTTTGACGAAAATTAGCTTTATCAAAATCATAGTACGTATTACTTACCATTGAGAATTGAACCTTATTTTATGATGGCGTTTGTGAACTTCAATAGTCACTTAAAACCAGCTCATCCAGCATAATGAAATATTTATAGTATTTATAAATTATCTATTGGTGATAAAACCTCCTATAGACGCAGTCCACTGAGTTTTTCACCGAATCTTTTCAGTGGCCCGCGATTCCGATCCGGTGGTAGATTCTGCGACAATTTTTAATTAAAAAAAAAACTTTATTGGTACCCAAGGAAAATTATGTTTTCAAAGCGTTTAAAATGCGTAATTTTAATTTGTAGGCTTCAAAAATATCTTCAAGGTTTCTTGGCGTTTCTACTGTAAGTGATTTACTTACTTAAGCCGGTAATAAAGATTGACTATAAATAGCTGCATAAAAGCATTACGCTCGTTCGACTATAGGCTTATTTTGACGAATAAAATTATGCGTTCGTGAAACTGTGTGGTGGCAGTGCGGGCGTAATTTTACGAGCTTGTAGGAATACTGATTTTGGGCTGCATTTATGATTAAACCATGATATTATTACAGGAACAGGAAAATATTCTTTCTAGCCTTTGGACGACCTAAATGAGAGACTAGCTTTTGCCCGCGACTCCGTTCGCGTGGAATAGTTACTTTGGCATAACGCTAAATTTTACCCTCCACTTCATTTACGTAGAAAGTGAAAATATTTTGAAACATTCTTTATTGGTGGCTCCTCCACTTGTCTCGGTCTCATGATGTTATATAGCCTATAGCCTTCCTCAATAAATGGGCTATCTAACACTGAAATAACTTTTCAAATCGGACCAGTAGTTCCTGAGATTGGCATGTTCAAACAAACAAACTTTTTAGCTTTATAATATTAGTATAGATGCTCACTTTGAGTGATGATGAAGTTGAAACTTTGATTCCTTTAGAATAAAGGTTCTTATAATTTCACAAAACGACCTCTAGTATATAAGTGGGAAGATCGGTACTTTTTGGTTAATTCACACTGGTACACTAATTTTATTTTAAAATAAGAAAATATAAATAACAGTCATCAAATTGACATAACGACGTTACGAAAAGAATTTTTTGAAAAAATAAAAGGTGTTGTTGTTTAATTACATAATATCCCCTAGATTTCGCCATACCATCCCACATATCATAATTTTTTGGAGTTACATTTTATTGTACGATATTCTTTTTATTAGGGAAGTCCTTTGGCAGCCTTATTATACCATTATCACATCATATAGGGTCCAAGCTCAATTACCGTCTACGCATTAAAAAAATACAAATACACCAGAAATTTCCTTAGGGCGAGCTGCGCTGTCTGTTCACCGCGGTAACCTTCTTACCTCACCCGGGTTCTGATCTCGGGGGGATCCAAAGCTTGGGCGAGAGTTTAGAGGAGTCGTTTAGTGGGTAGGGCCCTTAATCCCATCCTTGAGCCCGCGGTTCGCTCTTGCGAACCAGTTCCACATACCCCGCGCGCCCCGTAGACGCGGGGACCTCGTAGGAGGTTCGGCCCCCGGTCCGGAAAAAAGAAAGAAAAATGCGTTAGAATTTGATATTGGCGTGTTTCTTCTATGAATAATCGCTAACATTGACGGCGCGTACTAATGGCTATCGTCCGTCCCATCGGTTCGTGTTTATGAATACAAATGAAGCCGGCAATTTAGGGTTGGCTAGGCGCGTATTGCAGCATGAGGGTACATTATGGGTACCATTTTTTACACGCGAAATCTTGGAATTATTTTAGTCTGACCCTCTTTTTGAGCATATGACGGAACGGTGTCAAGGAGAATTAGTGCCAAACGAAATGACTCGTTTGGATTTCGATTTCCTGATTTACAATGGTCTTCCAATTTTGCTTCCATTGAACTCTATATATCAAGGTGAAATAAACACACATTTATATATAGATACATATTCCGAAGAACAACTTCTGAACCGTCCACCTACTGAGGTCTACAGAGGATTATCACTGTAGGTTGATTTCAGTATAATTTTTTGTAGCCTATGACAGTCCCTCCTTCGTTGCTACTCTTTTGGCCACTGTACGAAGAATTGTGGCCGCTATGTTCTTAGATTCTTTAGGCTGCCTGTATGGTGCTTCCGTGTGGGGGGCAATCCATTGCAGCATTTACTCGGTCAGTCCATTACTAAGGACCAACCATGTTCTGACATTCTTGCCCTATTCTTCATCTTGTTCTATACTACCAGGCGCTCGAATGCCTTTTCAGCTATAAGAATTTTATGTTTAATTTATCTATAATATAAGAGATATATTAAAAATAAATATTTTTAAATTATGTTGATATTAGTTAAATGTCTTTAAGTTTAATTATGTATTTTATTAATCCAGTAACTATCATTTTCGATGGATGCTATAATATTGACAACTTTGACAAGAAAAAAATTGTGCTTGTTTGTGTCGATAATACTTATTTATACATTAATGTTTGTTATGTAAAAGTACTTGAGTGCCCAGCATGAGAAATCTTAATTGATGTCACAATGTTCATGTCAAGGCACGACTCTTTTGAGCCAAAAAGAGACAGGATATAAGTATCTATCCAAACTTTCAACACATTTTTATACTGACCATGTCTGTACTAAGAAAAGAACAACATTAATTGAAGCATTTACATTCAATAATGGCATTTGTCCCTTCCAAAGACTATTAGCTTTTGATAACATCGTCTTCTGATCTGAAAACGTCATTGATCCCTTGTAGTTGAACACAAAGCCACTGTAAACCGACCAGCTCGAGGATTGACTGTTATTGGATCCGTTGTAATGAGCTTGTCGGATTTTCGTGTTCTCATTTCCGATCTTGTCATGCCCTTCACAGAATTTTAATCAAGTCAATTCTTTATGGTCAAGAAATAATGGAATATTTTCCTAAGACTACGTACGCAAATGTCATTGAGGTATTTCTTGAGGCCTTGACTATGTTATGTACAATGCTAATTACCGTTAAGTTTAAAAAAAAACTACTCGTAAAAGGGCATATTGTGGGCTCATATACATATATATATCACTCTCCCATTTCTGCCGCAAAACAGTAATAAATTTTTATTTGAGGTGTGAGTTAGACGTAAAATAATTGATAATTCAACCTTATCTCCGAAGGTCTGTAGTAAAATTTACTCTGTGATGTCTTCGATAAACAAACAATCCATCCAATAGGACCCAGTAAACATTTTATGGCAAATAAAATTTAATTTTCGATCATAATATTTTGAAAAAGCATGATCTACGGTGTGCCGAGACTGCGATTACCATTTACTGGCCAATCAATTCACAGAGCCGTGTATGACATCGGCAGAGCTTCAGTAATCCTATGAATTCAATCTACTAAATCCAGTAATGGGATTGGAAACTTGGAGCTTACATATCTAGCGTTCGGAAACGATTTTCCTATTTCGACAGCAAAGGCAGGGAGATCTGTTGTAGCCTTGATTGAAACCACAGGGATTCGCTGATCCATAGCAGCGGTGAAGTAGGCCTTGACTAATTAAAATGGTCTATGTTGCTTCACGGTAGGAAAGCACATGGAGCCTGTACGGTTAGGTATCATTCCTTAGTCAAGCGTATCGGCTTAAAGTGTCTATGCCTGTATACTATATATACATATATAGTAGGTATACTATCACGATTTTGCACTTATGCCTCAAGATGGTTGGCGGTTCTGATAACCACTTAACACCACGTAATGTGAGGTCGTAAATGCCTTTTCTGTTCAATGCTGCGAATTGAACAGAAAAGGCATTGAAATAACCACGAATTCTGATCATAACATTATTGTATTGGCCACGACGGGCAGACGAACAAATAGTCCATAATATGAAATTAAGCACCTATAAACCGTACCACGCCGTTGATTCCCACAAAAAATATTTAAATCTTATTTCTTTAGCATGGTTTGAAGTCCTGTATGAACAGCGAATAAGCTCCTGTCTTTTGGTTAAGTTACTTTGTATAGTAATTGAGCAAATCCGTGATGTAAAATAAGAGGATTGTCAGATGAGGAATATGATAAGACCATTGAAATATCTTGTTCGGTAGCTTTCTCCGCTGGGTGCGGATTTCAGTGGGCGGCCGCAATTCTTCATCACTTGAAAATTTTCAGAGACAGAGATGATTACATAGGGTTATTCGATTGCCGGCAGACGAGCATACGGCCCATCTGATGGTGAGTGGTTACTGTCGCTCATGACGTCAGCAATACCAGGGACAGAGCCAAGCCGCTGCCTACCGTGAAAAGTAAATTGTTTTTGTACGCTCGGGACGACTAATTCTGCGATCAATATATGTATTTTCTATTTCAAGCGATTTTTTACTTGTACCGCTTTCGCGGTAATTTTTTCGGGCACAGATTATACATGTGGTGTCTTCATTTAGGATTTAAAGGTATGAAAACTTTTTTAAAAGTTGATTTAGTAGTCTACTTTAAAAATAACAAGAATAGTATTGTACCTTCGCGTATGCCTTAAACAAACATTTATATTCTGGTCGATACTGATTCTAGTTTGTTGTCTGTCTAGATATAATAAAGTATGCAGATTTGCATTTAAATAATTCGTCTGAAATATGTTTCATCTCCTTCTCTTCCTTCTTTATATATTTATTTCTTAGATGGGTGCTAGATGGGACGAGCTCGCAGCCCACCTGGTGTTCAGTAGTTACTGGAGCCCATAGACATCTACAATGTAAATGCAGCACCCGCCTTGGGATATAAGTTCTAAGATCTCAGTATAGTCACAACAGCTGCCCCACTCTTCAAATCGAAACGCATTACTGCTTCACGACAGAAATAGGCAGGGTGGTGGTACCTACCCGCGCGGACTCCCAAGAGGTCCTACCACCAGTGAATCTAATTGTTCGTTTATTGCTGACCATCGTGGTGTTCGCCTGAGATCTATAGCCACTTATGTCGGTCCTGGGCACTGTGGAGTGCGTCGCTCAGTCTCATATCCATGTGCTCGGACACTTGATTACTCCATATTTTCGGGCTCCGACCTCTAAATCGTTTTCCATCCACTCTACCCGTCATCATTATCCTTTTGTTTTTTTTTTTTTTTTTTTTTTCTTTTTTTTCGGGTAGAGGGCCGAACCTCCTACGAGGTCCCCGCGCAAAAGGGGCGCGCAGGGTATGTGAGACTCAACGATCTGCATGGTGTTGTGAGCAGACCGCGGGCCCAAGGATTTTAGGACCCACCCACTAAACGACTCCCCTGCACTCTTACACCCGACGTCCGATCCCCTCCGAGGTCAGAACCCGGATGAGGTAGGGGGGCTACCGCGGTCAACACAACAACCAGACGGCGCGGCTCACCCCAAGGACGCCCAGCCGACGGAGCCTTCGAGGCGAATCGAAGGCTCTGAAACGTCGGCCGTCTCGGTAGGGCAGCCCGTCGGGCCGCCCAGACGGTGCCGCTGGTGTCCCGGAATACCCCGCTGGACCAGAACCAGCCTGCCGGGTCGGGACGCGATACACCGTCAAGCAGTCGCTCTATTCACTCCACGGCAGCGCGCTAGAGTGCTGGTAGCGCGCCGCGCGGCCTCACCCCCTCAGGTCGCCCCTTGACCTTCACCGGGGGGAGGCCGCTACCTACAGGGGCCGGGACGTACGGGCGTATTCCCGCCTCCGGCCCCCGGCTCGACGGCGACGGATCGGTGCGGAAAGGGAAGAGCTCTCCCTCTCTNGACGACACTTAGCCCGGGGAGGGAACCCCATAGGGCGCCCCGCAGGACCCAGTCGTAACCGATGTTCCACAGCAGGGGGCCCAGGACAGACCCCTGCGGAACACCGCGCTCGACGGGGAAGCGGTAGACCGCCCCACCGTGTCCGACGCATACGATCGACCTGTCCTCGAGATAGGAGCCGATCAGCCGGCGGAGGTACGCGGGGACGCCGTGATACTCCAGCGCCCCCGCAATCACCGACCAGGGCAGGGTGTTGAATGCGTTCCTTATGTCCAACGGAGGGCGTGCCCCTGTAGCCGAAGCCGGGGACATGGCGACCAGCGGCCGGAAGATGCATAAGCAACGCCGGCTCACTACTCCATCAAAGGGCAGGCCAAAAGTGGCCCACCATCACCCATGGGTTAGGTCCGAAACGGGTCGGACGTCACCCGAAAAACAAAAAGGGGGAAAGAAGGGGGGAAGAGAGAGGGAGCCCGAGCGTCTCCAGGAGGAACACCCTTCAGCGAGTAAAGGGCGTGGAGAGCCCGTAACTCCCCCTGCTGGTTTTGGTCCGCGTCATCCAATCTCCTTCGTTGCAAAGCCTAACTAGGCTACCCTACCCCCACACCTAACCTACCTACCTAACACCTAGGAATCCTTGCAACGAAAAAGATCGGACAATACCCCTGGGAGTGGGACTGTTCCCAGAGGATCCCGTTATCCGCCACCTACGGACGCGCCCGGTGGAAGTCCAGCAAAACTCCCCCACAGACGGAGCCCCCGGCCACGCAAAGTGCGCGCCGGGGGGCCCGCCCAGGTCCCTCGGGGTCATCATTATCCTGCCCTTCTCCCAGTCACCTGGGGTCGGCGCAACATGTTTTCTCCTTCCATACTCTTCTATCATATACCATTTCTTCGCTCACTCCCTTTTTACCCATATCGTCTTTCATACTATCCATCCATTTCTTCTTAGGTCTACCTCTTCCTCTATATCCTTCCACATTCATAGTTAACACTCTCTTATTAAGCTCATTTTCATTTCGTCTCATCACATGTCCATACCATCGCAAGCGCGCACTTCTCAGCTTCTCTGTCACAGGTGCCACTTTCAGACTTCCTCTAACATATTCATTCCGTATTCTATCCATTCTCGTTACTCCACACATCCATCGCAATATTCGCATCTCTGCTGCATGTAATCGCCTTTCATCCACCACTTTAGTTGTCCATCTGCTTTACCGGTATGAGTCTCAAATGTTATCAAAGGGTATTGTTTGCTATATGAACAAAATACTGGAAAATTCTATGCAGGCATATGGTGGGTAGTCTTTAGTCAACTTTGAGTTCGTTGAGGATGGTCGCGTTTGTACGGAAAGGCGTCCAGGGAATGCGCAACGTGCGCCGAAAGCACCACATCTCAAACGCATCTTTGCTTGTCAGCCTCTTTTAAGGTACAACACTCGACGCCATACAGAAAGATCTAGAAAACGTTGCTTTATAGCTCAGAAACAAACAATTCTAGTTGTGAATTTGAAATTCTTTTTCGAAGTCAGTGATCGTATTGAATTAATCTAGAGCAGCGGTCGGGGAACTTTTTTAATTATTACCCCAAAATATTTTTGTGTAAGTTGATATTGCCACATGGCAACAAAAAAAAACGAAATCGTTTCTTTCTAGCATCTTTCATATATTAATCCCCATCATAATTTTGTTTTTTAAAATTTGGTCTCTTAAGCTCCTTTGTTTTATATCCCTTTAATAATAAAAAGATAATGAAAACCGACTTTAATAGTAAAATCCTCATATAAGTTCGAAAAAAACAAGCTATTTCGTTTATCTGGTTGACATATTTGTCCTGTAGTTTGATTAATAATAATAATAATACCACAGCGACCCATGTATACACAGTCCAGCCTGCTTGCGATCATGCTCAGGATACTGTTGGAGCTGGCCCTCACTCTGCTTACCAGAGATGCACACCTCTTACGCATGGTAGCGTAAAAACAATCTATTTGCGCGTTTGCAAACATCCCTGATGCGCTACAAAAGTACTTATCTAAAAACTTATATTAAACTACTTATCCGATCCTAATGAAATTTTTGGATAATCAAGCTAAAAGTATGTTTTGTCAAATAAATATAGAATGTTTCAAATTTATATAATAACTAGCGACCCGCCCTCGCTTCGCTTCGGAAACATTAAATTTTATTATTGATAGTTGAGTCCCGCGATGCTATCCGCGGTTATTGTCGTAGTCTAAAAAAAGTACTAAAAAAGCCTAAGTTACTCCTTATATCATCAGCTACCTGTCAGTGAAAGTCCCGTCAAAATCGGTCCAGCCGTTCCAAACAAACAGACAGACAGACAGACAAAAATTGTAAAAAAAATTATTTTGTTGTATGTACCGTATATTTATTCATATGCATGTAGTAAAAAGCGGTTATTTCAATATTACAAACAGACACTCCAATTTTATTTATATGTATAGATAATGAAGTTCTAACCCAGAACAGGGTTCACACAGGCACTGTTTGTGCAATGAAGAATTAAAAATCGTATAAACATGATTAAAATAAAAACGCACGCGTTGGCGTGTCGCCGTCAGCACGAAGGTTCTATTTAATACATTTTACAAATGAAAATGTATACTATTATTAAAATTTCGATGTAAAAAATGAGAATTTTTAATATATAAACGCTGGCTTATAAAAAAGTATTCATGTTATACAACTCCCGGCGAAAATGTTCCCTACTCGGAACTCGATACTGAGACGCACAGTCGTGTTTTTAATAAAAATGATAACCGAAACAAATACAGAGAGAGATAGATAGAACCATCATTCGTTATTTCGTCACGTGACGATTTTCACGAGTCCGCTCCTTTTTTTTAAGCTCAAGTCATGTGTGGTGTCGTGGAATAGGAACGAAGTTGCTTATTATAAAAATATTAATTTTAAGTTCTATTCTAGGTATAAAGAAAATAATTATTAGGGTATACATTTTTATTATGATTTTTATATTGATAAAAAAAGAAACGACTTTAAAAATTTATCAACTTTAATTTATTCACAATGATTTATAAAATATGTATATATAATAATAATATACAAAGAAACAGCTATTTATATGAATAATAATAACCGCCATCACGTAGATTATTCATTAGACACTGTATAGCCATTATACTAAGACTATACATAAATAATAAAAATCTTACGTTACGGACGTTTTTTCCCGGTTAGGATACCCCTCCGCATCGTCCCATAAGGAACTTCATCGTCATTCTCAACAAAATCGTGTGCCACACAAATCTCATACAGCTGTACAAGTACAAGCAACTTAAATACGATACCATCAATGCACGAGCCGGGCGCGGCACTTGAGAACCCTTATCATTTACAAGTATTGAAATTAACTTAAGCGAGATAACTCGGAAACTGTGAACTTGATACACGCGTTCGTGTACGTGATATGTTTATTGTTCAGTTGGAGCGTGTGAGAGATGTTATACTGGGTGTAAGGTATTCGTTTAGGAACCAAGAAGTGGAATAATAAACGGCTATGTTCAAACAAGAGTGCTTAAGTCCCGCAGGCAGATAGATATACCTCTAAAATGTGAACACCTACGATTCTCTTATATATTTCCTGAAAACCAAAGACTCGGTGACTTCTAATCTATCTTTTATAGTCAATCGGTTATCTTTTCTAATGTTTGACCGATTTTCAAACCAGCACAGTCGTATCAACGTCTTATTTTGTAGGCCATGTGATTTCAAAAGAATCTTCCATTACTAATCTAATCTATACATAGGTATATTATAGAAAGTCGTGTTAGTTACACTGTTTATAACTCAAGAACGACTGAACTGATTTGGCTGAAAATTGGTGGGGAGGGATCTTAGAGCCAGGAGAAGGACATATGATACTTTTTATCACATTCCCGTGGGACTTGACATAAAACGTGGTAACTACGTAACTGACAGCTAAACGTAATATATTCTATGGTTAATTGTGTTAATTATAGTAGAATTTTGAAGTTGACTGGTTGATGTGTTTGAAACAAAACCGTGTGGCGGAACAAAGTTCGCCGAGTCCACTAGTAAGTATATAAAGGAAAGTCGTGTTAGTTACACAGTTTATAACTCAAGAACGGCTGAACTGATTTGGCTGAAAATTGGTGGGGAGGGATCTTAGAGCCAGGAGAAGGACATATGGTAATTTTTATCATTTTCCGTGGGACGTGACATAAAACGTGATATAACAAAACGCAACTGACAGCTAAACGTAATGTAGTCTATGGTTAATTATAGTAGAATTTTGAAGTTGACCGGTTGGTATGTTTGTTTCGAGTTTCTATTAGCTTATTGTGCCGAGATAGGTAATCATTAAGAAAGCCATGGCGCGACCAACACGATCAAATCTTTCCCGACGAAGCCGTAACGCAACTAGGATTCGAAACATTGCGAGTGAAAGGACTGAAGAAGAACAAGAAAATATAATAATAATAATAACTTAAGTACATGGCCAATAAAGATTCATTAAAATACTTGCTTTTTTTAATTTACATTAATTATCCAAATTGACCTTGATAAAATCAAAAGTCTGCTCATTTATTGCCTCTAAGGCGGAACAAAGTTCGCCGGGTCACCTAGTATAACATAAAGAAGAAAACTATTCACTCAAGAGAAAGTTACTTCGAAATAATAGCTATCCTAAACTTCAAACCAGAAAAAAGTAATCCTCCGAAAACCAAAAGTCATCGTGGCCTAAAGAATAAAAGATGTACTCATATCAAGCAATATGACTATACCTGTGCTCAAATCCTGCCGGGTGGTAAGAATTTGTTTAATTTTTTTACTGGTGGCAGGACCTCTTGTGCGTTTCGGTTTGAAGAATGGGGCTGCCGATGCGCGACTATACTGAGACCTTAGAACTTATATCTCAAGGTGGGTGGCGCATTTACGTTGTGGATATCTATGGGCTCCAGTAAGCACTAAGACCAGGTGGGCTATGAGCTCATCCACCCATTTAAGCCACAAAAAATGAAATACGTACTTAGCACAAACGAATTGTGATTTGTCTAATTAGTGGTGATAAGGCGTCCTGTAAATTATTACGGATTACACCACCCTGCCTTTTTCTTCGCGAAGCAGCAATGCGGTTTGAAGTGTTATGTTTAAACAGTCGTTATAATATATATTTTAGATAGCTGACCCGGCAGATTTCGTAGTGCCTCAATCGAAAAATCAAAGACCAAAGCTTTTGTATAAAATAAACTTAAAACAAACAAGAGGAATCTGTCCGACGGGGGACACATCAAAGGGGAAAACAAAATTGTTATTTTTATTTAATTTCGAGCATTTTCATATTTATCTACCTTTTAAACCTTCTCTGGACTTCCACAAATAATTTAAGATCAAAATCGGCCAAATCGATCCTGCCGTTCTCGAGTTTTAGCGAGACTAACGAACAGCAATCCATACCTTAAGGCTCAAGATGGGAGCTTCTCACATTGTAATATCAATCAAGGTTCTCGTTCAGCTGTGCAAAAACCAATTCCTAAAAACAAATACAACGCCCACATCGGATTATAATAACACTATCCAGTGTTGTCGTATAATTGACGTGTCCAAGAATATACCAGAACGATACAAAGGTATTCCTTGATCTGACAACACAGCTGCTTCACTGTTTCCGCTTGTTTGCCTCAGACGAAGATGGAGGATGACAAGGCCGACTCTTTGGTGCTCTGTATAAATATATTTAGGGAATCGTTGCTTTGTAAGACTGGTCTTGTGTGTTACGGTCTGTCTTTAACATTGTTTTACTGATCAGATGTTTTAATATAACAATGCTATCTATCTTCTATCTATATATATATATATATATATATAAATGAATTGCTGTTCGTTAGTCTCGCTAAAACTCGAAAACGGCTGAACCGATTTGGCTAATTTTGGTATTGAATTATTTGTGGAAGTGCGGAGAAGGTTTAAAAGGCAGATAGATATGAAAATGCTCGGAATTAAATAAAAACAATGTATCCCCCGTCGGACGGATTCCTTTTGTTTGTTTTAAGTTTATTTTATACAAAAGTTTAGGTCTTTTATTTATCGATTGAGGCACTACGAAGTCTGCCGGGTCAGCTAGTTATTAATAACTTTCTTTACGAGGATTTTTGTTTTAATCAATAAAATCTCGTTTTTACCATCGCACCGCCCGCCACCGGAGAAGAGTTCATCCACACTACCTGGAGCCACTGCGTTCATCCACAGTGTGTTTCTAGAGATCTTTTTTTCCACGTACCTCCGGCCTTGGAATGAGCTCCCCTCCATGGTGCTTCCCGAGCGCTAGGACATATCCTTCAAAAGAGGTTTGTGGAGAGTACTTAATGGTAGGCAGCGGCTTGGCTCTGCCCCTGAAATTGCTGAAGTCCATGGGCTACGGTAACCACTTAACACTAGGTGGGCTGTGAGTTCATCCATCCATCTAACCAATAAATAAAAAAATCAACTTTAACATAAACTGTTGTGTTTTTTACCCCACCCCACTTGTACCTTCGAGATGTATTTCCCGCGTGTCACCTTATATGTATAAAAATGTCGTATTTGGGAATCTTGCGACACACCCGACTGAGGTTTCCGAAGCGCCAATCTGTCGCGACAAGTTGACTCAGAACTACTGGTCCGTGAAAACGAGTAAGTACTACGCATAGAAATATTTCCGACATAAATTTGTGATAAAAATCTAGCTGAACAGAGCACGACAAGAATTATTATTTTTTATTGCTTAGACGGGTGGACGAGCTCACAGCCCACCTGGTATTAAGTGGTTACTGGAGCCCATAGACATCTACAACGTAAATGCGTCACCCACCTCAAGATATACGTTCTAAGGTCTCAAGTATATTTACAACGGCTGCCCTTCCCTTCAAACCGAAACGCATTACTGCTTCACCGCTGAAATAGGCAGGGCGGTGGTACCTACCCGTGCGGACTCACAAGAGGTCCTACCACCAGTAAAAAGATGTTTTCGGCGTATTTATAGTTTAATTTAGGATTCCAATTCAATATGAACTTTAAGTGCACAGAGCTATACTTTATTTAGGGTTGCTTCGAAAAAAATATTGTATTATTATGTAGGTAGTATACAAGAATGCAAAATACAAAGCATCTACACACGAATTTGGAATTTCACACAGACAGTTTATCATCAGAAGAAAAATATTGGAAGTCGTCGTGGCCTCATAGATAAAACGTCCGTTGCATTAATATCGAGATACGACTCAAAAGAGGTCCTACCACCAGTAGATATACAATACACAAGATATACAAAATCGTTAAACAGACTACCGAGCCTTATTCCGCACAGTCAAGAAAATACTTTACAGAAACCAACGCTGTTCTTAAATGTAATTAACCGAGGCAAATCCTTTTTACTCCCATAATGCTAATTACGTTTACGAAGAACATCGTTCGCGTTGTATTAAATAATTAAACATTTACTATACTTATTTCTAAATTAAGTTGTTTTTTTATTGCTTAGATGGGTGGACGAGCTCACAGCCCACCTGGTGTTAAGTGGTTACTGGAGCCCATAGACATCCACAACGTAAATGCGCCACCCACCTTGAGATACAGGTTCTAAGGTCTCAAGTATAGTTACAACGCCTGCCCCACCCTTCAAACCGAAACGCATTACTGCTTCACGGCAGAAATAGGCAGGGTGGTGGTACCCACCTGCGCGGACTCACAAGAGGTCCTACCACTAGTAACATATACATAACAGTAAGATATACATGTCTATAACAATGAGTTCTTTTGTTACTATTATTATTGGTGGGGCATATTGTGACACAGGTACCACAGTACTGCTTATTCCTGATGCGAAACAGTGTGTATTTTGGTTTGAAGGGTTGGTCAACCGTAATACATACGAGTGTGAGCTTGAGTTAATGTTTCAAGATGCCCCGACCCTTGGAATTGCAGCAAAAGAAATAACATCAATATCATTCTTATTTTTCGTATTTTATCTATGCTTTGAATACCGTCTGGATTTATCATTATCATTAAAAAAAGATTAGATTATCATCTAACGTCATCGTTAAAAATTTCAAGTCTAGCTGTTCAAGAAGTTAGTTTAAAATTCAATTACAATAAATTCCATCGATATGCGAGACAGTAAATTAATAAAAATGTCGCGATTTTTTTATTTGTATGTTTACTTTTCACTGGATTTGTTCATTCTGGAATCGCTCAAATATCACTAGAGACTTTTAAGCACGGTTTGGGGTTTAGAATAACTTAGTCACGTCCATGTATATTTAATTCAAAATTATGATACCAAAAACCGCAGGATCTGGTTGAAAAAAAAATCGGTTGTCTGTAAAGTCGGTTTACTGACGATAGTTGAACGTGACAACGTCATGAAACATATATTTAATATCGAAAGAACCTTTATCGCCGCAATTATCGTTGCTATAAACAATTGACACCACATTCGCTTTTCACTGAACTTCATACTTGTCGAAAACATGTAAATTTATTATTGTATAGAAGCTGTCCACGCGGATGCATCGCTCATTCCGATAGAGGCACCCGTCACGTGCGGACGTGCTCATCGTCCACTCGATCGCCCGGTCTTTGTTCGCCCGGCTTTTGTTAGCCCGGCCATTGTTCGCGCGGCCTGTGTTTGTGGTACATCTGCCGACTAAGTGCTCTTTCTGGAAGTTTTTATTTGTTTTGTTTCCTTTTGTTGTTTCTGTGTTCGTGGTACNTGAGCTCACAGCCCACCTGGTATTAAGCGGTTACTGGAGCCCAAAGACGTCTACAACGTAAATGCGTCACCCACCTCAAGATATACGTTCTAAGGTCTCAAGTATATTTACAACGGCTGCCCCACCCTTCAAACCGAAAGGTATTACTGCTTCACCGCTGAAATAGGCAGGGCGGTGGTACCTACCCGTGCGGACTCACAAGAGGTCCTACTACCAGTAGATATACAAAAGATATACAATACACAAGATATACAAAATCATTTAAACGGCCGTCTGGTGTAGTGGTAAGTGACATGGTCACTACACAAGGGGGTCGCGGGTTCGAGTCCCGCCAAGGGAAGATATTTGTATGATAAATATAAATGTCTTTTCCAGGGTTATGGATGTATATTAAATATATGTATGTGTATAATAAAAATCTTACATTTATATCCGTTATCTGGTTGGTAAGAGTCAGCAAGCTGAAGTGGCAGTGGGCTGGCCATATATGCCGTAGGACTGACGATCGCTGGAGCAGACGGGTTCTCGAGTGGAGACCGCGCAGCGGAAGACGTAACGTGGGACGCCCCTTGGCTAGGTGGTGCGATGACCTCCGCACGGTGGCCGGCAAGAAGTGGATGAGGAGAGCCGCAGACCGGGCTCAGTGGTGTGGATTGGGAGAGGCCTATGTCCAGCAGTGGACGACTGTGGGCTGTTGATGATGATGATGATTGATGATCTGGTTGGTACCTGTAACACAAGTTCTTTACGAACTTATCACGGGACCAGTTAACGTGGCGTGTTTGTTAGTAAATATTTATTTATTAAACAGACTACCGAGCCTTATTCCGCACAGTCAAGAAAATACTTTACAGAAACCAACGCTGTTCTTAAATGTAATTAACCGAGGCAAATCCTTTTTACTCCCATAATGCTAATTACGTTTATAAAGAACATCGTTCGCGTTGTATTAAATAATTAAACATTTGCTATACTTATTTCTAAATTAGTATGTATATCTATAACAATGAGTTCTTTTGTTATTATTATTATTGGTGGGGCATATTGTGACACAGGTGCCACAGTACTGCTTATTCCTGCTGTGAAGCAGTGTGTATTTTGGTTTGAAGGATCGGGCAGCCGCAATACGATTGATAGTTTGAGCTAATGTTTCAAGATGCCTCGACCCTTGGAATTGCAGCAAAAGAAATAACATCAATATAATTCTTATTTTTCGAATTTTATCTATGCTTTGAATAGTCTCGATTTATCATTATCATTAAAAAAATATTAGATTATCATCCAACGTCATTGTTCAAAATTTCAAGTCTAGCTGTTCAAGAAGTTAATTTAAAATTCAATTACAATAAATTCCATCGATATGCGAGACAGTAAATTAATAAAAATGTCGCGATTTTTTTGTTTGTACGTTTACTTTTCACTAGATTTGTTTATTCTGGAATCGCACAAATATTACTAGATACTTTGAAACACGGTTTAGCGTTTAGAATAATATAGTCACGTCCATGTATATTTAATTCAAAATGATGATACCAAAAACCGCAGGATCTGGTTGAAAAAAAAATTGGTTCTCTGTAAAGTCGGTTTACTGACGATAGTTGAACGTGACAACGTCATAAAACATATATTTAATATCGAAAGAACCTTCATCGCCGCAATTATCGTTGCTATAAACAATTGACACCACATTCACTTTTCACTGAACTTCATACTTGTCGAAAACATGTAAATTTATTATTGTATAGAAGCTGTCCACGCGGATGCATCGCTCACTGAAGTAGGAGAGAGACAGATGTCGCACGCTGCCGAACGCGAAGGCCGATTGTGCCTCTTTGTCGCTCGTTGCGCGCTCTCGCTTGCACTTCAAGCCTTAAATGGAACCGCCTCAGAGTGAGGTAACGCCGCACGAGTCATGTTTTTTCGTGCGTGCAGCCGAAGCCAGTTTCCGAATCCTAACGTGAAACATTTACTAGTTTAAATTAAAGTAAAACTGAAATTCATTTACTGAGTACAAATAGATAGAGGGACAGGATGGCACAAGACCGCGCCGGTCAAGAGACGCCGGAAAAGATGGCGGGATATCGTAGGACGCGTCAAATTTGCCCCCTCGAAGTTTACTTGACAACAAACTATTACGAAGACGAAGTACGAACACTTGTAACAGGAAATACAAATGTTATAAATCCGCACGCCAAAGCCAATATGGCTGACAGCCACGCTTCGCGATAATTCAAACTGCGAGCTTTTTTTTAAAGGGATTTTATGACCTGGTAACTAAGACCTTTAAGTCGTCTTATTTTAATTGTAATGAAAACTTTTTTATATGAAAAATGATATTATGAAATGAGTCGCAGTTGATTAATATGAAACATGGCAACGAAATGAAATGAGATGAGATGATATGGGATGAATTAAAATCTCAGTAAAATGGTGGTCGTTCACTGAGATTTTTACTGTGGACTTTTTGGAGGATCCTGAGTAGTTACGTTCAGCGGCTTTGTTTCATTTTCCTACATTTCTGCACTTTCACAGATACTAAACAGTTAATAAACCACCTTTATTACACATTTAAGCCTGAAGAAATACTAAATAGACAAAATAAAACAAGTCACACAACTTTACTCCTCGCGTTCCCGCCAAAAAGTGCGAGATAGGCAAAACAAAACAAAGGATATTTTTTTTGGAAATGACGTATCTATAATCACTAGATTGATATTTTTTTCAATGAGATCGTTTTACAACGAAAATACACATCATAATACATTATTGCGTATACACTCGTCTTTTAAATAATTTGTTTCACAGTGTACGTAGCAGGGAAACAGGGTTGGGTTGAATATTTCATTTTGGGATGACATTGATGAGCTTATAGTTCCGCAGATCATCGTTGTGGCTCATGTCTAATCTCATAATTTATTTCTAACGCTTCTAGGCAGCGGCTTGGCTCTGCCCCTGGCATTGCTGAAGTCCATGGGCGACGGTAACTATTCACCATCAGGTGGGCCGTACGCTCGTCTGCCTTCACGGGCAATAAAAAAAAACGAAAAATACCTGGAATTCTTGAGTTTTCTTTAAATTATAACAAAAGTGGGTTTGCTAATTACTAATCATTAAGCGCGGCTATGTATATGCGGCGCACGGGTATGTACCACCCACCCACCTGCCTGTTTCTGCCGTGAAGCAGTAATGCGTTTCGGTTTGAAGGGTAGGGCAGCCGTTGTACTGTTAAAACTGAGACTTAGAAGTTATCTCTCGAGGTAGGTGGCGCCATTTACGTCGTAGGTGTCTATGGGCTCCGCTAACCACTTAACACCAGGTGAGCCGTGAGCTCGCCCATCAATCTAAGCAATAAAAAAAATCGCAAAAAAAATAGTACATTTCCCTGGATTAATGCAGTGTCGCTGTGTTCTTTTCTATACCCTTGAAAATTTATAAGCGAAATATCACGATGAACTGTTGGATAGCTAAGAGATTGAGAGCAAACAAAATCATATTCGCAATTCATAAAATTGATAATTGCCACTATTCAATTATTGATGTTAGTTTAAACACATACAACGGAGTGGACTTGCTTAAATTACATATATTTTAAAGAAAAGTTCCATAATTTTATAAACCCTCTAGAAAATAATTCACAAAAATTACATTAATAGAAGAAATGGCAAAATATTATAAGCGTGTGGTCAAAATTTGTGGTCCCTGATTCTGTACACTGTGTCACTGTGTTTTTTCCAACAAACTTCGGTAATCTGTTTTTTTTTTCATCTTTAATAATGAAATTGTAACAAACGCAAAATTCTTTAAGTTTTAAATAACAACTGTTCATTTATTTATGAAATGCACGATCTAGATTTTGAGGCTTTAGTAAAAACGTGAGTTTTTAAATAAATGAGCTGTAATATCTACTCAATCTCCATCGTAATGAGGAAATAAATCAGCGATGTAGAGAAGTGACAGGCAATTGCCTTGCTCCCCGACCATATTGGGTTCGGTGCTGCCGACCATTTAACGCTGGCCTGCCGGAGATCCGCCGACTTTGACAGCCAGAAGATGTACGGCTCGGATCATTTAATGGTGGACGTTATTTGCGCTCTATCTCTCGAAGTCACTTTGAGNCCGGAGATCCGCCGACTTTGACAGCCAGAAGATGTACGGCTCGGATCATTTAATGGTGGACGTTATTTGCGCTCTATCTCTCGAAGTCACTTTGAGCTTCCCTGACATTTCGTGAATCCACAGCTTTATTTGCTATTCTTGGTTTAGTAATGTCATTTTTCAGTTGTCTTATTTTTATGTAAGTAACCGAGGGGTAGTTTTTTTTTAAAAAGAGTTGAGTAATGGTTGCTGTTGTGAAGAACGGTCTCACGGTATTCAGACTATGGACGCTTTAAAAAATAACTGAATATTTATATAGGTTTTATATTTTTTGTACATTAACTAGTTGACTTCTAATCTATCTTTTATAGTCAATCGGTTATCTTTCCTAATGTTTGACCGATTTTCAAACCAGCACAGTCGTATCAACGTCTTATTTTTTAGGCCATGAGATTTCAAAAGAATCTTCCATTACTAATCTAATTTACTATATAAGATTAATGTACGTTGCATCGGTAGCCGAATACGGTTTTCAATGACATTAGATTCGTAATATACGACACTACTACATCATTAAAATATGTATTATCGTACTTATCTTAAATTTACGGTTCAATAATGTTCGCTTTGGTATTATCTACTCTGCATAAATTACGAGGGCCTCATAATGATATAGTACCTAATAACAAGACGGTACCTGATGGCAGTTAATTTTTACACAGTATTTGTCTGTTATGTTGATTTTTTTGTTTCTAATGTGGTTTTTCAGGATGGGGCCTGATAAAATGATTATTGATTATGTAGAGGGTAGGTATCATAAATCATAAGATATTTGACAGAAACTTGATTGTCGCTAATGTCTATATTGCAAGATAAGTTTGCATACCTATAAGTTCCGAACAATGACATTAGAACCGTCGGTCTACCGAGGAAATACACCCGCTCGGTGGAAGATCTTCCCTTTGTTCTTACTTACAAAAATCGTCATTCCCATAACCCCCATCATTCCTAGGAGTCAAATGTAATAAAGATTACAAGATATTTTTTAGATTGCCGAAATGACAACTAAATATAGTCATAACAACTTTGGAGAGACTTAGAGAGTAAAAAGAGATTTTTCTTAGTAGTATACTCCTCGTAGAGGTCGTGGTTTTCAATTTTCTGATAATCCTGTTCCAGCTTTTGCAAGAATTTATCATCTGTCTCTAGTTATGACACTGCGGATACATTCATAAAAGGAAATAGCAGGAATATTTTGAAGGCTTCCTCCATCAATATTGACGTTCCAAATATTTTTATACAATTCCTGACAATGTTCACGTAGAATATATTTGAATTGAATAGGATATATTTGAGTTGAATATTAAAGTTACTAGAAAAATACATATTTATATAGTATACTTAAAAACGAGGTAAAAAAAAAACAAAGAATAGGTTGTAAGTTCACTCATCTAGAGCAACAAAAATGTGTTCTTAACGTCAATAAATGATTAAGTGAGGCAACTTGATTTTACTTTCATAGCGAATTTTCATTTTACGACGGTGGGTTGTGGCTTAGCCTTACTAAAGCGTAATATTACGTTGTTTTGCCTATAAAATATCCAATTTACATGTATATTTCCTCGAAGATAGACAGAGAATTTGGTGTTTCGTTAGTGTTACCGATGTCCACGAATGGAAACTACTGCCGTGGAAATAGTGTCAGATTAAGATATTGAAAGATTAGAAGAAAGTTTATGTGGGTGCGGTCCGTGTTAGCGAATAATAAAGGCATCTAAACAATGGACAAGAGAAAAAGCACTGCACTCGCATAAGATTTGATCGGTTATTAAGCAAAGAATGTTAAATCATAGATATAATTATATTACAAAAAAATTATATCATTCGCACTGCGTTTTCCAATTCGCGGTCTCCACTCAAGAACGCGTTTACCCCAACGGTTATCGGTTGCCCGGCTAATATGCTCAACCCATTGCCACTTCAGCTTACTAATTCGCTGTGCCATGTCTATAGTTTTGGTTCTCTGTCGGATCACCTCGTTCCGGATTCCATCTTACAGGACGCCCTCAGGCTCGGTGGAGTGATGATCTGTACAGGGTGACTGGCAGGAGCTGGATGAGAGAAGCCGAGGATCGTGCTCAGTGGCGAACAATTGGAGAGGCCTATGTCCGCAGTAGACTGCCATAGGCTGATTATGATGATGAATACCATTCGCGCAAATGATATAACTGAACTATTTATGACTTATTTTAGAAATCATGTCTGAAAACGTAAGTATTGAGATTAAAATGTACATTTTGAGTAAACAGTGTGTTTACAGGTTAAATCTCTATAAATTATTCTTCCACAAGTCTCTAAACATTATCTTAAATGAAACTAATACAGTAAAGAAGCACTACATGTTGAAAAAGGAGAATTGCTGGAAATAAGGATGTCTCAGGGACATGACATTAAAAATGGTAAGATCTGGTGAATTTTGTAAGTATAATTACATAATAAAAATATTGATGAGTGTTACGGCTCTGAAAACGAGTTATGGTATAATGAAGAGGAAATTCTGAAAGATGGGAACGGATGGGATAGATGGGATGGGACGAGAATGGAAAATGTGGGTCCGAACAGAAACAATTAATTTAGAATTGACGAAGATGACAAACAAATGAAATCCATTGTAATAAAGTACCATTAAACGACTGTATACAAATCCTTACAATACTCCCACTGCGGTGTCAGTAATGTCACGAGATCCAGTAATTTTACAACAACCGCTTATTATATTACGTTACGTGTTCGAGACCGTAATTCATAATATAAACAGAATCCTGACCACATAAATAACGTTTGAACGTAAGCACCCTGGTAATTACGGTGTGATCGATAAAGTTGGTTGGCGCTGTCGGGTCTATGCACTGTATTATGTGTGTGTGTGTTCCAGTTCTTTAATATTTCGTGGGGAGGGTGTTGGATTTTATATATTACTTACGTCGAATGGCTTAAGAAAATGGTGTTTTATTTTTGCAATCGGTCAATCGATAGTGGATGAAGAACGCTACAGACTTTCACAGTTATAGGGGAATCGTTTTGTGGATGGCCCTTTACCATCTTCGAGCACTGAGTTCCTCATATCCTGAGCGTTCCCTAGGGCGAGAAACCTCAAAGGAGGATCGACCAAAGACCCGAAGAAAAAAAACGCTTCATTTTAGTAGTCTAAACGTCACAAGACAAATGGGGCCGTCTTAAGGAACGAGTCTGTCTTCATTTTATCATATTTCCATGTTTTCAATATTTACCGTGGAACACATTACTTCTTTTGGAAAGAAATGGGTAGAATGGTGGTACCTTACCGTACAGCCCATATTGCCTACCACCAGTGTTTATGCAACTAAAAAACTGAGTGTTTAATAATATTATGTTATTCCTCCATCGTAAAATCACCATCAATATGCTTTACTATGAGGAATTATTTTTTACCATCGCACCGCCCGCCACCGGAGTAGAGTTCATCCATACTACTTGGAGCCACTGCGGTCATCCACAGTGTGTTTCCAGAGAAATTTTTTGCTACGTACCATCCAGCTATGGAATGAGCTCCCCTCCACGGTGTTTCCCGAGCGCTATGACATGTCATTCTTTAAACGAGGCTTGTGGAGAGCATTATGCAATAGGCTACCCCACCCTTCAAGACATCATACCACCAGTAATTACGCAAATTATAATTTGAGGGTTTCATTATTACACGCTTTATTATTACACGATGTTATTGAAACAGGATGTTATTGCTACATATTCACCGTAGGGTGAAAGAATAACATCGTGTAGTAAAGTTCGTCATGAACATTTGTTAAAGTACGTATTTCATTTGAAATATTGGTACCTGCCTGCGGAATTCGAACACCGTTGCATCTCTCGACACGAATGCATCGGACGTCTTATCTTTTAGGCCATGATGACTTCTAAATCTAGCAGCACTTAGCAGTAGTAGGTGGAAATCACTGGGTGTACCTACGTATGAAAAGCCTATTGTCCATAAAGTTGAAGAGCCTCTATCGTTAAGGACGTAATTCTACTAAGCTTATTAAATTTTTAGCATTCTTAACAGCATTAATGTAAGTTGGCTCGCCTATTGACTATCAAAGAATACATCACTCTTCTTGTTTAAAAGTAATGACACTACCCGAACGACCCGCACTATATTCTTCGCAAACAAATCGAAACCTTATTCTGGCAGTATTAGAGTATGTTTTTAAATCAGATCTACTTCTCCATTACCATTGTAAGTTCATCACGTTTTGGGCTAATAGCATACTCCTGAGTTTCATTAAAACGTAGCCGGCTATGAACTCGGAGAGTTTTTACTTAATTTGCAGTTTATATCACATTAGGGATGTCTAGTCAAAAGAACTGTGCTTGTTTGTGTCCTCCTGTTTTTTTTTTACATAACTCATTTACTTTTATGTTCTTATTATATACTGTTTAATTTGAGGACAGCGGCGAGTTTCCTCAGACGCTGGTAGCACTGATGATTTCTTTAGACTTACATATTTGTTGAACTGGGTTATTCCCCCAAACGATGTGGCAGTACGGTGCACCTAAATTCGTAAATAATGGATGGATAAAACATACTCTTGTCACACATTGAAGTTAAGTTCTGAAGTCTTGCGCACTTTTCCCCCTTTAATTATCCTTAATTTTACACTACGGGACAAGCAACTAGCAACTAAAAAGTTGCGTAAACGCGCCATCATAGGGCCGCAAAGCATTAAGCTCTGTTAGTGGGCCAAAGGGGCAATCTGCCCGCTAATTTGATAGCTGCAGACAAACGAGCGGACATTAGGATATGGTGCAAAATATGAAAGCTAGCGTTTATAGTATAAAGCGTTAGTTTTTTCTTATATTTTTCTCGACGAACCTTTTTAAAACATCTTTTTAAAATCGTGTATCAATCAAGTTAACTCTTTACGTAATTATTAGTGTTGTGTGAGCACACCGTTAGTGTTAATATCGAAATTATAGTGTAACTGTGTCACATATCATAATTGAAGTTTTTCTGTGACCACGAAAAATTATAAGTACATATTCGAAACGTTCAAAATAATTATATGGAAATAATAAACTCAATATTAAAAGTAAAAGTAGTTTTAATTATCTCTACGACCTCAAAGACCGAGGAAAATACTACGATAAGTATCAGTAATAAGTTTCAAAATTTTGAGACTTTAATTTGTGGACTTAATACTTTTCGCAAATAAAACGTGCGTGTTACTATAAACTTCATCATTCAAGAGGACTAACTAAAATGTCCAAATATTACCAAGATTTGAATAAAAAATTACAGATAATATTATAAATAATTAAACAGATATATTTACTGTTCGATGAAATTGAAGACACAGTACTGGATCTTTCTTGTATGAATTACTCTAGTGGAAGAAACGCCTATACGTAGAAATTACAATCAATAGCCCTAAGTTATGTTGCATGTCGATATCATAATTATAAAATTACATTCGAAATTTTTTATTCGTCTCTCAACGTTATTTCAGAGAATCTCGATTGCCACAATTCAAAATGTCATGATCGGTTGATATATAAATAAGTTACATTCTCATTTTTTAAAGTGAAATCTTCTCTGGCATCGTTGTGATCCGAAAGTCGATGAAACGAAAAAGCGACAGTAAAAAGAGACAGACTCATAAATTCATAAGATTTAACGTGGGAGAAAATGAGATAGGAATAGGGGATAGGCATTATTCAGTGTTTCTTATATTCGTGGTTCTCTTTGTGTTCTGCTTTGTACCTTTTTTTATTTTCTTTGAAGGCAGACGAGCATACGGCCCACCTGATGGTAAGTGGTCACCGTCGCTCATGGACGTCAGAAATACCAGGGGCAGAGCCAAGCCGCTGCCTATCATTAAGTACTCTCCGCAAGCCTCGTTTGAAGAAGGACATGTCATAGCGCTCGGAAAACACCATGGAGGGGAGTTAATTCCTACTAATACCTAATATATCATACCTAATACATTCTGTATAAATCTATGTAATACATCCAAATAAAATGAAAAATAATTATCGAACTTTATATCACTATGATCATTATTAAAACCTAGTGTTATCCTCTTCCCGAAATTTTACATTGGTCTCATTATCTTGAAGCCATTTTTGAAGGTTTCACTATTACCACGTATGAATTGCACACATTTTTTTTACATTTCAACTCTTGTCATTTGTACCACAAAGACATTAAGCATGTGACACGCCTAGCACGTCATCCAAACCTTATGTCATTCCTGGCACGTGATCGTTTCCATAGAGTTACTAAAGGGCGTTTTTTGATTGTTTATTTAGTTTTTTTTTTTTTTGTTGCCTTTGTAGGCATACGAGCATACGGCCCACCTGATGGTGAGTGGTTACCGTCGCCCATGGACTTCAGCAATGCCAAGGGCAGAGCCAAGCCNAGCAATGCCAGGGGCAGAGCCAAGCCGCTGCCTACCGCTTAATACTCTCCACAAGCCTCGTTTGAAGAAGGACATGTCATAGCGCTCGGGAAACACCGTGGAGGGGAGCTCATTCCATAGCCGGATGGTACGTGGCAAAAAAGATCTCTGGAAACGCACTGTGGATGACCGCAGTGGCTCCAGGTAGTATGGATGAACTCTACTCCGGTGGCGGGCGGTGACATGTTGTATGTAAGCTCACTGAGTTTCTCGCCGGATCTTCTCAGTGGGTCGCGTTTCCGATCCGGTGATAGATTCCGCGAAGCACTTGCTAGGGCCAGTGTTAGCAACATTCCAGGTTTGAGCCCCCTGAGCTCACCTACTAGTTCAGTGAATCTAGAATAACCCCTCGAGGTTACAAGAATAGGTAGGGAAAAATATGTATGTATATACGTAAATCATAGTACAGTGATTTTGTTCACGTGGACACTTATCGCGACGGCCAGCAGAGGGAGTGTTACTTATATCTCAAGGCGGGTGGCGCATTTACGTTGTAGATGTCTATGGGCTCCAGTAACCACTTAACATCAGGTGGGCTGTGAGCTCGTCCACCCATCTAAGAAATAAAAAATAAAAATAAAACTATAGATTCGTCACAAACCGGGTATGTTGTAAAAAATTTATATTATAGCTTTTTGTTTAAACAATGTCGTTCTCATTCTTATGCCAAAACTTTTGAAAGCCCCAGAGTTCATGTACATTTTTGTTTCCCAAATACTTTTGAATTAAATATGTACTGATTGCACACAAGATTTTACTAATAAATTCTTAATTGCAGTTAAAACTGTCATTGTGCTATTTGGAATTTATAACACCACCACCACCAGGGGTAGGTACCAATGCCCTGCCTATTTTTGCCGTGAAGCAAAAATGCGTTTCGATTTGAAGGGCGGGGCAGCCGTTGTAACTATACTTGAGACCTTATGATATCTTGAGGTGGATGGCGCATTTACACGTCGTAGATGTCTATGGGCTCCAGTAGCCACTTAACACCAGGTGGACTGTGAGCTCGTCCACCCATCTAAGCAATAAAAAAAAAACATATTATGCCTAATTCATAGTATGAAATTTACAGTCGAATAAAAGAAAAATCAATATAAATTTAACGCACATCACGACATTAATAAAAAGCACATTTACTGAAACAGAGCTAAATGTACCACTCGATTCTAGACCAAAATCGTTTATATTTGGAATCTGAGCTGCCCTCAAAATGTGTCGAATTTATCAAAATTCATAAATACCCAACAGAGAGTTTGAGTAAATAAAGGCCTGCGCGAGCCGAAACGTCAAAGGTGCACTCTCCCCGGGGCACCGAGACCATATTAACATAACAATCCAAACAAAACTGTGCCGTATTCAGAGAGTGTTATGTCTGAATTTGCTAAAGGCACATCATGAGTGATTCAGTTAAAGCCAACCGGTGGTTTTATTTTAGATAGTTCATTGGTTGTGGTTGTTTTAGTTTGGTGGTCTGTTTTTTTTTTAAATAATTTTGTTAAGCAAGAACAACCTATTGTTATTTTTCAGAAATTAGCCCAAGATTTTAATTTTAGTCTTAGCTTTTTCGATTAAACAGCTTGAAAGGGCATGTTCTTAAAGTCGATACGTTTTTCGACTTTAATGAATTTAAAACAACACTTACTATCCGTACATAATATCATTAATGAGAAACTGAGTTTGTTTGTTTGTTAAACTTTCACGTCTTAACTATTGAACCGATTATCATGAAATTCTATATGCACGTGGTCGAGGACACAAAAAATGACCCATAGACACAGCCCACTGAGTTTCTCGGCGGATTTTTTAAGTAAGTCGCCATTCCGATCCGGTGGTAGATTCGGCGAAGCACTGCTCTTGCTATGGCTAGTGTTAGCAAATTCTCTCAGGTTGAGTCCGTGAGCTTACCTGCCCGTCCGGGCGTAGCTGGAATAGCCTCTTAGGCTACCAGCGAATGGGCAGGAAAAAAAACAGTGACAGTGGCTTTCATTCGAAAAGGAGTACTGTTTGATCGCACCTACCGCTTAAGGCTCTTTTCAAACTTCGTTTGAAGGTACACAATAGCGATTAAGGAACACTGTGGAGGAGAAGACACATCAAAAATATCTATTACGAACATCGTAACGGATTATCGCATCACATCTACCGAGTGTGGTGGTATAATCAGGCTATCAAAATGTATATGTCACGTAATTTTGGGATATAATGAATTTAAAAGACGACTATAGTAGATTGGACGATATGATTTTACCTTGAAGGTAAACACACCTTCAAACCTGTGGAAATGTTAATTATTCGTTTGGGGAAAATAAAATGAGAATTAGCGGAAGAGTTAGTTTGTAAATTAAGATATTCATATTGTTACGTCAATAAGAATAACGCCGTCTATCGCCGAATATTCGAACGAATATCGTAGGATCTAGTAGCTTCTGGAGCATCGAGAAGTACAAGGCCATGGTCAGATAGCGGAAACACAATACTCGACTTGTGTGGAATATTCTCGATAATTCTAGGAATGCAGTATTGGCTATAAAAGCGTTGCAGAGATGGCACGCAGTCAGTTAGTAATCGGAATTACTCGAAGCGAAACAGCGAATGGATCACCTGAAGCGAAACGGAAGAAGTGAATTGAGAATTTTAAAGTGAAGTGAATATTAACGACGAATCGTCTGGAAGAAATGGTGACTCATTGAAACCTGACTGACTTTTGTTTCAATTAGCAGTCCGACTGTTGTATCATCAGGTAATGTAGGGATCGGAACATATTAATTTGTTATTACCGGGTAGAACGGTCGATCGCGGTAACACTGAGCTTTAGCGTTCGCGTCTGCAGCACACACACGGTCTCGTCAAACTTTGCAAAATTTATGAAGTCGTAAACTGGGCGCGTCGAGGCCCCGGGGCTTGTAAAATACCGACCTTTGACCATTACGTAACCTGAACGAGACGCGGCCGCGAAACGAACAACGAAAATTAATTTGAACTACATACGTACATACATATATGCGTGTGTGTGTATATGTGTATATGTATGTGGTTTTTTTTTAATTGCTTATATGGGTGGACGAGCCCACAGCCCACTGGTGTCAGGTGGTTGCTGGAGCCCATAGAAATCTACAACGTAAATGCGTCACCCACCTTGAGATATAAGTTCTAAGGTCTCAAGTATAGTTACAGCGGCTGCCCCACCCTTCAAACTGAAACGCATTACGGCTTCACGGCAGAAATAGGTAGGGTGGTGGTACCTACCCGTGCGGACTCACAAGAGGTCCTACCACCAGTAATAAGTGTATATACCTATATATATTTCACTGGATTGGTACACCGCGCGTAATTCGTTTCCAAATGATTCTTGTCCACTTGATGGTTGTCTGGAAGAGATCGCTCTTAGCGATAAGACCGCCAATTGTACTTTTTTGTATTGAATGCATCGCACTGTTTATTTGTTTTTTGGTGTACAATAAAGAATACACTCTCTCTCTCTCTCATATAAGTTTTTATTATTTTTATTCTATAGTTTTTTTTGTGTTGTTATTAAATTTTTTATTAAAGTTTATTCGGTTTTGTTTTGTAATCGCATTGGTATTTGGTAAATTCATTTAGGCATTTATGGTAAGTTCCAAACCAGATGTTATCAGTGGTTAAGCTTGAGATGATTCACTCATCTCCTTTTTATCATCGCACCTCCCGCCATCGGAGCAGAGTTCATCCATATCATCGGGAACCGCTGCGTTCATCGACAGTGCGTTTCCAGAAGTCTTTTTTGCCACGTACCATCCGGCTATGGAATGAGCTCCCCTCCACGGTGTTTCCCGAGCGCTATGACATGTTCTTCTTTAAAAGAGGCTTATGGAGAGTATTAAGCGGTAGGCAGCGGCTTGGCTCTGCCCCTGGCATTGCTAAAGTCCATGGGCGACGGTAATCACTCACCATCACGTGGGCCGTATGCTCGTATGCTTCCAAGGGCTATAAAATAAAAGCTATTGCAAACGTAATCTAATCTAATACGCTGCAAATATACAAAATTGTATATAGCTTTGAGATAGAATTACCCCATAATGTTTTTTAAAGCAGCAGCCGTCGGTCAATGAAATTTCATCGGAATCAGTTCAGCATGTCTAGTCGCTTCAGTGTTTATCTTGGACAAACCGAAGACAGATATGACGTTAGAGTATTTCGTTTCGTCACAGACAAACTTTCTTATACACACAATTGTATTAATAAACATTGAAAGATGTGGGTTCTTGTTGATGTAGTAACAGCTACGCGACTACCTCCCTGCATATTTCGGGATATAAACTATCCTACGCTATCTTTGGGACTATAAAAGTTATCTTGAAAAAAAAAACAATTGCCTATACGTGTTCCTTTGCCACATAAAAGTACTCACAAAAGACAATATACGTATACGAACTGCCTTGCCACCTCCTACCAGATAATCCCCCGAGGTCGCCGGCAAGGTCAAATGAGTGATTGACTTCCTGCAGGAGCTGTCGAGCTTCGGATACCAGCCTGTCATGAAGTTTTGAGTGATGCGATTATTTCGGGACTCAGACTCTGGGGGTAGTTGCAAATTTGTAAATGAGAGCCAGGATTCGATGCTCGCTTAGATCCAGCGTTTCTGTAAATTTATCTGGTAGGTATTCGAGTTCTGGTTATCTTTGCTTTCGTCGCATACGAAAAAACTTAAGTTCAGGACATGGAACCAGTAATTACGTAAATTGTAATTTTGCGGGTTTCATTTTTATTACACGATGTTATTCCTTCACCGTGGAAGTCGATCGTGAACATTTGTTGAGTACGTATTTCATTAGAAAAATCGGTACCCGCCTGAGATTCGAACACCGGTGCATCGCTCAACACGAATACATCGGACGTCTTATCAGTTAGGCCACGACGACTTAAATACTGAGAATTTTACTGCTGGTAGGACCTCTTGTGAGTCCGCGCGGGTAGGTACCACAACTCTGCCTATTTTTGCCGTGAAGCAGTAATGCGTTTCGGTTTGAAGAGTGGGGCAGCCGTTGTAACTATACTGAGACCTTAGAACTCACATAGAACGCACCTGTCCCTGAAAATGGATTCTTTAATCCGCAAATCATCTCGAAATCGTTTTAATCACATTCAAAACTTCAATTATATCTTCGATTAAAGTAAACAGCCTATAAACACCTCGAGGAACCAAAAATTTTATCGTCCAGTTCAAAGTTGCTTATTATGTTTCTAAATTACAAGGCGGTGACTTCAAAGAGATACCCTTCGGCCTTCCGTAATTAGTCTGGCTGTTTTCACTGTATAATTAATTTCAAACGAGTATATGCTTTATGCTCTAAGCAATTGAGTTAAGTTTTATAATTAAAACCAAACTAAGACTAGATACGCTTATGTGACAGATGAACTTGAGAATTCTGATACCCAAAAGCACCTAAAATTTAGTACAGAAATAAAGTTTTGTAATATTTAAAATGTTTAGTTCCTCTAGCACTTCGTCATCATCATCATCATCATCATCATCATTATAAGCCCACAGTTGTCCACTGCTGGACATAAGCCTCTCCCAATCCACACCACTGAGCTCGGCCCTCCTTATGGTGACTGGTTATTGTCCCACACGGTTCTGATTCGATTCCTGGTCGAAGTCAATAAATGGTACACGGTGTCTGCTTGTGTCTTTCTCGTATGTCTCGTCAGACATTGTGAAGTTGTGTTCCGTCAAGTTTTATGGAACATGCCAAAACAATAGAGGTTTGATTCTTCATTACGCGTTTTCAAAGACAAAGTGACCATTATTTTAATGTAATTAAGATTTTCATCTTACGGGTGAATATAGAACTAACGGCTATGTTTCTGAACGTGCCTATAGTTAACTGAGTTATTTTTAAACCAAATCCCATTTCACAAAATATAACACCAATCCCTGGTTTTCATGCCGAGTTATATTATTCTCTATGTGTGGAAAACACCGTATGCTATAAATATAGCTCAAGCTATAATCAATATAATTGTTAATGACCTCGTTCCTCATCGCGATGATGACGACAGCAATCCTATGAAAACATTATTATGTAGTAGTTAGTATAGAAATAATTTAATAATGACAGTTATTATCACTGTATTTAGTGGGAGAGTTGAGTTAAAGTGGGGCTCATGTTTATATGTAGATACATATATTTGCCGATGTGTTAGGAGCCAATTGAAATGTTTGTCCGAGAAGCCCTAGCACATAGAATGATAATGTGAGAATATTTATTAACAGATTACGTATTAGCTGATATATCGCCAAACTCGTTGCAATGAAAGTTTACAGGAATGTTTTATACGATTTAATCTGCATAAACATTGAAGCTTAGGGCTGCTACTTTATCGTAAATTTTATGAAAAATATTCATGGGTTAATTTAAAATTTGTTCTTTTTTTATTGCTAAGATGGGTGGAACGAGCCCACGGACCACATGGTACTAAGTGGTTATCGGAGCTCATAGACAGCATCAATTAAAATGCCGCCATCTACTTTGAAATATGAGTTTTAATTCGCCGTTTCTATAGTACAATGGCTGAACCATGCTTCAAACCGAAACGCGGTACTGCTTCACGGCAGAAATAGGCAGGGTGGTAGTACCTTCCCGTGCAGGATTACAAGACACCCTACCACCAATGAATATTTATTTTACAATGGGTGTAATATAGTAAATTCTTCGGTTTTCGATGACTCCGAAATGTCGACAAATAATAAATACCATTTGATGGTAACCACGAAAACTGTGATGTATTCGAAAAGTCGAATATAAAACGCGAGAAAAGACGAGATTAAGCCGTAAAAGTAAAAATCTATAAGTGAAACAGTTGACGATCTATCTAGCATTAAGTTTTTCGTCGAACCCATGATCACTCTATTGTCAATGCCCCCCATCTGGAAGTGTGTAATCGAAATCTCAATTTACAAATACATTGGTTGTCCTATTCTTCAAAACAGGAAAGCTCTTCAAACAGAAATAAGCAGGTTCATCAATTAAAAAAATTTAAAAACGTTGTAAATTCCATATGTTTTTTTGCTTGACTTGTGACGTTTATTTCCAAGATTTTTTTAGGTACAATTTAATACTAATTGAAAAGTGCAATCTTATCCGCGTTAATTTTGTAATTATGGACTTATATGTGTCCTTTTTTTCTTATAAATTTTGCTCCAATCTTCAATACATTTGATTTAAAAAAAAAATATTGCAAAAAAGCACTCTAGATTACTATGAATTGAATTTAATGCAAGCAAACTATGGTTATGAAACTAGCCCTGAAAGAAGATTGAAGTTTGTACGATCTTATCTTAGTGGACTCGCTTCTTCGTGAATTAAATTGAATCAATGACAACCTAGCTAGTGATTAAAATAGTTTTTCTTACTTATTCACCGAGAACTCTTCATTTCTGTTACTCATTTACATCACTACGCTACCGCTACGATTAGCTCACGATCCACAACGCTTCCCGAAATCTGTGGACACTAAATATGACGTAAGTTACTTAATAACAATATGACAAATCTCAATATTAATACGTGAAGCAGAAATTTTGTACCTCTTTTTACGAAAATTGCGCGGACGGAGGAGTATGAAATTTCTCAACCTTATAAAGAATATAGACAAGAAGTGCCACGTCCTTACGGATCCATCAGATCCAATAACCCTTGCATTAGCGCCTTCCGCTCTAACACTAGGAGTAGAGACCCCGGTAACCGTACTGGTCCAAGTCGGCACAGAGTTTGACGTGCAACCTTACCTAAGCATGAGCCCATTGAGGTTCTCGACGGATCTTCTCAGCGGGTCGCGATTCCGATCCGGTAGTAGATTCATTCGCGAAGCAGCTACACTTGAGTTGTTAGGTCTCCCTTGGAGGCTTAATATTATTTCTCGGCGAAAGCTGTGATTATAGAAGCATAATAGTCTTTAACAATAGAATTATATTACTGTTCAAACTTATAATTTCAATGAATTATAGTCGAATTTCGACTACCGGGGGACCACTAGTATGTAGAATTATGAAATCGAAAAGAAGAACTGAGGAAATGTAGGCGAGGGGTGATGGACAAACTCATGTGCAAACATGCGAGTTGATTTTTGTTCGGGTCGCGCCCGGGTCCCTCAGTGGGGCCCTAGGGAAATTTGGCGGGTGGTCTAATAGCAGCCGATGACCGGATTAAGTTATAAGTTAATAGCGATTTGTTTATTTATAATCTTCTATATATATATATATATATATAAATGAATTGCGGCTGGACAGATTTGACTAATTTTGAACTTGAACTATTTGTGGAAGTCCAGAGAAGGTTCAAAAGATAGATACATATGAAAATGCTCGGAATTAAATAAAAATAACAATTTTGTTTTTCCTTCGATGTGCCCCGTCGGACGAATTCCTTTTATTTGTTTTAAGTTTCTTTTATAGAAAAGTTTAGGTCTTTTATTTATCGATTGAGCCACTACGAAGTCTGCCGAGTCAGCTAGTTAGTTATACATAAAATATTAATTTCACTGAATGAAATTTCTTTTTCAAACACTCTATAAATAGAACTGCGTGCGTCTCGTAATTCTAAGCATAATAAAGCAAATAAAAGAATACGGGAACATTTTTCGGTGTAAATACTAGCTATGATAGAACATGGCCCGACAGCTGACTTTTTTGTGTTTGTTGTTTCTTTTTTCATGGTATTGTATTTACATTAGACGGATCTCAAGGATGCTCAACAAGACTGCAGTATTTAAAATTTGCAATAAATCTGAATTTGAACCCTTTAACCCCTGGCACCATTTAATGGAATCTTTTAACACCTCACCGGAAACCATCAGGTGTTGAATGGTTATAGGAACAAACAAACACAAACAACACAGTCTGAATATTGTCACACACGTTGTGATGCTAGATTGCAGTTTCAATTCTTTTGTATAACGGCTGCCCCACTTTTTAAACCCAAAACCTTTGCTGCAGAATCGAGAAGAATGGTAGCACCTTGCGTTGTAAAATATATATATTACTCTAGTGAGCGCTTAATACTAAATTAAATTCAGTTACTTTAGTCCACTATCTGCTCATATGTTATATTAATGGCAGAAACTGATTTGGTTTTTGTTTACCTATCTTTAATTTACTATATGTAGGTATTGTATTGGTAGCTTCCCAAATAAATAAATTTGCCCATATTTAAAGGCACCGAGCACTTCACCGCACTCATTGTGAATATGCATAACTAACATCGATTTTCCTAATAAACAAAAATAATCCACATGTAAAAAGACAAAGGCGAATACATGTTCAGTGAATCTATATCTTGAGGTGATAGTGATTGGGGTTGAATTTCGATGAGAGCGCGAATCCTACACGTTATTTCGGATCCTCTCGATCCACTAACGGTGCTTTTAGGTACCCCAAGCACTGGTATTCGTTCTTATTGAACCCGTCGCTTGCGATAAAGGGCTCGGCGAATAAATTAACCCATAGACACAGCCCACTGAGTTTCGCGGCGGATCTTCTCAGTGGGTCGCGTTTCCGATCCGGTGGTAGATTCTGCGAAGCACGACTCATGCTAAGGTTCATGTTAGCAACATCGTCAGGTTTAAGCCCCGTGAGCTCACCTACTAGTTAAGGTTACGCTGATATGGTCTTTCTAGACCAGGAGCGGGCAAATATCTTGATAGTCGGGCCACATTGCAGATGAAACTTTGACCACGGGCCAAACAGTTTCTTTCTAATATTACTTAAAAACTAATATTTGTGTTTTTAATAATAATATATACAATGCTTCACGGGCCAGACAAAATTCTACCGGCCGCCATTTGCCCAGTCTTGCTCTAGACCATCAGCTTAGGCAGGATAAAAAAACAAGCGAATCCTAGATAAAATTAATCGCTGTCCACTTAAGACTCACAACCAACATATAGAAACCTATTTGCCGTAAACAGATAATGAACTCGAGAATCTTTACCGAGGCTTCTTTTATACGATACTTTATTCAAGGTTTTACGTTTCATCGTACGCGTTATTATCGAAAGATTCCAATTTTCGGTACCGATTTTTTTTGTTTATTATATTATTTCTTAAGTGCGGTATTCGATCTCGTATAAAAATTTAATGAGAATTTACGAAGATGGCTTGTTAGGTTTGTGTTTAAGTGGATAAAATGGATTTTTGTGTAATAAATGGGTCGTTAATTTGCAAAAAAGTCCGACTGGTGAGGTAGGGAAATGTAACTACAGTTTTCAGAACTCTGTTACGGAGGGAGTCTGATACCGCAGTCATATTTATTTGCGTCCGGTGATGCTTTATATCCTCAATTGTTTTTTTTGTGATTTTGAAGGCCAGCACTTTTTGTTATACCCATAAAAGGCTACTTACTATACGTGGTGTTAAGTGGTTACTGGAGCCCATAGACATCTACTTCGTAAATGCGCCACCCACCTTGAGATATAAGTTCTAAGTATAGTTACAACGGCTGCCCCACCCTTCAAACCGAAACGCATTACTGCTTCACGACTGAAATAGACAGGGAGGTGGTACCTACCTGTGCGGACTCACCAGATATCCTACCACCAATAATTACGCAAATTATATTTTTGCGGGTTTCATTTTTAATACACGATGTTATTCCTTCCCGCTACCAGTAAACAAGAACCTCATTTGACAAGTTGGAATTTTTTAGTATAACAAAAAGGGCAGGTTCTATTTTTCAAAAATTCTTCAAAGTTAGCAAACCTCCATGGACCACAACTTCGGGACGTGCAACGTCATTCAAGCTAAAATGTACGACTAAAAACCGTTGGCTATAGGCAATAATTCTGACATCATCCCTTGAGATTGGCGTTTAGTTTTGCGTGAAAATAATGTTATACAAAATTGTATTTAGTGACTTAAAATCATTAATGGTAAACAGTAACGAATAATAAGCCGATGATAGTTTTAATTGAATTAAGATCTCTTACGTTTCAACCCTTTTGGTCCTGAAGTTATTTTCATATATTTTGCAGAAATTGATAACGGATTTTCCAAAAAAAAAACACCTCGTCAAAAAACTTTAACAAAAAATATAAGGCAAAATAATTTTAAATTGTTATTTATAAATGCCTATTAAAAATTTTATACATACATGCGCGCGCTAAAACACATCTGTTTATTATGTCGATCCTAATACCTACAATGAAACAGTGCAAATAGTCGGTATTCAGACGCTTCGAACTTTATACGCATTAATAGAGAATCGATCTATCCACGGTTCGCGCTCAAAGGGTTAAATAGTTCTGTCATTGGCGTTCATCTGTCCACTGTGAATAAATAGTCTTTGCAACGATAACTAATGTAATACGAGTAATTAATGGCGTATTTTTTTAATTTTATTGCTTAGATGGATGGACGAGCTCACAGCCCACCTGGTGTTAAGTAGTTACTGGAGCCCATAGACATCTACAACGTAAATGCGCCACCCACCTCGAGATATAAGTTCTAAGGTCTCAGTATAGTTACAACGGCTACCCCCACCCTTCGAACCGAAACGCATTGCTGCTTCACGGCGGAAATAATCAGGGCGGTGGTACCTATCCGCGCGGACTCACAAGTGGTCCTGCCACCAGTAAAACGTATGTCGTGAAACTCCACAGGCTTGTTATACAATCCTTAATTTTTTATTTAGTTAATCGAGTATAAAAGGCAAATTGAAGTATCACTTCGATCTCACTCAAACTGTACGGCTGCATTCAGGATACGATATTCACAAATTCTATCTTCCGTTAGCTTCCAATTAATTGCTATATTGCGCTGTATTTGCTGTTAGCTAAATTCAATTTTTAAACAGCTCGTTCTTGTTCCGTAGGGAATAAAAACTATCAAATGTTCGGCATTTTACTAAATACACCGTAGGGATATAGTTGTAAATTTTTAAAATCAGTGTATCCTTTTCTTTCCTCTCTATTTGAGATCGCTGTGAAACTATGGTATGTTTCAGATCTTTCCATATGAAGTTAACGTTTAAGAAGCAGAGAGTTAAATTATCTTTTTCTTTTAGTTATATTATCTTATTTAAATATGCACCCATGGCATCGATGCATCTCTGCCAGTGCAACGGTAATTTTTCAATGTCGTTTTGTACTGCCTCTCGGGGATTGAATTTTTTCCCTGGCAAGAAGTTGTCCATACTTTGGGAAAACTAGAATTCTATTGGCGCAAAGTCTGGTGAGTACGATTGATGAGACAAAACTTCCAACCCTAGCTCTTAACGAGCGATTATTCAACTTGCCGGAGATTCGCGAACTTCTGCATAATTGAGTCCAATACCTCACGGTACACGTCCGCGGTAATGCTGCTGCCATTTGGTAAGAAGGCGTGATGTACTGTGCTGTGATTATACCGGTTCTAGACCACCAAACAGTGACCATGAACTTTTAGGGCATAACCGTTTGGGGCATTGTCTAGGTGTTGACCCAGAGTTTAACCAGACCGGTTAAGATTATCAAATAGAAGAGTGCTCTGTAGAATTGCTCGAGATGATCCCACCATCTCGTTTTTACTATCGCACCTCCCACCACCGGAGTGTTCATCCATACTACCTGAAGCCACTGCGTTCATCCACAGTGCGTTTCCAGAGATCTTTTTTGCCACGTACCATCCGGCTTTGGAGTCCCCTCCACGGTGTTTCCCGAGCGCTATGACATGTTCTTCTTCAAACGAGGCTTGTGAAGAGTGAAGAGCCAAGCCACTGCCTACTATTAGGCAGCGGCTTGGCTCTGCCCCTGATATTGCTGACGTCCACAAGGGCAATAAAAAAAAAGAATCGATTTTGGCATCACAAGTCACTTTCCTTCGTTTCTGTGTCTGTTAAGCAACGCAGGAAGGTATACCTTAATGCGTTCGTCGAATACGCGGTCGTTCAGCTCGTATGGCACACATTTATCAAGTTTTTTTTACCTTCCCACGACGTATTTGACGGAATTCTCCTTCCTCTTTTTTTCCACCTTATCCCACTAGGTGGGGTCGGCACAGCTAATTTTTCTCTTCCATTCTCTTCTATCAGCCGTCATCTCAACACTCCTCCTCTCTCTCTCTCATATCGTCATTCACACACTCCATCCATGTCTTCTTAGGTCGACCTCTTCCCCCTCTACCTTACACTGCCATTTCCATACATCTCCTAGTCACATGCATCTTCTCTCTACGCATCACATGTCCATACCACGCTAACCGTCCGCTCTTTAATTTGTTAATTACTGGAGGTACTTTCACACTTCCTCTGATATACTCATTCTTTATCTTGTCCATTTGACGGAATTATTTTGATAATAACGTTAATAGTTTCCATTATCGTGGTTAGTTTATCGTTGCTGATTTGCGTTTCGGGTGACCACGGGCCTCATTTTTTAGATCAAAATTTCGATATCGAATACTTTTAAAAAGTTCACTCTGTCCACGTCATCAATGCTGTCAGCTTACGGCGTTGCTAGCACTAATGAACCAGAATTCCATACTTACTAATATGTTTATCGTGTCCATATTAGTGAGAAAGATACAAATGTAGTGAAAACAAAACACTAATTTATAAACAAACCAATTAATGTATTTGAACATAGAATTGCGTATTTTAATGTAAAATTCATTTGAATTTAGAATTTATTGCCAATATAACAGCAACTTCATAGGTCCTATTATTTCCAATATGTTATATTATTGTATTAATACTTTTCCAATAGAAAATAAATTAGTTGACTTACTACTTACTATATCTATTGCTATATCACATTAATTTATATGATTCGGTAAAATTCAATCATTTCGTAATCTGGTTCATTGAACCGTGTAATAAATCCAATTTTTATAATAAAAAAGAAACTTATTGCCGATACAAGTTGATATGTTCCAGTACATTCCTATTTCCTCAGACTCTTTAATTTAGTACTTTCTCCGGTTAGCGCGAGGCATAGACATAATTCAAACTATTTTTAATGTTTTATTTTATGTTTTTTTTATTGTTGCTATATTCTTTTTGGCGTTTTCGAGTGTACAATTTGACAAAATACATTAAGGTTTATAAATTATGATTGAATCAGCGATGACCTTATTAATGAGTATTATGTACTGAAGAATATTCAAATAATTGTGGCTTCTGCGACATATATGTAACCTAACTTTGTGATAATGTTGATGTTGTCGTTGACAGAAACATTGACATTTGGGTATGTCATGTATTAGTTTAGCATTCAACAATAAGAGGGAGGCACAACTGGGACAAAGAGAGAACATTTAATTTTAACATTTAAAGCATGAACATTTAATTGTCGATTCTCTGTTTTAGATGAATCACATAGTGTTTTGCTTTAAGAAGAAATATAATAAATAATCTTATAGATATATATATGTTTGGCTGAAAATTAGTGGGGAGGTAGCTTAGAACCAGGAGAACGACTTAGGATACTTACGACATAGGACTTTTTATCACGTTCCCGTGGGACGTGACATATAACTTGGTATAACAAAACGCAACTGACAGCTAAACGTAACGTAATTAATGTATGGTTGATTATAGTAGAATTTTGAAGATGACCGGATGATGTGTTTGTTTCGAGTTTCTATTAGCTTACTGTGCCGAGATAGGTAATCATTAAGAAAGCCATGCCGCGACCAACACGATAAAATCTTTCCCGACGAAGCCTTAATGCAACTAGGATTCGAAACATTGCGAGTGAAAGGACTGAAGAAGAACAAGAAAATATAATAATTATAATAATTTAAATACATGGCCAATAAAGAATCATTAAAATACTTGCTTTTTTAATTTACATTAATTATCCAAAAAAATAGACCTTGATAAAATCAAAGTCTGCTCATTTATTGCCCCTAAGGCGGAACAAAGTTCACCGGGTCAGCTAGTTACTAATAATACTAGAGGTCCCGCAGTAGTCGAAATTCGACTATAATTAATTGGGATTGTAAGTTTGTTGACTACACTATAAAAAATATTAACAAAGACAAACAATATTTAATCTATTCTCAATTTGACAACAGACGTCAAGAACAAAAGTTTGACAATAAATAGTATGCATGCGTGTGTGCGTCAAATACATGGTATGTAGTGTGTGTAATGTTTTCTTTATTGATTTAATGTATCTTTTATGCATTATTTAAAAAAAATATTAGCANGTGTGTGCGTCAAATACATGGTATGTAGTGTGTGTAATGTTTTCTTTATTGATTTAATGTATCTTTTATGCATTATTTAAAAAAAATATTAGCATTGTGCACTTCTTCTCTATATTCTCTATAAGTGTGGAAAATTTCATACTCCTCCGTACGCGCAATTTTCGTAAAAAGGGATACAAAGTTTTTGCTTCACGTATTAATATATAGATATCAATGTTAATAGTTTAAAAACTAAAAAGAACACATTTAAATAACAAATCTAACTATTAAAGCGAAGTTATAAAACTATCGACCACGGTTCTTGCAATATTTTAACTTAATCTTGAAGTCGAAAAATTTTTATTTTATTTTTTTATTGCTTAGTTGAGTGGACGAGCTCACAGCCCACCTGGTGTTAAGTGGTTACTGGAGCCCATAGACATCTACAACGTAAATGCGCCACCCACCTTGAGATATAAGTTCTAAGGTCTCAGTATAGTTACAACGGCTGTCCCACCCTTCAAACCGAAACGCATTACTGCTTCACGGCTGTAATATGCAGGGAGGTGGTACCTACCCGTGCGGACTCACAAGGGGTCCAACCACCAGTATTTACGCAAATTATAATTTTGCGGGTTTGATTTTTATTACACGATGTTATTCCTTCACCGTGGAAGTCAATCGTGAACAATTGTTAAGTACGTATTTCATTAGAAAAATTGGTACCTGCCTGCGGGATTCGAACACCGGTGCATATCGTTCAACACGAATGCACCGGACATCTTATCCTTTAGGCCACGAAACCTTCTTTCAAAGCTAACGTTTCAAATAAATATCGAGCCATATTCGATAATTTTAATACTGTATAAACTATTATATGTATGTATATGTGTATATATGTATGTATGTATGTATGTATATGTGATTTTGTATATATGTAGATATACTTTTTTTTGTATGTATTCGTAACCTAATTTAAATTTCATTGCACCTACCACTATTTACTCTGCACTACCTTTGGTTGACTGGTAGAGAATGCCTTAGGCATCAAGTCCGCCAATGTAAATTTTACATGAAGTGTAATAAATAAAAAATAAATAAATAAGCCAATTTAAAAACCAAGATTTAAGAAAGAAAAAAAATATCTCCGAACATAAACTTTAATGCCAGTTACAGTCTATAAATTTCCACGAACCCCCAATAAACTGTTACACTTTTTAAATCCATTAAAAAAAACCACAGGATGAGATGAAATTGCAGAAAATAAGATCAGACGTCCCCTTTGTAAAGTCACACGAAACGGCGCGGCGGGCTTGTGTTGCGTGTCATTGTACTCTGGCATTGCAGTTGTGTTTCTTGTAGTGAAGAGACGATGGAAATGAAAATTCACACGATGACTGATATTTTTGCTGTGTCGTTTAACATCTAACCAGTAATTTAATCAGTCAAAACCTTAATGAACTAGGAAGTTGTATATAATAAACCTTTATTAATTTCACATTATGCGATATAAATAGATATATTTGTCGTGGATAACGACTTTTAGTAATATTAAGACATTGTTTTGATTATTATTTTAAATGATAAAATGTTGTTTTGATAAATATCACAAAAATGTAGGGTAGACGCCGTATCGCCAGAGTATAAAATGGCGGTACGTGGACAGAGTCGTTTACGCTATCAGCTGAGGTAGGATAAAAAAAAAAACAGTATTTGTCAGACAGTCATTCATTCCGTGTCAGACAGTCATTCAGTCCGTGTCAGAAGGTCTTTCCGTGTCAGACAGTCAGTGCGTCTCAGTCAGTCAGTCTGTTAGTATGTCAGTTAGTCTGTCAGTCGGTCAGTTGAAACGAAACTGTCGGCTTACCCTGTCATTGTGAAAATTATGTGTTGAGAGTTTCAATAATTATTATTCAAAGGGTTTTATTGACTTTATTGTAATAAACTAAGTTCAACCGAATACCAATGATGATGGAAACTACCGCTCAGCCATCCCCTGCTGGCGCGCCGTCATATTTATCTAAATGTGTAATAGAATATGCTATAGAAATACTTATCTAAATGTCAATCTACCATATAAAGAAATTTCCTTTTTAAATTCCCTTCCCTATTTCCCTTTTCCAGAATAAAACTTTAAGCGTTTTAAGTCATTAAAACAATGCGTTTAAGTTTTAAGCTCGTTGGGGTCTCGATTTAAATATACACTATGTTTATTTGAAGTTAAACTTAAACGATTACATACACTTAAACTAGCATTAATTTGGGTCAATAGTCGAGAAGACATTTAGAGGTGACAATTGCCTTTCGAGCACCGAGATTCGTAACATTGGCTTTAATTATGTAAGAATATTCTTTCGTAGTATCGCTCGTATTTGCATAACACTCTTTGTGTTTATTAATCCTAAATCACTGTATTACTAAGTTTATTTTGGTATTTTATGTAATTATTTTTGATCCTTACATTATTATTTTTCGATTTGATTTTCTAATTCGTATTTTTAATACTTACACCGTACTAAATAACTACAATCAGATTTGGTAATGTTATTGAATTTAGAACGTTTAAACTTAATTGGGAATGTTTTGATTCAAAAAACAAACAAATATTACTTTTTATTTCGTATGTTTAAAAATTATCGATATACATATTAAATTATCGTATTCCATTAGCACATCACTAGAGTAAGCTCGTAGAGCGCTCAAGCAGGGTCGCGGGTTACGTACGTTTCATTTGTCTCACGGTCCTGAATTGTCTCCTCGTAGGCTGATGCCAACACACACACACAATGTACTGTAAGTATAGCGAAGTCCGCTATTATTAAGATGGCGCACACCTTGTGAACAAGCTAAACAGCTTCATTTTCAAGTAATTTAAAAGTTCATTACGTTTTCTTTTTGTTTTTGTCTCAACATACGGTGAGACAGCCAAAATTATGATGAAATTAATTTGAGTACTCATTAGAAATATACACGCGAAGTATGGTCGTATTTCTCACTGCTGAAGGTCGTGATCACCCTTCGGTATCATCTCACAGACGATCTGTTTTTGTCTCTGGCGGTGTGGAGGGCGTTGTGAAATGTGGAATCAAGAGGGGTGCGGATCTGGTCGGACCAACGTATTGAACTGCGCAATATGGTACTTAAAATATATTTTTTATTGCTTAGATGGGTGGACGAGCTCACAGCCCACCTTGTGTTAAGTGGTTACTGGAGCCTATAGACGTCTATAACGTAAATGCGCCACCCACTTTGAGATATAAGTTCTATGGTCAAATTACCTTGTACTATGTTACATCATAGTAAATGCGATTATGACGATTAATGCATTAGTTAATTAATAATTAATTATAGTTCACTACATGGTTGAAGAAATCTGCGTCTACTCTTCGGAGTTCACATTTACATTGCTTTTATCATTTACATAAGCTTTTCTCTCACAAAAACATTATTAATTTTAGATTTATTTGAGAGCAACTTACCATCGTTTTAAAAATTCATGTGCGTTGTGCCTACATTTCGAAATTCTATTTATTCGAGGTGACTTTGCGAAGACATTGAACCCCGGCCATCAATGTTTGCATGTTTATTTGGTTTCTGACCTAAACGCTCTGTCCTTGAACCGAGGGGCTCAGTCATAGTCAAATTCGAATTGACTTTATCACATTATTTACTGAAATAATCAAGTCGATTTAAAAATGGGTCTTACGAAAGTTTTCGCGCATAAAGTACTCAAAGTTACATTTATATTAATGACTAGCTGACCCGGCAGACTTCGTTGTGCCTCAACCTATAAATAAAAGACCTAAACTTTTGCATAAATTAAACTTAAAACAAACAAAAGAAATCCGTCCGACGGGGGATACATCAAAGGAAAAACAAAATTGTTATTTTTATTTAATTTCGAGCATTTTCATATTTATCTACCTTTTAAACCTTCTCTGGACTTCCACAAATTCAATTCAAAATCAAAATTAGCCAAATCGGTCCAGCCGTTCTCGAGTTTTAGCGAGACTAATGAACAGCAATTCAAGATACGATCTAACTATCTGATGTATGTACATATCTTAAATTATAGTTGAAAAGTCGGCTTATTAATAAAAAAAAACGATACGAACGTAAAAAGAAGCAACCTCGATCAAATGTCGCCACTGATCAACGATAAACATGGTTTTAGCTATGGGGCTGGACGAATACTGTTTAAAATTTTAACATATCGCATTCACGTACATAGGAGCCCCAGTTATTACTTAACACTAGGTAATTTGTGACTCTATTTATCCATGATGACCTGGAACTTGACTCAGTAAGTAACGATTGACTTCCACGGTGAAGGAACAACATCGTGTAATAAAAATCAAACCCGCAGAAATTATAATTTGCGTAATTACTGGTGGTAGGACCTCTTGTGAGTCCGCACGGGTAGGTACCACCGCCCTGCCTATTTCTGCCGTGAAGCAGTAATGCGTTTCGGTCTGAAGGGTAGAGCAACCGTTGTAACCATATTGAGATCACAGAACTTATATTTCAAGGTGGGTGGTGCATTAACGTTGTAGATGTCTATGGGCTCCAGTAACCACTTAACACCAGGTGGGCTGTGAGCTCGTCCACCCATCTAAGCAATAAATAAATAAAAAGTATCTACAGTCGGCATCATTGCGCCACTTTGAGAAGGCGGCACGACATGAGAACCCTCTTGTCGTGGCCGCTGGAAACTACATACCCGATCCTGTAGACCGAATGGTAGAACAGTGGACGTCGCCCAAAACACGTCATTACGGATCCTTTCCGGTGCTTTTCGGTACCACAAGCACCGGTCGCCGTCCTCGCCGAACCTATTGCTTGCGACGAAGGGCTGGATGAGCGAATTAACCCACAGACACAGCCGTCTGAGTTTCTCGCCGGATCTTCTCAGTCGGTCGCGTTTCCGATCCGGTGGTAGATTCTGCGAAGCACTGCTCTTGCTAGGATCAGTGTTAGCATCACTCCGGTTTGAGCCCCGTGAGCTCACCTACTAGCTAAGGTTACGCTGAAATAGCCTTTAAAATAATTGAGCGAAAGGCCACCTATCCGGCAGTCAAAGAACAAACGAGCAAACATCTAATGTTTGCTATACTACTCAACTTTGACCTGCGTGACCCGGGCTCGGTAAACTTCACCTTATTTATCTTGGCTTGTATTAAGTGATTGTTCTTTACATTGCTCAAGTTGTTTCTGCGGCTTTCATTGTCCAATTGAAATAATACATTTCATTTTCATTTCAAGTTTCGCGATTTACAAAAGTAATTCAAAAAGTTTGCGTTCGTATTTTGAAAAAGTTGTAATGTACGATGATGAGATACAAAATTAAAATAAAGTTTTGTAATCTGATTTGGACATAAACTTTCTCTTGGCGTAATCGTGTAGCCTCATATTCTGGTGATACCAATCGACACACAATTTTAACGTCTGATTCTCGTACATCTGCATTTTTATATTTTAATCTTTGAGATTAGAGAGAAGGGGCAATCGGTCCAGTTTTCTATTTACTGAGCATTTTGCTGTTACGTCTGTTACATAACAGTCGCAGATAAAAACGGCAGTGACGAATGGTAGAATATAATACTCTATCAAGCTTCTCTGAGCACACCCCGTAGAAGGGTCTATTACTGGTGGTTGGACCTCTTGTGAGTCCGCACGGGTGGGTACCACGCCTATTTCTGCCGTAAAGCAGTAATGCCTTTCGGTTTGAAGGGTGGGGTAGCCTTTGTAATTATACTGATACCTTAGAATCTATATCTCAAGGTGGGTGGCGCATTTACGTTGTAGTTGTCTATGGGTTCCATTGACCACCTAACAACACCAGGTGGGCTGTGGGCTGTGAGCTAGTCTAATAAAAGAAAAGAATTATAATAAGCTACCGACTGACTAGATGGTGCAGTATATATGGTGCAATATATAAATAAACGCCCAGAAAACAAATCTGTGCGTCAGACAATGTATGCCGATGTGGGAATCAAACCTACATACATAAGTATGTTTCAGTCTCTGGTACCTATAGCACAGGATATCCTAAATTGGGTCCGGATAGTCATGCGTGATTCGCTCCCAGTTATTATGATTTTTAACGAACAACCCTCCATAAAGCTAAATTAAAAGCTAAATATTTCCCTTAATTAGGCATTTTAGACCAAGGACACAGTTTCAACGCCAAAGAATAATCAGCAAAAACAACTAAATTATATTTTCTAGTCTATATATAGTGACAGCTATTCATACTAACAAGACACGTTCCGATCAACTATTTAAAGGCCAACACTCAATCAATTCCAATTTTCGACGAACGATTCGATGGAGCCAAGTTTAATTAAGACTTCTATTCTGCTAAAACGTAACCGATCCGATTTGGTTTTCACAAGGGACACTGTAATCTGGGTAGGAGGTATCCCCTAGTAAAATCGTCGTCTTACGTCTTGTGTACGTGTTGTGAATTAGAAAGAGGCGGCGGTTTCCATTCGGAAGGAATGCGGATAGCTTCGACAAATTGCTAAGGCTTAGTTGAGCGGTGAATCGGTTTTTTTGATTGTACCTTGAGAATAAGGTAACTTTAATGTTCCTTTTTCTCGCTTTTGAGTTAACCCTTTTAGTTGATTGGTTTTAGTTCGTGTAGTAAGGTTGATTGTTGAATCGTATTGGCTTTAATTGTAATTCTCAAGAGAGTCTTTCAAAGGTATTTTCTTCTATCAATACCCAATATTTAAGGATGTTGTTGTTGTTGGTTACATTTCTTCACTATGTTTAGTCAGTACTATATGGATGATTTTCACTCCATTCTCGGATGTTATATCCATGAATTCTTTCGCCTTCTAGGTCGTTTATTCTCTGGCAATTAGTACAGATCTTTTACAGATCTCTTAAGATTTTATTAAATGATATATGTCCGTTTCTTCTAACTTTAATGTTCCTGTTTTTCCCTTTTGATTTAACCCTTTTAGTTGATTGGATTTAGTTCGTGTAGTAAGGTTGATTGTTGAATCGTATTGGCTTTAATTGTAATTCTCAAGAGAGTCTTTCAACAAAGGTATTTTCTTCTATCAATACCCAATATTTAAGGATGTTGTTGTTGTTGGTTACATTTCTTCACTATGTTTAGTCAGTACTATATGGATGATCTTCAGTCCATTCTCGGATGTTATATCCATGAGTTCTTTCGCCTTCTAGGTCGTTTATTCTCTAGCGATTACTATCTATTCTCTAGCAATTACATCATTATCTTTTATAGATCTCTTAAGGTTTCATTAAATGATATATGTCCGTTTCTTCGCAATGACTTCGTAACCCAAATAAAGCAAAAGTCATAATTTTCGACCTTATGTAGTATGACATAAGATCTCCTACTTTATAGCAGAAGAACAAGAACATAATTTACCGTGTATAGAAATGAAATTTAGATGTTATCACTACTTCCTTTGGCATCGATAAATAAAAATCTGGAAGCAACAGCTTGACTGCGCGCAGCAGGAATTGTTGATGTCCATGAGCATCAGTGACTATTTTAAGGTTATAAGCTCGTCTTTTGCCTGTAAAGAATATTTTAGTTTTTTTACTTTAGTAGATAGAAATCAGCGTAAGCTCCGGTCACCGTCCTCGCCGAACCCGTCGCTTGCGACGAAGGGCTCGACGAGCGAATTAACCCATAGACACAGCCCACGAGTTTCTCGCCGGATCTTCTCAGTGGGTCGCGTTTCCGATCCGGTGGTAGATTCTGCGAAGCACTGCTCTTGCTAGGGTCCGTGTTAGCAACACTCCGGTTCGAACCCCGTGAGCTCACGTACACATGTTAGGGTGAAGCTGAAATAGCCTCTCAAGGCTATCAGCATAGGTAGGGGAAAAAAAACGTAAATTTTATTCATTTGCGCTTAAAAATATTGCAACTTTAAATATAGAGTAAGTATTTTTAAAGTTGCTACAACAGGTTCATGAAAAGCAAAACTCCTATTTACTAAATTTAAAAAACAATATTAATTGTTTTTAATTCCTAACGAAAATGTTTACCAAAAAATTTGTACGAAAAATAATATAAAAAAAAACAACCTTGCAATTTATCTCAAACAAAATATAACTCAATGTTGTAACAAATTGTAACAAATGTCATCTGACGTTTATTTTACGTGTTCGGAATTGAAGAGGTGTTCCGTGACAACGCAGGTAACTGATACAATACGTTTCAATAAACTCGCCTATCTCAAACGTGGCACTGTAACTTGGAGAGGATCTTACGAGACTGGAATACCAAAATATTTTAGGTTTTTTATTATTTTAATTATAGACAAAAAACTGTAATTGCAGTTACAGTAAGCAGTTGGTAAACAACAGTTATGTTAGAGACTCGATCAGGCCCTTGCCCGCCAATAATCCTGATGTTCTCGCATTGAAGAAGAAGCTTTTATTTTATTTTATTGCTTAGGTGGGTGGACGAGCTCACGGACCACCTGGTGTTAAGAGGTTACCGGAGCCCATTGACATCTACAACCTAAATGTCGCCGCCTACCTTGAGATATAAGTTCTAAGGTCTCAGTATAGTTACAACGGCTGCCCCACCCTTCAAACCGAAAGGCAGGGTGGTAGTATCTACCCGTGCGGACTCAAAAGGTCCTACCACCAATAAAAAGACATTCATTAGAGCGAGACCAGTCATTACAGCGATAAATATTCCGATTCAAGTCACGAATCTTATTATTTAAGGCTGTTGTCACACATTCGTAAATACGAATCGAACTGAATTTAATATGTAACGCCCTTAATATGTGGGGACTGGTGATCCTAAAGTCGACAGTAAAAACGGACCGGTGCTAATTTCAAGTTGACAATTCCAGGTACTTTCATTACGGATGGATCCGCTTGACTCGATTGGACAATTTACTTAAAGAACGTATAAATTTTATATGTAATGTAAGCGTAAGATAAATTAAATCCAGTTTATATAATTAGTTACGAATAAGAGAACGATTATAAGTGTTATTCATTTAAAATTAATTGCTCCTTTATCTATTGATAAGTAATTCCGAGTACGGGGTCTTGGTGTATTTACACATGTGTATGTCTTATACAGGGTGGCCCATAAGTCCTTTGATATGAAAAAAAATTATTAAAATAAAACTAATTACATTATGAATTAAATTTTTATTTACATAAAAAGCTTAAAAAACGGGAATTATTTTTTGAAAATAACATCTCCTAAATGTAATCCGTTGCGATCACGGCACTCTTGCAAACGACGTCTAAAATTGTCGATGACTGCGCGGCACGTCACTGCTGAAATGCTTGTCATTTCTCTGCGGATGTTTTCTTTTAGGGCCTCAATTGACCGCGGGTTTGTGTCGTATACTTTAGCCTTAAGGTAGCCCCACAAAAAAAAATCCATCGGGGTCAGATCTGGACTACGTGGAGGCCAGGAAATGTCTCCTCTCTTAGAGATAACTTTGCCAGGAAAAAGTTGACGGATAACGGGCATAGCAGTGTTAGAGGTGTGAGAAGTGGCCCCATCCTGTTGAAACCACGTCCTGGCATTAAAGCCTGAAAAGTTTTGCAATTCTGGTATGAAAAACTCTTCGATCATAGCCACATATCGCTCCGACGTAACAGTAACTGCGCGCCCTCTGCCATCCTCAAAGAAGTAAGGCCCTAGGATACCATGGGCTGACATAGCGGCCCAAACAGTCACTTTCGGACTATGTAAGGGCTTCTGATGCTTAAGTTTTGGATTGATGGGGCTCCAATAGCGGCAATTTTGTTTACTAACATGCCCGTTAAGATGGAAATGAGCCTCGTCAGAGAACATTATGTTATTGAAGGAAGTAAACCGATTCAACATTTCATTCGCATAATTTTGTCTTTGAATACCGTCAGTTTCCTTTAATTCTTGAACCAACTGAATTTTGTAAGGGTGCATATGTAAATCTTTCTTCAAAATCCGTTGTAACGATGTCCTGGATACGTTTAATGCTCTGGCGCGCTTACGAGTTGACTGTGTCGGATTTTCGCGAATAGACTGTGTCACTGTGTCTATGTTTTGTTCCGTACGTGACGTCCTTGGGCGACCCAACCGCGGTTTATCTAACGTCGAACCGGTCTCCTCGAACTTAGCAACCCAGTTCTTAATCGTTTGAAGAGTTGGAGTGTCGTCAAGGTTGTGTAAACCTTTGTGTTCTCGAAATTTACGCCGCGCAACGGTTGCCGAATTGTCGTTTTTATAAAACTCGCGCACACAAAACGCACGGTCCGCTCCGGTAAAACGCTCCATCGCGACTAAATTCCCAGAAACCGAAGTTACTCCCCCCGCTTCCCCTGCACCGTTCACGCGCGCCCTGTTCGTTTTATTCAAATTTTACTTTTCAAAGGACTTATGGGCCACCCTGTATTTGTCACTGGTATCCAGTGATGGTTTTACGCTTAAGGCCGGGCCTAAGGCGATTGATTTGAGGGGCGGCAAAAGTTTTGAAATGCTAAAATTTCTAGAGACAAAGAAAAAGTAAAGACAGTCTCCTTTGAGAATGAGTTCAGATTTTTTTTTATTGCCGTATAGACAGACGAACGTACGGCCCACCTGATGGTGAGTGTTTACCGTTGCTCATTGACGTCAGCAATGCCAGGGGCAGAGCCAAGCCGCTGGCCGCAAGCCTACCGTTTCATAAAAAAAAGTAAACGTAAAACACAAAATGAATTTAAAATAAAAATATTGGATCATAATTAATAAAATTTATTCTAACATTAAGGGCAGCGTCATAAACAGGGCTCAGGGCGGTATCAACCCTAAATCCGTCACTGCTGATATCCATAACACAGAAGAGAGTCGTTTTGTGCTGCTCGATGTAAACTGTTTATAAAAGTAATTGAAACTTCTATGCATTCGTATCGAACGATGCGACTGACTGACCGGGGATCCAGCTCCAATCAAGTACTTTAAAAAAAAAAAAACGAACAACACATGTTCGCTAAATTATAATTCGCTTTATTACCAGTATTAGCTAGAGCGTCTTCTGAGATTACTGTCGTGAAGTAGTAACGTGTAATGATCCTGAGGGCGGGAAAGCCGTTGTATTAAACTCTCAGTTTGATAATAGAACACGTGTCGAAAGAAAAGTGGCGGCAATTACGTTGTTGATGTCTATGTGCTCTGGTAGCCACTTAAAACTAGGTGGGCCCTTAATTCATCCATCTATCTTAGCCACAAGAACTCCTAAACGATCTTATGCGTATAGGTGGTAAATTTTCGTCTAGTTTTAGACAGTAATAAAATCATTAAAAACTTTGTTAAAACTTGTAGCGTGCAACACTCGGTTGCACTCGGGCGTCATCGGTCGCGATCGGAGTTCCCGAACGCGCAGGTGTCCCGTGACGTCACACTGCGAGTTTCGCGCGCGTCGATTTAAGTTGATTGTAAAACGTATTATAATTTTAGTTTTAATTGGTGTCTTGTAGTGCCTAGTGACTTGTTTACTCTTTTTACTTTATAATAGAACATTGTACACATATTACATTATATATATTGTTTAATTGGTGTGTTTGACTTTTATGTGTTCGGAGCATAATATCCCGAGAATACAAATAACAAACCACAAACTTCATCGCCGTCACTGTGCTAAATTAGGAATGCTAGTTTTTTTTATGTTAACCAAAATTGCATTTAATTTACTGTACATATAGTTCTTGTTACTTTCGGCTTGATAAAAAATCTTACTACCGCCTTTTTAAAAACATTGCGCTACTATTTGTATTTTGTAGAGTTTGTCTTTCAACCGACGAAAATAATATAAAGTCTTATAAATCTATTTTGGACACACACAATACATACAAAAAAAACCAGACTTAATTTTTTTAATTTCGAAATCACAGATAGACAATTCAAATACATTTGTTTTCGTTGAAAATAAAAGAAAGACCTATTCATCAAGCCGCATTGCAGCTTAACGAGGCCTAGCTTAAACGTAACTTATTCGTAACTTAAACGAGAAAGTTGAGCTCAAAGTAACAAGTTTGTAGGTAAATATTCCACCGAAACAAGCATTACAACTTGACATTTTGTGTTGTCTCGCTCATTTAAGTTGGAAGCCAAGATGTGTATCAGATATGAAGATTTCATTGTTCTTAAATTAATAGCTTGATTATCTTCTATACTAATCTATACTTCTATACTAATATTATAAAGAGGAAAGATTTGTTTGTTTGTTTATATCGAACAGGCTCCGAAACTACTGAACCGATTTCCGAGTGACATAGGCTATATAATCTTTTTTGAAAAAAATTTGGGATTCTTACTAAAACTTTGGAGTTTTAGTTTAATTTTTTTACACCTTGGGTTATATTAATTACCAAAAATTTTCATTACATCGCGTGCCCTGCGAAAACTATTAATGATAGAATAAAATAATGTACAACGACTTTGTAGAACACATTATTATTTACAAATAGTGCCGCGACAGCAGATGTCTAACTATTATAGTTATGCCGCAATAAGTGTTCTTTTGTTTAAAAAAATAAAACAACGTCAAATATCGTTGAAATTTTTGTTAAAGACCCGAGCGGAGCCGAAGCGGGCCGCTAGTTTTATATATGCGTGTTTTGTTTGAGATAGTTCATCTCTTCCTTTTTACTTTCACGTAACCTGGTCCTAATGCGTCACGCTACATAACCACATTCTTCATTTAAAATAATAAAAACAACCATTTAATTGTCATATGATCTACAGATATAAGATATCAGAATCCTAATTTTGTTTCATTTCATTATTTTTTAACGATACTGAAATTTTGAACTATAATAATGAAATTAAATTAAATAGGCGACCACAGCATGCATACTGTCAACGCTAACTTAGCCTTTGTACTAGCACTGGACACGTATACGAAAGAATACATTAAATAATTACTACGTAAATAGTAGGAATTTAATTATAACACAAGGCAATAAAGCGCTGATTGTTGCCGGCGATTACGTCTCACGCGGTCGTGTTAAACCTAAATCAGTAATCAGATTGTAAGCCCTCAATGATATTGTATTTTTCGTTGGTTTCGTGTTGTTTTCATGAGGCCCTTTCTGCCTCAAAGCAGTCATTAGTTCCGCTTCGGAAGGTGCGACAGCCTTTACAGCTTCCACGTTTGTTACTCTTTTTTTCCCCCTACGTATTTGCTAGTAGCTACGCCTGGACGGGTAGGTGAGCTCACAGGTCAACCTGAGATAATTTGATAGCACTAGCCCTAGCAAGAGCAGCGCTTCACAAAATCTACCATCGGTTCGGAATCGCGACCCACTGGGAAGATCCGGCGAGAAGCTCAGTGGGCTGTGTCTATGTTGTTTCTCTCTCAATTGGGACATGAATTGACAGATTTATAAATTGGTAACTACACTAAATGTGACTAGCTGTACCCACCGATTTTGCTGTAGTTCTCATACTACTATTTTGATAACTAATTTATACATTTTTGTTGTTAGCAGATTGTTAAAACCACTAAAAGATAACGCCAATAGACTTTCTTTTACATTTTTAAAGTCTGTCACGTCCTGAGCCAATGTTCGTTTAACTCCCAACGACCCATAGGTTTTTCTACTTGTTTTGTCCCTTATGTTTGATTTCAATAATCAGAATCCCTGATAACCTAATTTTTCGTAGCAGATCAATCGTTTACAACGCACAATATAGGTGAAACATCACGCATCACCTAGTGATCCGGAGGCAAACTTTACGAGCAAACAAACGCGAATATATACTTTCTTTGTCAGAGAACAACAATAGTTGCTGAGTTTCCACGCGACAAAACCTCTGGGATTACATGGAGCTCAACTTCTGAACTTCTTACGGCTGGCCTTTTAAGACGGATTCTTTCTCCAATCTATTTAGGCTCCTCAAGTGTTTTCTATACAATTATAAAATAGTTCACAGTTTTTTGGCTATTACCAAAGCAAATAGGAAATCTAGTTTAATGAGAAGTTCGTATTTTGTTAAGAGACGAAGCTCAGTGTCTGTGGAGGCAGCGCAGGCTTGCGAGAGTATCTACTAATCAATCCTAATAAAATATATTTACTAATCGATACAGTTCATTGCAAAGTATCTTTTCCCTGGTCGAAAAACACACGGAAGCAAATCGATGTTATAGATTAATAGTATAGTAAATGCTTGATCATAACTAAAAATTTATTGGAATCCAGTGCAATATGAACGCATCTAGAAGGAGCTATCAGGCCAATTGCGAGAAACTTGTAATAAAACGATATACATAATTAAAGTTTCACTTATTACGCGTTGGCTTTACGACACACAATATATTTTACAGTTTTTCGATTGAGATTTGTTTACACAAGCCTGTTCGCTAGTTCTAGTTAGGTATTGATAATACCCTCTGTTCACTACGTTTAGGGCGAGAGAGGGGATGGGGGAAGGCAGCGGGAGGAGGATGCGCCCGCGGCCTGAGATTAGTATTCGTCGACCAGTCGGGTGGGTGACACGTGTCAACATTTGTTAATATTATAATGTATTTTGCAAGTAATTAAATAAAACGATTAAAAATAACTGTCATGCGTGGTTTCTTCTTCACCATCGTCGAGAAAACCCTCTTAGCAATATCTTAATATTGAGCTGCTCAAATACCAGCTAAACTAGAAAAAAATATTAAAATAATTGCTTCAATTTTTGTAACATATCGTCAGCAATAAAATTATAGTTATGGCCGTAAGTAGCAGTTGTTTGACGAAAATATACTTAGTATTTGCCATGACATTATACGACTGTTCAATCACGCGAACTTACCCTTTTTATGCCCCGCAGCAATAAACAAGAGAATTTAATAAACTGACTAGCAAATGTTTAGTTTCGACGTACATTGCCGGTTTTTTTTTGGTCCCTTTTAAATACTATTTGTTTTATTGCTATTTGTTTGTTACTTTTATTAGTTTTCATCGGCACAAACAAGTCTAGCAGCAAATCTTGCTCGTATCATTGTCAATGCAAATTTATAGTTATGAAACTGGTGTTTGTGACTATACCCTTTTACTACCCTATGTTACTGTTTATATGTATTTTACTACCCTACGTTTTTTCCCTACCTAAGCTGATAGCCTTGAAAGGCTATTTCGGCATAACCTTAACTAGTAGGTGAGCTCACGGGGCTCAAACCTGACGACAGACTATACCAGTGGATGCAGTTAGCATTTGTAAAATTCTCGTAAAACACAAAATGTACTGGGTACGTGCTCAGCTTCGAAACTGACAACTTTTCACGTATCAGGCGGAGATGATCCGGTACGACAAGAACGAATACTATTTTACGAGTTCATATTTCAATGTAACCGTTTAGACAGAGGTTAGTTGGCGGTTAGTCGACTCATTTGGAGAGTGCGCGGTCGTCATTCGAGAATTCTCCCAGCTTTTGACTTCAGCGCCCATCTGTTCTTCGATCTATGTGCCCCGTCATTGCCATTTCAGCTTCGCGATTCTCCGGGCTATATTGTTTACTTTAGTTCTGTTACGAATTTCATCATTTCAGATTCAATCGCGCATAAATACTGTGAGTTCTCTCTCAAGCTTAAGTAAATTAATGTTTGGAGATATTCTAATACAATTTCTATTTACGGATTTAACTTCAAATCGAGTTTTATATTTTTAGTGCTAATTCATTTGGGTTTAAAGTCAATGAGAAACTCGCCTTTTTCTCTCTATCTATTTGCTGGTGGTCTAAGGGGCAATTTCAGCTTCACGAGGTAGGTGAGCTCACGGGCTTAACTGAGAGAATTTGCTAACGTTGCTGCCCTGGCAAGAGCAGTGCTTCGTAGAATCTACCAACGTATCGGAATCGCAACCCACTGAGAAGGTCCGACGAAAAACTCAATGGGTTAGAAACTCGCCTTACATGAATCGCACTTCAATGCAGGAATTGCCTACAGCGAATATATGTGTTTATTGAACCCAATGACAGAATTGAAGTAATAAAACATATTTTAGAATTGTCTTATAACTGTCTAGGCTTAAAAGTATATAAATCCGTACAATTTCCATTTTTTGGCCATCAATTGATAGAACTACAGATTATCGCGACGGCCAGCAGAGTCTATCGAGGAACTTGTTGTTCAAGGTAGGGTCAATGGTAAGAGTTCTCGTGGACGAATCTCCATGCGCTGGACTGATCAGGTGAAAGACCTTACTGAAAACCCCCTTATCAAGTGCATGCGCCGGGCCTCGGTTCGCAAACTATGGAAAACATTTGTCAAGCAAGAACTCCACATGACCACGATTGCTCTGCCAAGAGCAACCGACTATGATGATGATGATGATGATGATAGATTATTTCGTTGTTTCTAAAACAGAAATAAAATAGAATGTTTTCTGTTCTACATTTGCGATTGAAAAAACAACCAGCGATGAGCACCGTACAAATACATTTAATTGTTTGTGGCTTGCGTCCGATGCATGACCTGACCCCGTTACGGTTATTTACGAAAAATTAAAGCAAAAGTATGGTCATAGTTTAAGTATTGGAGTCGCGTTCAAGAATTGTAATTTTATTAATGTATTTTTTTTTTATTTGAGGTAGATAGATGGCTAGGTCCAATGGCCTCCTAATTATGAGCGGTTTGCATTTGACCCGACCACACATTCCACGACAGAAATTCTTGTGTGCTAAGTATATGATATGTCCTTCTCTAAACATTTTTTTTAATGATTTCGAATTTGCTACTAATTTATTCTTTACTTTTAATTCACTTTGTAATTACAGTTGACTTACGCTACGATACTTCAATGAAAACTTTACTTAAAAATGCCTGATTTTAAGGTCCAATTTTGCTTAATTCGTACTGCTGAATGTATTGAATCAATTTGCACAGATATGTACTAAGGACGCCAATATTTGTGCTTTTTAAATTTTATTCTAATTGACTATAAATTTTAACGTCAATATCAAGGGTGACATTCATTTAAAAGAGTCACTGACTGTTTCATCGAGTTATCTGTCTTTCAATATACAAAGTTTATTCATGAGGTATGTCTTGAAATTGTCTGGCCATATAAGGTAATAAAAACCTCCCTTTTTGCTACGTAGCTACATTACTTCATATCATATTGTTATTTAGTGCCCACCTGGTATCATCGGATCCGCAAGACATCATAAGCCAAATGCCGCCAACCACATTGCAGCCGAAGTCTATATTGTATTATTACTTGGGAATACATTTTTTGACCGTCCAGGATTTTATGTCAACGATACGTATTATGATTAATAGGATACAAGCAAAACAGTACTTCTGACGTTAATTTTACAAAAAATAGCGGCGTAAAATGGTACTTACAAACTATACTTCGAATACGTACATTTTGTGGCGTCTAGGGAACGTAGTGATTTATACCAAATACTTAAGGTTTCAACGAATAACAATCTCTGAAAACGGGGCAAATTGCATAATCTTCCTTAGTCCTTTTACGCATTTCACAAGTTATTCCTATTCGATTGAATGTAAATTTTCATCAATAGTAATCACGGCCACAATTATACGCTCAAAGAAGTTGACATACGCATTTTAATACATACATATATATTCCAGGCCCCAAAAAATTGACTGGGTCAATTGTCAATTGACAATTGTCATCAATGCTTAGCTGTTACAATTTTTGAGGGTAGTTATCACATTACAATAGATATATGACAGATGCTTAAATCCCTACAAGTTCCAAACAATTACTTTTGGGCAGTCGGTCTATCGAACAATTTCACCCGCTCTGTGAAAGATATTCCCTTCCTTTCGTTATCCCTAAACTGTTGACCTACGACGGAAAATAGCAGCCTTGACACTACCACTTCGCCTACCACAATTCCCGCACTCTCACAGTTAAACACAAGTCATCAACAGTCGTCCCACAGCAAACTAGCATCGCAATCTCAACAGGCACACCGCAGCCAAATCACTGCCCTTCCTGATTTTACGGTAGGCACTTTCACTGCCACATCATGTCACTACAGCCTATTGCAGCTCAAGACCGGATCATCAATACTTGAAGTCACATATCTCCGGCTTGGCAGCTCTTCATTACATAGACTATTCACAGTACTGACACATTCCAGCTCAGTTTCGACTGGCTGTAGACTTCGAATAGCACTGGCACTTGCAAGCTAATCTCAGCACGGACAACGGTAGCTTAATGGTTAGAGCTCCGATCTTGGAGCCCGAATTCGAATAACGTTATTCGGGCCGTCTGTCTACCGAGAAATTTTAGCTGCTCGGTGGAAGATCTTTCCTATTTCGTTAATCCCAGATCATTCATCTTGAATTTCACAATTATAGAGTAGCTAAAAATCGAAATGGGTGGCTTGGTTCTACCTTGGCATTGCTAAGGTCCACGGTGACGGTAACCATTCACCATCAGGTGGGCCGCAAAATGGCAATAAAAAAACCCCTTTGTTTCGATTATCTGGAAGTGTCCAGCTTTTCAAAGATCCTCGATTCCATGATCGATATTCAATAATAAATTTCAATATATCAATAATAAACATTAACTAGTAGTATATTTTAACCTTAGTTCTTATCAAGTCTACGAGGCGTGTACCCAAAAAAATATCCAGATAGTACTTAGACGGGTTCACTACTTTACCTTGCATCGTGCCTGCGCTCCGCTAGTACACAGCAGAAAGTCTACAATCAAATTGTGATCAGAAGAGTAAATAAAAACTTTTCTTCTTCCTGGATCCGTATCTGTTGACGGCCAGAACATTACTAAGCGCACAGTCTGATTAGTAAACATGGCGTCGCTTCTCTGCGACAATTCAGCCTAATGATTGGCGCAGTCAACAAAGCCCGCGTTTTGATTGTCTTCTGTTTAGGAACAACGTGCTACATACCACTGAAACTGCGGGGAATTTATTACCGATCCGATATAATGTGAGGCTCTAATCGTATCGGTTTCGAGGATTTTGGTTGGAACCGAGGAAAAGGTGATTTTCATACATGATTTTCATTTTAGTTGAAATAATATAATATCTTTAATATCTTATCGTTAATATATTTAAAAAAAATGTATGATTAATAAGATTTTAAAAAATATAGTAAAATAATAAAAATGATAATAGCTGGGAATAAATCACGCACGGTCATCCGGCCCCAACTTAGGATTCCCTGTGTTGTGAGTACCAAAGTAAACAAACTAATTTATGTTTAAATATGTACATATATAGATAATAAGCACCTACATAAAGAGCAGACAAATCTGTTCATCACACAATGTTTGCCCGGTGTGAGAATCGAACCCACGTACTTCGACGCAACAGTCCGGACAGCTATCTACTGCACCACCGAGTCACTACAAAATCATGTTTCTCTTCTAATATACCCTCAGACACAGCCCACTGAGTTTCTCGCCGGATCTTCTCAGTGGGTCGCGTTTCCGATCCGGTGGTAGATTCTGCGAAGCACGGCTCTTGCTAGGGTTCGTGTTAGCAACGTCGTCAGGTTTGAGCCCCGTGAGCTCACCTACTAGTTAAGGTTACGCTGAAATAGCCTCTCAAGGCTACCAGTATAGGTAGGAAAAAAAAAACTTCTAATATTGAATATTTGGCTATTCGGTATGCTCATACAACATCACTAAACTAATTTAACAAATCATTTGAAATAAATTTTACGAATATTATAGCCTCGGTTTATCAAAAGCCACCTCAATTCTGCCAGTCTCGATGATTCAATTAAAACAACACGACAAGTTACAAATAGCCTAAAAAAATACTCAACGAAACATCGACACAATTAACGTTTTCATTTCGCCGTAGAAGTTAAAAAGTTAATAATGGTTTGGTACTTCAACGAATCGTCTGGTACACGCAATCGTCTCACGCTTACCTCCTCCTTCTTGCGTCGATAATCCTCAGTGCTGAGGGTCGTGGCCTCCTCTAATAACTTTCTCCTGCATCATCTTGCGCCATTCCTGCCTGTCCTCGGCTGTGTGGATAGCAACGTGGACTGAGGTATTGAGAGTGGAGCGTAGCGTATTTGGTCCGACCAGCGTATTGGATTTCTGCCTCTTTGCCTTCTCCCGCATACCTTGCCTGTCACCAGCAGCTTCTCCAGATTGTCACCTCTCTTTCTGGCGATATGTCCAATGAACTCGAAACTCCTCCGCGCGTTCGCGCCGCAAGGAGTAAGTAGATGATGGTAGAACTAGCTAAAATTACACTATTGTGTTTTGTTTTTATTTCGCAAAACCAATCATGAAGTCAATAAGGGATTTCTTATTTGTTGCATACATGTAGGGCCCACCTGGTCACCTGAACCCCCAAGCTGTCACCGGAGCCCATAGGCATCAACAACGTAAATGTCACCACCCACCTTAAGAGTTCTAAATCCTCCAAATCGAAACGCATTACTGCTTCACGGCAGAAATAAGGGTTGGTACCTAACCGTGTGGACTCACAAGATGTTCTATCATCAGTAAAAGTTGTGCCTGTCTGGCAGTGAAGGGTTTTTATTTTTTAAATAAAAATGACGGAAAGCGTGGTTATTTTTCGTTAAATTGTATTTTTGGACTATTTGTCAACCGAAGCGCCAATGATCCAACACGATCTATCAGGATCATTGGTGCTTCGTACGTAGGATCATTGGACTTACCAACGTCACAAATGAGATTTTTTTTTTTCCCTACCTATGCTGATAGCCTTGAGAGGCTATTTCAGCTTCGCCCTAACGTTAGTAGGTGAGCTCGCGGGGCTCAACCGGAGAGTTGCTAACACTGACCCTAGCAAGAGCAGTGCTTCGCAGAATCTACCACCGGATCGGAAACGCGACCCACTGAGAAGATCCGGCGAGAAACTCAGTGGGCTGTGNCCGAAGTTACTCCCCCCGCTTCCCCTGCACCGCTCACGCGCGCCCTGTTCGTTTTATTCAAATTTTACTTTTCAAAGGACTTATGGGCCACCCTGTAGAATACAATAGAAAACCAGCTTTAGAACTGGTTACGGCTTTCGCTCAACTCTGACTGTCAGCTTATTCGCTCTTCTAAACAAATAAAAAAATATTGCGTAGGTGAGTGGACGAGCTTACAGCCCACCGGGTGTTAAGTGGTTACTGGAGCCCATAGACATCTACAACGTAGATGCGCCACGCACCTTGAGATATAAGTTCTAAGGTCTCAGTATAGTTACAACGGCTGCCCCACCCTTCAAAGCGAAACGCATTACTGCTTCACGGCTGAAATAGGCAGGGCGGCGGTACCTACCCGTGCGGACTCACAAGAGGTCTTACCACCAGTAATCTTGTTCACGCAAATTCACATGTAATTATTACTCTGTAAAAACGAAATTGTTTATCTGTATTAGATCAGTACGAAGCCGTAATAATCTATGTTAATGTTCAGTTTTATCATTCACTACTCTGTTCGCTCTCTGCCCAAGCGCCTCTCACGCGAACGGACGCGTCTTCAGTACTCTTCAATCAGACTTGAATATAATTAAATGTTGTAATTCAGACAAAATACAATTGTTCATAAGAAGTCAGTGCTTTTATTACTCAGACTATCAGTACGCTGCATGCGATCCAGCCGAGCCCGTCTGGTGGCCCATGAAATTCAGTAACCACGCTCATTCGACCGCCATATTCAACAAATCTATAGACTAAGTTAATAATGTAATAAAATTTTAATATTCATTAACACGATGTTAGCGAAAGCAGATTAATATTATTATAATTAAAAGGATTACTTTAATAAGCAAATTTAAATATTAAGTTATTAAATTTACGTTATTCAAATAAAGAAAGGTCTTTGTAATTGAAATTATATGAATTCAAAAATGGTTTTCAACTTCAATTGAAATATGAGTTTATATTATAATATTAACGAATGATTTAATTGATAATAGGAACTTAGGGTATTTGTGGTAGGACCTCTTGTGAGTCCGCGCGGGTAGGTACCACCGCCCTGCCTATTTCAGCCGTGAAGCAGTAATGCGTTTCGGTTAGAAGGGTGGGGCAGCCGTTGTAACTATCTGAGACCTTACAACTCATATTTCAAGGTGAGTGGCTGTATTTACGTTGGAAATGTCTATGGGCTCTAGTAATCACTTAACACCAGATGGGCTGTGAGTTCGTTCACATATATAGCAATAAAAAAAATGCGCTATTGATAATTTTCATTTTGTATGTCAGCAATCATAGAGGTACTGGATTGATCAGGACCCTAAAAGTGGCGAAAATAATGACTTAAATTTTTCAATTCGAATTTTTTGTTATGACTGCCAGCAGTCTACAGACGATAGATATACCTGTAAAAAATTGGGGAAAATAATGTTTAATTTGGTTGTGTCGCTTAACAAGCATCACCCTGTCCCTTCCCGAGGCTCATTTTTTCAGAATTAATACCTACATGGTACAAACATCAGACGTAAGTCAACTGTGATATGCCCGCACCAGTGGGTAACCCATTCTACCTATAATATATTTCCCGCTAAGCAATCATGGATTCTAATTTGGAAAGTAGGATATCAGCTGCGCAAGAACATTTTAGCTTAAATACCACATTCCAATGGTAACTTATAATTTATAATATGATATCAAATTTTTACTGAATAGTTTTACAGTATCTAGGCAAAATCTGACTTTGATCATGCAGGAATTTCTTCGTAGATAGTTATCGTCTACCCATGTTATCTGGAGGAGAAGGTTGCGCTCATAAGCTAGATTCAGGTCTACAAGAGTAGGTTTATCTAAGAGGATTATCTAAGAAGATATCTAAGAAGATAACCCTCGAGGTTACTTACTAACTAAGAAAAATCTATTGTTCTGTAACCAAATGTTTTTGTAAGACCCAGTCACAGCGTCAGTACATATCTGCACAAACTTTCTAATACAAAATATTTATGTCGTCCATAACAGACTGAACCCTGGATGGTGAACAATACGAAAGTATCGGGAGCCAATGATTTTGGCCTCCGTTCGAGTTGGAGATCGTTGCGGCTTCGAGTGGCTACTGCCAGGGATTACCTGCATCTTCGTTGCGAAGCCACTCAGCCCACCTGGCCTCCGTACGTGAGGTCTACTAATGCGACCCTGATGGTCGCTTCCCCTCATCTTTCTATGTTCACAGCATCAGGTGAGCTTTTGCTTTATATACAGTGTGCTTTTTTTTTATATTTATGTAAAATTGGGATCGCACCACATAAAATAAAATTATTCCACTGTTGTAATTTTACTCTTCTTTTCCAAAATCCTCTACAATATAATAACTAAAAATTAATTGACACCTTTTTTTTATGCCTTGCTCATTTAACCGTTTTCGCCTTCTTCCTTTTCTCTGTCATTCTCTCTGTAATTCTCTTTCTCCCTTTCTTATCGTTTTCTCTTACTCACATCTTAACGCTCCGTTCCACACTCTTTTCATATATTGCGTTCTTACTAATCCTACATTTTTTATTTTTTATTTCTTATGTGGGTGGACGAGCTCACAGCCCACCTGGTGTTAAGTGGTTACTGGAGCCCATAGACATCTACAACGTAAATGCGCCACCCACCTTGAGATATAAGTTCTAAGGTCTCAGTATAGTTACAACGGCTGCCCCACCCTTCAAACCGAAACGCATTACTGCTTCACGGCAGAAATAGGCAGGGCGGTGGTACCTACCCGTACGGACTCACAAGAGGTCCTACCACCAGTAAAACCCTACATTCCCCTACATTCAATCATTCGTGAGAACAACGTGAATAACATAGGTCACATTAATACTGGGGTCGAAGTTGTATTTTAAGTCTTAATTGTATTTTTTTTCATTTCTGGGTAGACAACCTGACGGTTCATGGTTCTATTATACTATATATTTTGGTTACGGTAATTGCATTCGTAAGCCTTCTCTCAATCTGAACGAATCAGTAAAATTACTATACCTTGTGTTCAGACGCGCAATAATTGTAGGCCTACCCCAACCGAACAAGCTTATCCCTATCGCCTACTGCGATCACTTAATTAATATCAAACACTCCACTTGACACTCTCTAATCATCGATACATAAAATGGAAACATCTGTTTGTCGAATACTCTAGGTTTTTCACTTTCTAAGATCGAAATTATTTAATACTAGCGACCCGCCCTCGCTTCGCTTCGGAAACATTAAAACACACATGAAACCAAAAAAAAAAATAAAAAAAAAATTAAAAAAGTAGCCTATGTTCATCAGGAACAATGTCGGCTTCTAATGGAAAAAGAATTTTTCAAATCGGTCCAGTAGTTTCGGAGCCTATTCGAAACAAACAAACAAACAAATCTTTCCTCTTTATAATATTAGTATAGATCAATCAAGTATTATCTTTTATCGGCCCTACAAAAAACTTAAGTCCTCTCAGCGATCCGATTTACCAAGACAAAAACCACAGAATCTCGATCTTCGTGGAAAATACTACATACCTATGCGAGGTTTGACTCCATAAAACTCCCCGCATTGGCCGCAACGGAACGTGTTAAGAATCTACAGTTGCCTACTTAATCCGGGAATGTATCGTCGAGACTCTATTGCACACACATGTTTGCTGTATTGATTTAAATAAAACATTGAACTATAAAGGACAACATAAAATTCTTAAAAAAATATCGAAAAATACCTTTCAAAAGCTATCAAACATATTAGATCTTATGATTGGGCAATGCCGCTTAATTCTATCGTAAAGCATACATACGTTCCTGTTTTTAAGACTAGGTAATTTTTATATAAAGTAAGTAAAGACTTTGACGTCAAATGGGCTTTGTAACGGCTCGTCGATTGGCTTTGAAAATCTATTCTACATAACCAATAAACATGTCCTTAAATTAGTAGCATTATTTATTTATTTCATGGGTGTTTTTGCAACATCTCTTTATAATATGTTTGTGCAGACTATTGACGATTAATTACCACAGAAAAAGCAAATGAATCCATATACCTTGAGGCGTGAAATCTCAATAGTGCCGTGTTACGGTACATACACATACGATACATGCGGTACATATACAAGCTACGTTCATTATAAAATATATTAATTTTCCTAAATTTTTTTTTTTTATTTCAATCAAAACCATCCTGTTTTCTCAAGATCAATCCTTGGCGGATACTGTATATTAAATGTGCCCTAATGTGGCAACAGTCGGATACTTGAAGTGATTTTTTATCTACTCCTAACTCTTGCATTAAAGAGAGACAAACAAACATTCCATAGAGCTGCGGATGGAAAATATTGGCCCGAACTGAAATACTGTTTATTTCAGCAAAATTCGTTCTGTATCTCCGGATTTATCGAGTAAAAACAAAGCAATTGACACGTCGAATACGACCGTGACTACAATTTATTTATTTCTCAACCTCTAGATCGATCGCTTTAGTTAGTAGATAATCCGTGCTACTAATCTATGGAGAATAAAACGTTGCGTCATTGAACATTACTCAAGTTTAAACTCCTCCAAAACTTGAAGACGTTCGTCGGATAAATTCCATCAGAGGAATTCCTGCAACCCCCTCATTCGAGCTCCAACCCGCTTAAGCTTGGCCAGTAATTTGGTAAAGGCTTAACTATACGAGTCTCTGATCTGACAAGCGAATACTCTGTGACAAAGGGGGGAACGATATAAACAATTTAAATGAAGTCAAGTTTTGATACACGAAGAGGTCTTTTCAAACTTAAGTTCCCCATTAATCTGCGCTAACCTAAAATCTATTCGGTTCTGGTTGCTCTGTGGACTACAATTTTAACTTTAGACTTACTTTTCATTAACTTGTTGGTTAACTAATTAATAAACCATCACTGTAAAGGTGGCTTATTATAAATGAACTTTAATGATTGGTAATGAGTATTGGTGTACTCTATAGACACGTGTAAAGCAAAATGAATAGCTTTGAATTTGACTTCGAACTCTATAACATTACCATAGTTTCCCAAATCTGAGTGGCATTCTCGAACCCTCCCTTAGCGATATTATTACCCCACGTAGGTACTGTATATGCCGATGCTTATTAATTTGAAGTTATTACAAAAGTTTGTTGAGATTGGTCGCACGTGTTTGTGTAGTTACACTGATTGGTAGCACGTGCGACAGTTAATGCTGACGGCTTCCAGGAAATCACATCGCATTTTAAGCAATCTAAACCGTGTAATGTAAAATTTTACATTATTCGGTAATGAAAATGGCAGCTCCATAACCATAACGAGTGCTTCTTGAAACGGGGCCTGTTTTCGTACCTATCTACTTGTAGCCTCTAGGAGCCAAACTGGCTTAGCCGCAATTAATGGTGAGCTCACTGGGCTCAACTTGAGAGGGTTTGCTTATATTTACCCTAACAAGAGCAGTGTGTTCAGAATCGCGATAACCATCTGGCGAGAAATTCAGGCGAAGGTTGGCGAGATTTGGACTTTCTCAGTAGTAGGTAGAAGCTTGGTTGAGCTTCTGGCATTGCCAATGACCATGACTGATCATTTTTGCCAATTGGATCTTATACACGACGGCTTTTAGAGCAATTAAATTCAATCAATCATTATAATTCCAGATTTAGACTTCATGTCTCAAGATGGATTTTCGTATTCACGTTATTGTCTTTGGCCCTTGTAACTAGTGCTAATCAAAGTCATTAATAAATAAATTATTAATTAAAAAGTAAATTTTGCTGACTAATTTGTAACCGGGGAATACTAAAGCATTCGAATAAAAACAACAAACGCGAGATTGTATCATGAAACGCTTCTAGATAATGAATGCATAGAATTAGAAGACCAGAAGAAATTATAGTAACATAGTTATCGAAACACGTATACATATTTATTATAGCACGCATAATTAGCTTACTGAAAACAGTAGAAACAAAAGCACTTCCACTGGAAGCTCACCGCGAAAGTTTATCAAACGAGATTAAGCCCGTGCTAATTAATATTCGTTCAAGATAACTACTTTGGTTAAATTGTTGTTTTAACATTCAATCAGTTTCGTAAAAAGAGGCTTATGCTGAATTATTGGCTTTCCTCTAAACTTAACATTCACTACTGTTTTTAGTGTCTAAGTATGGCAGCTCATAGCCTAGGCCCTGTTCTGTTTATAAATGGTCCGTAGTGACTTTTTCACAACCAACATAGTTGAGCACTATTTTAAGTTTATTTGTCTCCGGCTTTGCTGACAGCAAAATCTACCTATCTAGAATGTAGAGTCTTACGTTTCCAATTGTTTTCTTAAGTTCGTTTCAGGGTTCAACACCAAGCGCTACCTAGAGTAATGTGAACATTATCATTCCGAGCATTTTCATGTAAGCACCACAATTGATTCTGGCCAGAGTAGCAGCAACTTAAATAGAAGCAGGAACAGCTGTTTAAGCTCTGTCTCAAAGTGTGGAAGAAGCTTCCAGAAAAGTTAGTTATGACACAAACAGACTTCAAGACTTAAGGATCGCAATACTTATTTTTACATCTCAACAATTTCAAAGAGTGATCAGAATTTTGTGTCTTCCTTCGGGTGACGTAGATGCTTGGCGTTACTGGCATATTATTAAAATGTAACAAAATAAAACGGAATCCTAAATAATCTACTTTTTTTTCTCTCTCTTAATTTATTTAACCAAAAAGACAACAGAATTTAATTTGAAAATTTCGCGTAGCTCGTGTTTACACGTGGGAATGTGTTTGTGTAAACGTGTCTTGCCATGTACTCGTGTGTACAATCAAACAATTTACATTTCAATTTTGGTAAACGTATCTTTTTTAATTAAATGAAAATGACTAATTCTGTTTTGTTGGTACTCTTTATTATTCATTACGATGATAATGAAAAGGGCATTTCGAATTTTACATAACGTGGTTTGTTTTCAGAGCAGCACACAATTGTTCGCAGTTGGCTGATTCTTATGATGTATTTTTTTTGTTTTTTTTTTTTATGTTATACGTTAACGATTTCACGATCCACTTGGTGTTAATTGATGAGCCTAAAGATATCACAACATGAATGACACCACTCACCTTGAGACACAAATTCTCTGTCCCAATTTTATAGTTCATAATCCATAGTATAGTCCAACGGCTACGCCACCCACCATAGAAAGAGTAGATACAGCCCGAACGCCGTTCAGAATTTGCAATAATAATAATAATATATATTGTTGTTATTAATAATTTCATACTGCTTAAAATGTACTTAGCGCGATTTAAGTTACTACCGAATTTTCGCGATATTATTAAAGACAACAATTTTCAAAACTATAATTATTAAATTATTAACTAGTCGACTCTTTGGAAATTGGGCATAAGGATTTACGATATATTTTTCCACAATCGTGCGTTCTGGATTGAAGGGCGGAAAAGCCGTTGTATCGTTCAATTGAAACTTTGACCTCATGTCTCAAGGTGGACGATGAGACTCAGGTTGTGATGTCCATTAGCTTCCAGTAAACATTCATCATTATATTTTAATAATTTATTATCACACTTCAACGTAATTTTTAGATTTATTACTTCTTTCCGTGTTCATATGTATTCGATTGACTCGTGGGTCTAAGCTTGTAAATCTGATTAATATACTGCGTGATATGGACTCGGTTCCCGCTCGGAGTCGGTCCCTTTGTGAAACTTATTCCGTATTCACGATCCGAGCTACGTTTTTCTCGTCTCAAATATTAATAATCGCTTCGGAGATATAACAGTTCTTTTGTCGACAGGTACGAAGTCGACCCTCGCAGAGATATTCCTGCTGGCTGCGTCGTGTACTATAAGTATTAAATGTATGTACAGTGCCTTGTGTGTTTAATACGGGTTATGTATAATGGCTTAACGTGCACAGAGTAGGTAGATAAGTCGTTTGGGTTGTTAACGAATGCAGATAATTGAATTGTATTTTTTTTGTTTGTTAAGTCTGTTTTGAACATGGATTTATTGACGGTCAGGGCTTCAGCTAATATCTTATGAGAATTGAAGGAAAAATCGAATGCACAGGTAAATTGAAGACAGACGGGTAGGTACCACCACCCCGCCTATTTCCGCCGTGAAGCAGTAATGCGTTTCGGTTCGAAGGGTGGGGTAGCCGTTGTAACTATACTGAGACCTTAGAACTTATATCTCGGGGTGGGTGGCGCATTTATGTTGTTGATGTCTATGGGCTCCAGTAACCACTTAACACCAGGTGGGCTGTGAGCTCGTCCATCCATCTAAGCAATAAAAAAAAAACACATTGAGTAAGTGATGGGAAGTGCATTATAAAATATAAGTGTGCATGCAATAAAACAATTTATCTAATTATTATTAATTATATAATTGTTTTAAATTAATTATAATAATAATTAATAATAAATATATATTATAAATAATAATTAATTATAAAATTAAATATATTATATTTGGTATCTAATTATAAGTTCTCCCTCGAAGCAGTCACGTGTACGGTTTGAAATATGTACCAGACGCTAAACAACGCAATTGGAAACCTCACATCTCAAGGTTTCTGATGACATCCGGGTGTCTATAGCCTCCGGTCTCCATCTAACACTAGATAGGTCTTCAGTTTCTTCACACATCTAGACATTAAAACTATATGTGCAGATAATTTGGTTAGCATTACATTACTCGATATAAAAAAAAAAAAAATCTGAATATTTATTGCTTTGCACGCAATGGAACTCAATTGAATATCCGCTGACGCTCGGTGTCAATAACCTTGAGAAGAGCGGGGGGGGGGGCTGTCTATAGCCCCGAAGTTTCACTAAATCTGAAATCACTAAAAACACAAGTGCACTATTATAGTAGTTCCTAGTTTAAAAACACTGAATTTATGTAAATGTATCATCTTGTTTATTATCTCAAGTTCTTTAACAACCCAACTGTTCATACCCTTAATAAACGTTGAATGATTATAAATTATTACTTATCATCACATTGATTAGCACAAACTGTGTTTTTGGGTATAAAGTATTAGGATTAAAGTATATTAAGAAATAATTATTCAGTACATACAGGCTGTAAGGGAACCATGAGAATGGAGTGAAGGGACATCTTGGAGACATTTAATGTGGAACGTTTTGAAATCCCATATTCCCATAATTGAAATGTTCTAACTCACATTTTTCAACAGAAGATAATTCATCTACAATTACTAAGCTAAATATAAGCGCTAAGTGATTTATAATAGGAAGTTTTTTTTTATTGCTTAGATGGGTGGACGAGCTCACAGCCCACCTGGTATTAAGTGATTACTGGAGCCCATAGACATTTACAACGTAAATGCAACGCCCACCTTGAGATATATGTGCTAAGGTCTCAAGTATAGTTGCAACGGCTGCCCCACCCTTCAAACCGAAACGCATTACTGCTTCACGACAGAAATAGGCAGGGTGGTGGTACCTACCCGCGCGGACTCACAACAGGTCCTACCACCAGTAAAACTTTGTGGTACATTGCGTGTTATAGCCATATTTCAGAAAAACAAAATTGGATCGCACTATTATTAATGTCAACGCATCAGGGATACCACTAACTGTCATTACTATTGGTAACAATTAGCTTATCGATTCACGATTTACAAAGCACGCTCGACGTCCATATATGTGTTTTAAATCAAATAAATGCATTGCCCAAAATATATGCGAATGTTAGTAGTTATAGTTTCATGTTGTAATTGAAAATGGCGATGGAATGAAAAGTTATTTTTCCCTTTACCGAAATACCGAGTTAAAAGCGCGCATCAAATGTTATTCCATGATTTTCGAAAGCTCAGATTATGTATTATTTTAAGCTGCCAATTAAAATATCGAGTACAGTGCTATATTGAGTGCACTCCACCGAAATATTGTATGAGTATATTGGGAAATATTTCATACGAGCTTTCTATTTAGGGAAATATAAAAACAATTGTTTGCGCTCAAAAATTATTTGTTAAATAAATGTTGCTTTATTTTTTATTAATTCTACTTTGAAGTCGTCGTGGCTTAAACGATATGACTCCTCGTGTATTCGCATAAAATGATGCGCCTATGTCAATTTTCACATATATTTTTTTTGCTTATATGGGTGGACGAACTCACAGCCCACTTGGTGTTAAGTGGTTAGAAATAGGTGGGGTGGTGGTACCTACCCGTGCGGTCTCACAAGAGGTCCTACCACCAGTCAAAATGAATGATCGATGAATTACTTAGAGATAAGTATTTCCTGGTTGATGCGCATACTCTAATCCTGCACGAATATGCTTCTTTCACCTTGGTTACTTTTACCATGAAGCGTTCTACCATAACGTGTTCTAGTTTCAAGATAAGTAGAGCCGTTATCCAATTGAGATATAGATTTCACGACTCAAAGAGAGTTGTGTTTAGTCGTCGTGGCCTAAAGGATAAGACGTCCGGTGCATTCGTATCTAGCGATGCACCGGTGTTCGAATCCCGCAGGCAGGTACCAATTTTTCTAATGAACACATGTACTTAACAAATGTTCACGATTGATTTCCACGGCGAAGGAATAACATCGTGTAATAAAAATCAAACCCGCAAAAGTATAATTTGCGTAATTACTGGTGGTAGGACCTCTTGTGAGTCCGCACGGGTAAGTATCACCGCCCCGCCTATTTCTGCCGTGTAGCAGTAATGCATTTCGGTTTGAAGGGTGGGGCAGCCGTTGTGACTATACTGAGACCTAAGAACTTATATTTCAAGGTGTGTGGCGCATTTACGTTCTAGATGTCTATGGGCTCCAGTAACCACTTAACATCAGGTGGGCTATGAGCTCGTCCACACACATAAGCAATAAAAAAAAATCATGGTGGTGATGTCTATGGGCTCCGGTGACCACTTAAATCCAGGCACCTCAGGTATACCATGAGTTCGTTGACCCCTCTACGCAGTAAATAATTAAATCGTACCACAGTTACGTGTTGTCTCATCTCTCAAGTAGGTAGGGGCATTTAAGTTTTCATATATATGTAATTTTAAAGCATAAATAGTACACTGAGAGTCTCGTGACGTGAATACGAAGACACGACCGCGAAAAGCTCGTTTATGTACAGCAATAAAAAGTTCAAACCGTAAAACTGTTTCGGGAAACTGGCACTTAACTGAAGACATAAACGTCACAATGACAAACCTGAACGCATGCTCGTCTCTCAGTACTGTTACGCCGGTAAAAGTAACGCCATCTATTGCCGAATATTCGAACGAATATCGAAGGATCTAGCAGTATCTAGAACGCTAGAGAAGTACAACGCCGTCTATTGTCAGATAGCGGAAACACACAATACTCGACTTGTGTGGAATATTCTCGATAATTCTAGGGATGTTGTATCAACTATAAAAGCGTTGCAGAGATGGCACGCAGTCAGTGAGTAATCGGAACTACTCGAAGCGAAACAGTGAGCGGATCTACTGAAGCGAAGCGGAAGAAGTTTCTTAAGAATTTGAAAATGTTCTGTGTGTGCTCTAAGTGATAAATACAGTTAAGTTGTACTCCGGTAGAATTTTTATTTATCCCGAACCCTAGCGCGTAACAGTACTGATACGTGTATTATATAACTAATTAACTAAAATTCTACTGAGTATCTTAGCGGTTCGCGCTTAAGACTTTCCTTTGCGACGGAAACCAATAAACAATGTTAATTCAATACTATTAACGACAACAGTAAAATAATTAATCAATTGTACGTGTATTTAATTTTCAACTCTATCATCTGCTGCGCAAGCATCAAGATCGTGGCCATCTCTTCGAATTTTGTTTGTAAGGCAGTTCGTATTTAGGAACGTTCAGTTAGTCTACAGAATTACATCATTCGCTCTTTCATTGAATCCCCATCGAAATTACCTTTGAGGACGTCAGAGTTAAATTTAGATTTCAGACTGCGGACTCTGTAATTAAACTAACAGATTTGATTAATGTACTCAAACAATAAGCAAGTGTTATTCTTAATACTATTCAATTAAAATTCGAAATTTTCGTTCCTCCAAACATGGAATTTTTTTTTTTTTTTTTTTTTTTTTTTNTATTACAAGTCAAGTTTAATCAAAGTGACTTCTAACAACGATGAAGATAATGTTTTTAGGTGTATGAGAGCAACGCTGTGTGCATTTCTGTCGCAAGAAGACTGAAGATAGCTCCCTGTCTCTCTCTTTCAGCTGTTGAAGAAGTATCACTTCTAACATCAGCACGATGTCTTAGTTTTATCGGCACTATATTTGAAAAAAAAAAAAAAACATTTCATATGTTATAATGTATTCTAAAATAGTAAGCACTGAATTTTCGATGTTAAGCATCACAAGATATAAAAATAATATTGTATTACTGTAATTATGATTAGATAAACGGTGGAAGCTAATTAAAAATAATGTAAAATATGATAAAATTAAATAAATATTGTTGTCTGAATAAATGTTGATTGTTTGTTAGTTATATGCAACGAATTACGGCGATTTTCATTATTTATTGTATAATTTAAATTGTGTGTTTTTTTATTTGTTAGTTATTTTGAAGTATTATCATTATATAAGGATGTTATTGTTTCGTTAATGAAATAGAAATTGTTATTTGTTAATTTATAAAGTTATTTTAAGATCATAACACAATGGCATTGTTAAGCTTCTTATGTTAAACATGTTGTCAGTAAACAAATTAGTGACCTCTAACTTTTATTAATATTATTATCACACTGTTACAACGGTTAACACGTTCGCTGCGGCAAGTAAAATCTTAAACCTTTGTCTGGTGCGGCGGCGGGCCAAATTGTGCCCCCAATGATTTTTCCGCCAGTGCGTGGTAGGTCTTTTTCGACACGTCAGCACAAGGTTAGATTAAATTGCTATAACTTTGCGAAAACATGATGTAGGTGAACAGTTTTTGGACTGTTGGAAAAACCTTGAACCCAACTTCTTTAGATTTGATTCGCCCCGGGATCTGCCGAACAGAAAATGAGAAATAAACCAGGGAAAGTGGCGGGTCGATATCGACCAGAACCGCACTAGAAAGTATTTTTAGTAGTGATGGGAAAGACAAAAATAAGGGGATATCGAAAATAAAACAGAATTAAAGTAAAGAAATAAAAATTGTTTATTTAATTATTTATTAATGGCTGTCTTTAAAACATTTCGCACAAAGATTTTGCTTGCACATTCTGCAGTATGTTTTAATTTTTTTTACTTTCCTTTTCACCTCGGAACTCTTCATGGTTTCCCGCAGTTTTTCATTTTCTTGAAGGAAAATATCTTCTGACTGCTGTCACTATCACTATCTGCACCGCAAATTAATTTATTTTCCAAAATATTTATCTTTCTTTTGTTGCCTGACATCGTGCCTTTAATTTTAAGGAATAAAAAAAACGTGACGTACGTCAGTTCCGATAGCTTGCCCAACACTAACTGGCGAGGCGGGCGCTCTGTGCGGTATCGGGCCGCCAACAGCCTGTTGGGACGGCGGGCCACAATAGGCCTCCTCCCGCACCGAGTTGATATTTTTTACCGTCAGTGCGTGATAGGCCGATAAAGGCCTGCCGTGATGTTTTTATAGGGAACACCTATACTTTTGACCACAATCTCAAATATATATTTGTCTTTGTCGTACCTTTACAAACACCTGAGATAATCGTTCCGCACCAGCGAGAGGGACATAGTTTTCTTCGTCCGCACCAGGTGAAATTCCGCGGCAGGCTGATTTGGGCCTGTTCCGCAGTGAACGTGTTAAGTTAAGCAAGCTATATATAGTTATATATGAAATATTTTCCACAACGATTACATTCGAATTAAGAGGGTAGCTTATGTGGAAGTCGGATTACTTTAACGTTAACGTTAACGGCTACTTTTAGGTCATGTCTTATTTTAATTTATATTCTTATTTTTTTTTGAAAAATAATAATATAGAATGAAATGAAGATGATTAATTTGAGACATTAATCAACTGGGATGAAATGGAATGAAATGAGATGATATGATATCGGCTGAAATAAAATGTAATCTCAGTAAAAATGGCGGTTATTTACTGAGATTTTTTCAGTGGACTTTTTGGAGGATCCCGAGAAGTTACATCCAGTGGTTTTGTTTCATTTTCCCACATTTGTGCAATTTCACAGATATTAAACAGTTAATAAGCCATAGTTATTACACAATTAAACCTGAAGAAACATTAAATAGACAAAATAAAACAAATCACTCCTTGCGCTCCCGTCAAAAATCTAATGTATTTATTGATCACGATATTGAACCCGTATTGATTACATTCCGTACACACACACAGTGACAAATAATATTCGTTGTTGGAAAACCGAAAAACATCTTCGTTTTATTGTCTGTTTGAAATTATGTATCGTAATTATTCTAATGTTGAATGTATTAAAATGTAACTCACTACTTAGCGTTGTATGCAATTTCGTGTGAATTCATAATTCTGGACGTGGCACCATCTTGTCAAGTACCAAACAATCGTTTCAACAAAATATACAACTGCGACTTATTGATGATCGTGTTGTTAGCCCATCAGGGCAGCTACCAGTATCCCGCATATTTCTGCCGCGAAACTGTCGTGCATTCCTGTTTGAAAGGCGGAATAGCCATAGTATAATCTCAATATAAATTTGAAACTCCAACCTCATATCTGAAGGTAGGCGATGACCCTCATTCATTGTCTTAAAAGTTGTCTTAAGTTTTTTTTTGTAATGCTTTGTTTTTAAAAAACACTATTGTCAGTCTTTAAATTTAAAAGCCATAATCTTTGTGAGCATTAGTATCAAGAAAATAGGAGAACACATTGATCTTTCGAGAATATGTTTTTTCATAAGTGTTCAACTTTTTATTTGCAGAAGTTATGAAGATTCTCTTAAAAATACAATTTCAGAAATACCAGAGAAAAAATGTAATTCACACGAAATTAAATTTTTCTATTTACACCATTTTTCATCGTGCCAAATTCTTATAAAATATATTAATAATTAATATCCACATTGTAAATTGTATATAAGGAACGTCTAGTTAGGAAATGTAAGGCATTGAAATAATCGTGAGTGAGGATTGTATCATTTTGTGATTTAGGAGATACATTTTAGCATAACGTATTAAAAATATAATTAATTTTGAAATCATTTTGATGATTTATTCTTTAGGTGGTAATTATCGTTTATACACGCATCTACCGTTGGCTATATTGATATCACATTATTTTACGGTTAGGTATAAAAATATATATTTTTTAATAGATACCTGAATAGTTCTTATTTATTAAAAAGGCCATGCAGGCTTACAAAACAAATTTCAGAAAAATATTCAAAATGGCCGTGCGAACTAACTAAAACACAATTCAGTAGTATTTCTTAGAATAAATAGTACAGTGGTTGATTAAATAATGATGATTGATGAACCTTAAGATTCATTCAATCTACGTATTACATTTCATACTTTATTCTATCATTGACATTTAAAAAAACCCTGAATATATATTTTTTTAATTCTTAATACGAAAGCTCCTTAAGAGCTACTAAACAAACAAACATAATCGAAGAACGTTAAAAAAACAGAGAAGATCCTTTAGTTAATTGTTTTTTTTGTCTTTATCTGCAGATTCAAATTCATCATAACTGTGCCTCGTAATTGTATTGTAATGTGCAGTAACCTATTTTGCCTTCATTCTCGGTCATGGCATCACAATAATTTTATTTAAGACTAGCGACCCGCCCTCGCTTCGCTTCGGAAACATTAAATTTTATTATTGATAGGCGAAGCCCGCCATGTTGCGCGCGGTACCACAATAACTGCGGGTGACGCCGCGGGGCGAAGCTAGTCTAAAAAAGTAGTCTAAGTTACTCCTTATATCATCAGCTACCTATTAGTGAAAGTCTTACTTAAATCGGTCCAGCCGTTCCACAGATTAGCCGGAACAAACAGACAGACAGACCGAAAAAAATTGTAAAAAATGTTATTTTGGTGTATGTACCGTATATAATAATATATTCAAATGCATGTAGTAAAAAGCGGTTATTTCAATACTGCAAACAGACACTCTAATTTTATTTATATGTATAGATTAAGAAAATGTCAATACTTATATATTTTTTCTATTGTATAATATTATCATACAAATTAAAAGCGTGATTGTACCAAACAAGCTTCTTCTCAAACTCATACACGAATTCTTTGGCAGTCTCATCACTAATACGCACAAAAGACGGAATAAAAATAACAGTAAAATTGTTATTTTTCCGAATCTCAAACATTTGTATAATTTGCGAATTTATGACCGTAACAAACAAATATTTGTGACGCGCTGAAAGCATTTCACGGGAACCTGTCACGTATTCTAACGAAACATAAAGCGTAAATTCCTTTGGCCCGATCCGAGAAACACAATATTGCATGTTATCGACACGAGAATTCCTAAAGTTCGTGCAAACGTTCACGTTTCACGTAAAATACGTGCGTTTATGTAAATTTCAATATTTTCGTGCAATCTTTTTATATAACACGAAATTCGTTTTAACTAGAGGTCCCGCAGTAGTCGAAATTCGACTATAATTAATTGGAATTGTAAGTTTGTACACTATTATGATTGTATATTATACTTCTATAATCACAAATTTCGCCAAGACTACACTATAAAAATATTAACAAAGACAAACAATATTTAATCTCAATTTGACAACAGACGTCAAGAACAAAAGTTTGTCAATAAAAAGACTCCTCCGTCCGCGCAATTTTCGTAAAAAGGGATACAAAGTTTTTGCTTTACGTATTAATATATAGATACGTGACCTGCTATACCTAGTATACAACTAGTGCCATAATATATTAAACTTCAGTCCTGGAGATTGCATTATGTTGCTTTTTTTACCTTACACTTCAAAATGTAAGATAAGCGCGGATTTCGGAAGAATTGGCGGCCTGTATCGACTTCTGGGTCTTAATTTGGGACCCTATATCGTACCGCAATAATAGTTACTCCAATACGCTAATTTTATCACCTAGATGATATCCTAATGCCTAGTGACTTGAACTAGAGTCAGAGATTTTAGAATTCCGGTCACCGATATGTTCATGCTTAAGAATCTTTGGTATGGTCTACGTTTAGTGTTTCATATGCAAATATTTTCGCAATGTGACATCGCAGATAATCCTAGATTGGGGGCATTAAGTGTGGAACCTATTTTTTATTTATATTTTTCTTGAATAAATGGTCATTTTATCATTGTGAACGATCGTGGAAGATCAAATGCACGCCAGTACTGTTCACTATTCACAGTTGGCGCTAATCACTAAAACGATTATTATGTCTCTTATATTAAAATCAGATCAGATTCATCAGATTGTGTATCTTATGTTTCTTTGAATAGATGTTATTTCCGTTCGAGCGTCTAGGCTTCAGACACTAACACTCTGTTAATTTAAGGAGTTAAGGTCAGCTCCTTTGACATTTAATACTTCTTGATTCATATATTGTTTAATCAAAACCCTTTTGAATAAAGAAGCGGAAAATAAAGTTGTAGTCGGTAAGCTAAAAGTTTTGAATCAGCCATGTGAATGTCATCTAACTGATCACAAGCCATAAGCCTATAAGCTACTCAGAGCTAAGCAACACAAGTTGACGTCAAAACAGCAAGATTGTCTTAAGCTTCCCCGATAATCAACATTACGGAAACTATTACTTAACAATGTTCGATTTTAAGATATCGAATTCCAGTGGTAACACCAAAAATTAGACTGGAAAGAGAGTGGACAGATTTGTCTGCCTTTAACATCCTACTCCCAGTCTTTAGTGTGCTTAGTGTAACCTTTTTAACGTTATCGATAGCGTAAAAGTTAACTCAAATTTGTATGGAGTTGGAACGTTTACCTACGTTTGCCGCTAGGGGCGCTGTTCCAACTGCATACAAATTTGAGTTAACTTTTACGCTATCGAGAACGTTAAAAAACTCTCACTAAACACACTTGTAGATGCTGGCAATAGTTTCTTAATATTGGTGACCCGATGTGAAAATCGAGGAAGATATTAACTCATTTAACATGTCATAGTAAAGGAAGAAAATGTATCTCTTAAATCAAAACATATTTTATACCTATATATATATATATATATATTATTGTATAAAATGTTGTATGTGCGTGCTGTCGTGTTTTTAATTTGACTAGTAATCGTCCACGTTGTATAGATACAGTCAATTTCGAGCACTATCAAAATGTTCTGTGATACGTCATGTTTGTTAGTTTAAAAAAATATATGCATTTAATTAACAAATCGTATATCAAACCCGAATGATTTAAAAATCGATTTTTCTTTTACATTATCTCTCTTTTCTCTATAAATATAAAATCCGTAACCTTCTTTATTAAATATATTAATATTTATTATTTTTAATCGTGTCAAATGTCGGGTTTGATTGTGATATATTTGATATTGTGATTGTCGTTGGATGTCAAAAAACTTACTGGCGATAGCTGGCGATAAATAAATGTGTTTAAACTGGTATCTCTTTTTTTCCTTTTCTCCATGAAGCGAAATGTGTCTGCAGTCTAGACCAGGTATCGTGGTTTCTAAGGTAAATATCTATTTTTGCGATGAGCTAAATATCCTCCTTTTTGTTTGGTTATTTGGCTTGCGCGTCTAAGCGATTCGATTTGGAGATTATTGAGAGTGTACATATGAAACATAAAAGGTTTGCGTTCTCTGAACTATTATAAGACGAACCTAAGTACAGTAGTTATTAAAAAAATAGGGCTGGCACTCCTGACGTTGTAACTGTAAAAAATACAAAATTTATTTTTATTGCCTAAATGGGTGGATTTTTCCGGGCCGGGGTCGATCCTCCTACGAGGTCTCCGCGCATAAGGGGCGCGCGGGGTATGTGAGACTCAACGATCTGCAGGTGTTGAGAGCAGATCGCGGGCCCAAGGATTTTAGGGCCCACCCACTAAACCACTCCCCTGCACTCTTACACCCGACGTCCGATCCCCTCCGAGGTCAGAACCCGGATGAGGTAGAGGGGTTAATACCTGATGTTAAGTGGTTAAAGGTGCCCATAGGCATTAACAATGTAAATTTCATGACACACCTTGAGAAATGACTTCTAAGTCTCAGTTTTATTGTAAAACGGTTGTCCTGTATTCAAATCGAACTGCATTAGTGCTCCGTGCTAGAAATAAACTGTTATTTGTGTAGTATATGATAGGCATTCATTTACAATAAACAGGTTTTAGAAATATTTTCGAAGATCCGAAACGAATTGTTTAATGTTTGTGAAATATGCATCTTATATTCGTATTTAAGCAAGATGCTTGGAATGATTATGAATACTTTTTTTATTGCCCTTGTAGGCAGACGAACATACGGTCCACCTGACGGTGAGTGGTTACCGTCGCCCATGGACTTCAGCAATGCCAGGGGCAGAGTCAAGCCGCTGCCTACCGTTACGTACTCCACAAGCCTCGTTAGAAGAAGGACATGTCATAGCACTCGGGAAACACCGCTGAGGGGAGCTCATTCTAAAGACGGAGCAGTTAAACTTGCTTAAGTTAGAAGACAAGAATTAGCCCACAAAACCTTCGCTATCTGTCCTGCTCACACGATTACAACACGTCTGTCTGCAGTTAAGCTTTTAAAGCCGCCTTCACCGCTGCGTACCTTGCGACATAAAACAGCGATCTTAATGTAATTGAAGCAAGCTCTCCCACTCTCCAAGTCGACGTGTAATTTTTCATTGCTTAGATGGGTGCACGAGCTCACAACCCACATGGTGTTAAGTGGTTACTGGAGCCCATAGACATCGACAACGTAAATGCGCCACCCACCTTGAGATACAAGTTCTAAGGTCTCAAGTATAGCTACAACGAGTGCCCCGCCCTTTGAACTGAAATGCATAACTGCTTCACGGCAGAAATAGGCTGGTACCTACCCGTGCGGACTCACAATAGGTCCTACCACTATTAATTACGCAAATTATAATTTTGCGGGTTTGATTTTTATTACACGACTAGCTGACCCGGCAGACTTTGTAGTGCCTCAATCGATAAATAAAAGACCTAAGCTTTTGTATAAAATAAACTTAAAACAAACAAAAGGAATCCGCCCGACGGGGGACACATGAAAGGGAAAACAAAATTGTTATTTTTATTTAATTCCGAGCATTTTCATATTTATCTACCTTTTAAACCTTCTTTGGACTTCCAAAAATAATTGAAGACCAAAATTAGCCAAATCGGTCCAGCCGTTCACGAGTTTTAACGAGACTAACTAATAGCAATTCATTTTTATATATATAGATGTTATTCCTTCACCGTGGAAGTCAATCGTGAACATTTGTTGAGTACGTATTTCATTAGAAAAATTGGTACCCGCCTAGGATTCAAACACCGGTGCATCGCTCAACACGAATGCATTGTGACCAAAATCTCGAATCGTGAAGGATGGGGCATGATGTAGCAGGAAATGCAGACTTGCGGCGTGTCCTACTGTCAGTATTTTACTTACAAATTAGGGATCGACATAAGAGATCAGATAGAACATTCTTTAAGGACTAAATATGTTCTCATATTATTTATCAATATGTATGTGTAAGCGATAATGATATTGCAACGATGCTGCGCCAGTCTCAGGATTGTGGGGCTGTCGATAGCACGTTGGGTTGTAATCCGAATATACTGTAGTCAATTAGCCTTGACGGATACAGAGACTCAATAGTCCCATATACACTGCCCACTGAGTTTCTCGCCGAATCTTCTCAGTGGGTTGCGATTCCTACCCGGTGGTAGGTTCTGCGGAGCACGGTTCTTGCCAGGGCTAATGTTAGCAAATTCTTTCAAGTTAAGCCGGTGATCTCACCTAACCATCGGCGAGAAGCTGTAATAGCTCCTTAAGCTACCAGAGAACAAATAAGGGAAAAAAGTAGAACTCTTCTGGGCATCATCTGCCTATGGAGATATACTGCTGGGTATGATTCTCCTCAAAGGCTAGCCACATTGACCAGTACCGGGCTGTGCACCTCCATCGAAGTCCTGCGACCTTCAGCAGATCATCGATACACCTTACAGAAGCCTACAGTGCGCCTTTGGGTGCGCGGCAGCCACTTAGCAACTTTAGGCACCAGCGGCCAGGAACTGATAATAATGATGACATAGAGATGTGACAGCCTGATAAAAAATTTACTGGTGGTAGAACGTCTTGTGAGCCCGCAAGAACGTCGCGGCGCTACGACGTCCGCAGCGCGCGATCGCGGTCAGGGCGATCCGGGGATACCGCACCGTCTCCTTCGAGGCGGCGTGCTTGCTCGCCGGGGCGCCACCCTGGGACCTGGAGGCGGAGGCGCTCGCTGCCGATTACAGGTGGCGTAGCGACCTCCGCTCTAGGGGGGAAGGGCGCCCCGGCGAAGGAGTAGTTCGAGCGCGGAGGCTCCACTCTCGGCGGTCCGTGCGCGGAGGCGTGGTCTCGCCGCTTGGCGGACCCGTCGGCCGGCCTCCGTACCGTCGAGGCGGTCCGCCCGGTTCTCGCGGACTGGGTGGGCCGCGACCGCGGATGCCTCACCTTCCGGCTGACGCAAATGCTTACCGGCCACGGATGTTTCGGCCGGTACTTGCATAGGATAGCCGGAAGGGAACCGACGGCGCAGTGCCACCACTGCGCGGACCGCGACGAGGAAAACACAGCGGAACACACACTGGCGCGTTGCTCTGGATTCGACGAGCAACGCGCCGCCCTCGTCGCGGTCATAGGAGAGGACCTCTCGCTGCCGCGCGTCGTGGCTACGATGCTCGGCAGCGACGCGTCCTGGAAGGCGATGCTCGACTTCTGCGAGTCCACCATCTCGCAGAAGGAGGCGGCGAAGCGAGAGAGGGAGAGCTCTTCCCTTTCCGCTCCGATCCGTCGCCGTCGAGCCGGGGGCCGGAGGCGGGAATACGCCCGTACGTCCCGGCCCCTGTAGGTAGCGGCCTCCCCCCGGTGAAGGTCAAGGGGCGACCTGAGGGGGTGAGGCCGCGCGGCGCGCTACCAGCACTCTAGCGCGCTGCCGTGGAGTGAATAGAGCGACCGGTTGACGGTGTATCGCGTCCCGACCCGGCAGGCTGGTTCTGGTCCAGCGGGGTATTCCGGGACACCAGCGGCACCGTCTGGGCGGCCCGACGGGCTGCCGTACCGAGACGGCCGACGTTTCAGAGCCTTCGATTCGCCTCGAAGGCTCCGTCGGCTGGGCGTCCTTGGGGTGAGCCGCGCCGTCTGGTTGTAGTGTTGACCGCGGTAGCCCCCCTACCTCATCCAGGTTCTGACCTCAGAGGGGATCGGACGTCGGGTGTAAGAGTGCAGGGGAGTCGTTTAGTGGTGGGTCCTAAAATCCTTGGGCCCGCGGTCTGCTCACAACACCATGCAGATCGTTGAGTCTCACATACCCCGCGCGCCCCTTTTGCGCGGGGACCTCGTAGGAGGTTGGGCCCTCTACCCGAAAAAAAAAAAAAAAAGGACGTCTTGTGAGTCCGCACAGGTAGGTACCACCGCCTTACCTATTTCTGCCGTGAAGCACTGATGCGTTTCGGTTTGAAGGGTGAGGCAGCCGTTGTAACTATACTGAGGGAGGTGAGTGGCGGCATTTACGTAGTACATATCGGCGTTACGCCAGGGTTCCCACACATAAGGTCCCTTACTATGAAAATGAAATACAGTTCTAGAAAACTTTAACATTATTTTTTATTTTTATTTTTTTAATTTATTTATTTATGAACACACAGAAAACAAGACATAGTACAGAGTAATAGGAAAATTATGTACAAAGGCACTGCTTATTTCTTTAAGAAATCCTTCCAGCAGACCTGCGAGAGGATAATGAGAATAATAATAAAAAGTGATGAGTGTGTGTAGAACAAATAACACATAACTAAAATAACAAATACAACATGAGAATTATAGTAATGCACATACACATACCAAATATTATAAGTAATACAGTAACACTCGTATATACGAAGAGTATAGAACCATGATCATTCGGCTGATGAGAGATAAAATTGTTAGACCTTGTATTTAACTAAAATTACTTGTTTACCACAAAAAGCCACGTCTTAATTCTTCAGTGCTTCTTACACAATTAGCCATTTTGTGTGGTTATAGCAACTACAACTTCTTTTATACAAACAAAATTTCACAAAATATGGCTTAATATTCACAACACACATTTTAGTGATTTTTACATGACCCTGACATTATCTTATTTTACTTAAACTACTTTTAACTAATATAAACTAACATTGTTATTATCCAGCCCAATAATAGATGGCACCAACAACATCATTGCATAACAATTACAATACTTAATTAAATTTTAATTATTACTGTTAATTATAATATAAATTATTATTAATATTTATGCTTTATTCATATTTAATTATTTATACAGTCATTTGTGTTTTTAAACAATAATATAAACATTAAGTCTGCCCCTTCCAACACTACGTGATGATCACGACCACTCTGTCAAGAGTGACAAGATTGAGAAGAAGAATAAACATTGAATATATTCTGAACATCTTCAGATCAAAACAGTGTCCGCTAATTATTAAATATGGTAGAATAACAGTTTCATCTTGCTAATAATAAATAAACAATAACATAGAATAAATCAAACTATATATTATTATGTTAATTATTGCCAATAGTGGCGTTTGTCTATTGGCTCCGGTGACCACTTAACACCCGGTGGGCCGTGAGCTCGTCTACACATAAACATTTTTATTTTTATTTTTATATCAACAATGAAGATTTTCTGTTTTAAATGCTACATGATAAAAAGATTCATGCGTTAACCATATTGTTGCATATTTTTGATTCCTTTTCCTACTTTAAGCGTTCTTTTTATTATTATTATTTATTTTTTTATTGCCTTTGTAGGCAGACGAGCATACGGCCCACCTGATGGTGAGTGGTTACCGTCGCCCATGGACTTCAGCAATGCCAAGGGCAGAGCCAAGCCGCTGCCTACCGCTTAATACTCTCCACAAGCCTCGTTTGAAGAAGGACATGTCATAGCGCTCGGGAAACACCGTGGAGGCGAGCTCATTCCATAGCCAGATGGTACGTGGCAAAAAAGATCTCTGGAAACGCACTGTGGATGAACGTAGTGGCTCCAGGTAGTATGGGTGAACTCTACTCCGGTGGCGGGCGGTGCGATGGTAAAAACGAGACGTTGGTATCATCTCGAACAATTCCTCAGAGCACTCCCCATGGAACATGCGGTACAAAATACAGAGGGAACTGAAGTCCCTCCGCAGACCCACAGGCTCCAAACGATCCGTGAGAATGGGATTATCGACAATTACGTCGGCTTCAACCGTCGAGCTCTGAGCACCTTGATAATAGGGTCTTAGGCTTATCTGAATCTCCAAGAAAATGATAATAACATTCCAAGTAATAATACATTCCGTACACATAATAAAAAAAAAATCTTATTGAATTTCATGTATAAAGGTTAATCGGAAACAACATAATATAATTTGATAAAAAAAAACAACAACAGAAAAAAATCAAGCAAACAGCAACAAGTTTACCGCAACATTTTCTGGGTACGAAATAAACAGAGGCACTAAGGACGCAGAATTCAACGGAGGCTCCCTCGCAAGCATCGCAAACCGACCGCGCATTAGAAAGGGGACGCGAGCACGATTTACGGGTCGTAGACTCCGAATAGGAACGGTTTTTTTTATCGCAGAACTATGTCGCTTCATGTTACCCTGGTACTTTTTCTATCGTGCACTGAATGAAATTTAGGTTGCGCACAGGAATTTTAACAAGAGCTCGTCGCACACTTTCCATTGTTTTTTCTCGTTGCCATGTCGCTCTGAAGGAAACAAAAGGATTTTTTTAAAACAAATGAATATAATGAAAGTAGTTTTTTTTCGCTGCTCTCATTTCTGGGGAAAATGCTTTTTAAGTTGTCCATTGAGTGTTTTGTTACTGAAAATTTAATTGTATCTTAAACGTTTTTTCTGAAGCACTGACATTCCGCAAATAAGGCGGTTTATTAAGCACGATCAACTTTTAAATCAGTTGTACGTCTTATCCTTTAGGCCACTACGACTACGACGAAAATAATAGGTTGGGGAAAAAGTGTCTTCACATTTTTTAAGAAAATTCACAACATTTTTTTATGTAGTTTATTTACGTTTAACTAAAGCATGTAGGTACTATTTTGTTCGATAACTTTTTGCCATCTTGTAGGTAGGAACATGATCCCATTGCTATAGAAAAACATGAAAAACAAACCGACAAATACGTATTAGGGATCATGTATATTTTAGCGAAAAAAGTTCGGAATCCATGAAGTAATTCTACAGATCCGTCTTTTCGTAAACAAAAGAAATGCCGATCATAAATGTAGGCTTTTCTGGCTGAGGCCTCTTTAACGCACCCGTCAACGGCGAACCTTATTAGCCCTCGATACGAGAACGAAATAAGCTGGTATAAGTGCTCTGCAACCAATAAATACAAGACGTAACTAACAAAATCTATGGGTATAAGATAAACTAGTTTCATTATACACGATCTACTATCTCGAACGTTGTATAGTCGCCAACGAGATTGGCAATTACATTATATAACTTTATGAATGTATCCATGGCAACATAAAATTTATTTATGCGTATTTCAGAGAGTAATGGAATCTAAAGGGGGGCTAAACGGGTCGAAAGGGGGCCACATAAATTCCTTATAGATAACTTGAAGAACGTAGTCGCAGTTCAACGGAATGATTGAACGAAATTGATCAAGTATTATTGACGGCGGTTTAATTAAGTTTGATGGAATTTCTAACGCTCATGTTCGTTGATTGACTGAGAAATCTGCCCGATTTCCGGTTACGGATCTATATCATCTTTTTTACGTCAAAACTCTATATCAACTGACAATGAAAAGACGAGAAACGAAACGACGTCCAATTTTATCATCGACGTTCATTTTGATGATCAATGGTCATTGTGAAAATTAATTTTGGTCATCAGTTATTTCATCCTTGTTACAAATTAAAAAAAACGTTTATCATAGCTTCCCTGACTCAACGAGTGGCTCGGATAGTGTTCTAGAATAAAATCGCCGTGTCTCTAGGTACTTGGGACACGAGCTGTTTTTTTATTTATTTATTGCTTAGATGGGTAGACGGGCTCACAAGTTCTTGGGTCTCAGTATAGTTACAGCGGCTACCCCATCCTTCAAACCGAAACGCATTACTGCTTCACGGCAGAAATAGGCGGGACGGTGGTACCTACCCGTGCGGACTCACAAGAGGTCCTACCACCAGTAAAGATAGCAGAAAGAAGAAAGTAAGATAATTTTCTTCATATGATTACGAACAATTTCGCCAATGAAATAATAACATTGAGCTAAACAATAAATCTAGCAGTAATTTGCAATTGCCGGTTTGCCCGAGAGCCGCCACAAGTAGCAAGCATTCTCCGGTCCAATTAAGAACAAGATGAATTACTAATTATTTACCGCAGAACTGCCGCTTCTTATCGTTTCTTTCCGCAGTCTGTGTCCTTCATTTGCAACGACCAAATTTCGAATATTTCGTAGTTGTGCTTATCTCGCGTTAGCACAGCAAATTATTAGTATTGCTAACATTGTCACTGGTTTTGAATTAAGCTGCTGTTACGGTTTAATATTGCCTTAGTTATTTTCATTTCATTGCAATCACGGACGATTAGGGTTGTTCGGGACCTCGAGAACGGTCGAGTATTTAAAACTCAACAATAATTTAATACAAATTGACGTGAATATAAAACCGTAAAAGTAGTTAATTTTTTATTTGTCGGAAAAGCCACATTATTAACACCATCGTTAAATATCGTAGGGGCGAATAGGGTGATCCAGCTAAGAGAAATATTGAGCACACCAATCGGGTTTGTTGTATTTTTTTTTTTTTTTTTTTCCACAGGGGAAAATCGCTGGATCCCACCCGCGCGGTAGGTGGGGTATGTGGGAGTTGAACCTCACTAAAAACTCCTGNATATTTTATATGTCGGAAAAGCCACATTATTAACACCATCGTTAAATATCGTAGGGGCGAATAGGGTGATCCAGCTAAGAGAAATATTGAGCACACCAATCGGGTTTGTTGTATTTTTTTTTTTTTTTTTTTCCACAGGGGAAAATCGCTGGATCCCACCCGCGCGGTAGGTGGGGTATGTGGGAGTTGAACCTCACTAAAAACTCCTGCCGCTCACCCAGTCCCAGAACCCAGTCGGAGCTATTGAGACGGCGGGACAGGGTTTACGCAGAGCATATTACATCCATCCCGGGGTTTGTTGTCTTAGAACAATTTAGAATCTTCTTTTGACGTTAGCAAACGAAAACGAATGACGGTTCTTAGGACGGAGGCACCGCTCTTCAAGAAGGCCGGTTGGTAAGTGTTATGGCGTCTACGCGCCTCCATCGGCTAGGCTCTGTCGTAGCACGAAGTTAGCCGAATTCCGACGATACCGCAATCGTGCTGCCATCTCTCGAGAATCGTGCTGCGTTTCGTTTAGCTACCAAACTAATGGCCATCTCCGACATATTTTTTTAATTAATAGCTTCCTAAATTGCTAATCGTGAGTCAAGGGCTTTTCATTGCAATAGAAGAGTGAACGAAATACACGGCAGATATCACAATGTGACTGCCACCATTTAAATGCGAAATGAGGTTGTCGCTTCAATATTATAGAATAACCGCTAACATACCATTCAAACCGAAACGCATCTCTGGTTCATAGTGGAGCTAGGCAATATTGTGGTACCTAAGTAAATGTGCGAGTTTTGAGTACACCCTTACTATCTATCTATCTTCTGTCTTTCAGTCCACAAATGTCCACTACTAGACATAGGCTTCCTCCAAGCCTTGCCATAAAGATCAGTCCTGCGAACCCTATCACCATTAAAAGTTTACTAATATCCGTCCAATATTCTATATTAACAAGCAAATCAATTCGATGGTGGTGCCATTATCAATTGTAAAAGTAAGTACGCAAATTAAGATTTTAGATACCACTAAAATACATGCGTTCAACAATATTGTACTGTAAAAACTGAGACTTAGGACTCATGTTTCTATGGGCTGACGAGATGTCTATGGACTCCGGTAACCACTTAACCCCAGGTCCCCAGGTGGGCCCTGTGCTCATCTACCCATCCAGGCAATAAAAAAAAATATTAATAGATTATATTTGTACGTGATTAGGATATTACCTAAAGATGGAATCTGCGAACTTTTTATCCCGATACCGTCATTATCGGCCGTCAATGCCACCCGCCCTCTCATTAATGGGATGACTGCCCGTTTTCTCGGAGGACAACTTCGGGTGTTACATTGTCAATCTGGTAAATAGGACAATGCGTTTTAAGATTGGAATTAGTATTTTCTAGTATCACAGCTGTTTTACTATAATACAATTCTATCTATCTATCTATCTATATATAAAAATGAATTGCTGTTCGTTAGTCTCGCTAAAACTCGAGAACGGCTGGACCGATTTGGCTAAAATTGGTCTTGAATTATTTGTGGAAGTCCAGAGAAAGTGAAAAAGGTAGATAAATATGAAAATGCTCGGAATTAAATAAAAATAACAATTTTGTTTTCCCTTTGATGTGTCCCCCGTCGGACGGATTCTTTTTCTTTGTTTTAAATTAATTTTATACAAAAGTTTAGGTCTTTTGTTTATCGATTGAGGCACTACGAAGTCTGCCGGGTCAGCTAGTTACTGATAAAATTGAAAAGCTGATTTAAAATATAATTCAAAATGGGCAGACTTCTTAACCATTAGTGCTCACAATACGTCCTTTTTCGTTTTGTATTGTTAGGCGAACGAGTATTGCTAGGGGAGAAATAATAAAAACTAATTTTACTCTTTAAAATCGCGTTCCTTATTTCCACTTTCAGATATTAAGCTGAAAGAACAGCTTCGAGAAGCTTCTTTTCGCATGATTGAGCCGTAAAATTAGTTTCAGTTGTGTTTATAACTTGGGAAGAAATGCTTTGAAAATTCTCGAGAGCAAATTAAAACTGCATCAAGGAGCTACGCCATGTGTTAATTAACGTACCATTTTTCCAATTCCGACTGCATTAAACTTATAAAAATCTAACCCTTCAATACAGGGCTGCTTCTTGGATAAGGTAAGTTGATGCTACTGATTTTTAATGAGATACCACATTCAAGAGCCCAAGATTTTGTTTAGCAGGAACACACATTATAAGTACGTTGAGTACCCAAATATTTTTAACAAAGACTGTTTGTTATATTTGACGAAATATTAAATCTAAAACCCGTAGTGTTAGTTATCTACACGCTGGGGTTCGGGATAAAAAAATTCCAAAGTACAACCAAGAACTGTATTCAACACTTAGAACACTTAAAACACTTCACTAACACTTTGAAATCTTCAATTCGCTTCAGGTGATCCGTTCGCTGTGTCGCTTCGAGTAGTTCCGATTACTGACTGACTGCTTGCCACCCCTGCAACGCTTTTATAGTCGATACCACATCCCTAGAATTATCGAGAATATTCCACACATCTTAGTATTGTTTCCGTCATCTGACAATAGATGGCGTTGTACTTCTCGAGCGTTCTAGGTGCTAATAGATCCTTCGATATTCGTTCCACAATTCGGCGACAGATGGCGTAACTCTTACCGGCGTAACAGTTATAAAACCAACCAAGTGCCCCAAACGCAGTGCTCTGCGCTAACCCCACTTGAAGAAGGACGTGTCATAGCACTCGGGAAACTCCAGAGTTCTATAGTTCGTTCCAGAACCGGATGGTACGTGGTAGAAAAGATTCTTAGAAGCCCACTGTGGATAAACGCAATTGATCTTGGTGGTATGGATCAATTATGCTCCGGTGGCAGGCGCTGCCATGTTAAAACGGGATTTTGAAATCTTATCTCTCCATGTAACATACGGTGCGCAATACAGACAGGACCGAAGTCCCCCCGTAGACCCAGAGGTTCCAAAGGATTCGTGAGAACGGGATTATCGACAATCCGAAAGACTCTCTTCTATATGGAGTCAAATGGATGGAATATAAATATAAAATAAATATAAATAATAAATATTTACTAACAATCACGCCACGTTAACTGGTCCCGTGATATGTTCGTAAAGAACTTGTGTTACAGGTACCAGATAACGGATATAAATGTAAGATTTTTATTATACACATACATATATTTAATATACATCCATAACCCTGGAAAAGACATTTATATTTATCATACAAATATCTTCCTTTGGCGGGATTCGAACCCACAACCCCCCTGTGTAGTGACCATGTCACTTACCACTACACCAGACGGCCGTTAAATGAGGAATGGAGTCGTCGTGGCCTAACGGATAAGACGTCCGATGCATTCGTGTTGAGCGATGCACCGGTGTTCGAATCTCAGGCGAGTACCAATTTTTCTAATGAAATACATACTCAACAAATGTTCACGATTGACTTCCACGGTGAAGGAATAACACCGTGTAATAAAAATGAAACCCGCAAAATTACAATTTGCGTAATTACTGGTGGTAGGACCTCTTGTGAGTCCGCGCGGGTGGGTATCACCGCCCTGTCTATTTCTGCTGTGAAGCAGTAATGCGTTTCGATTTGAAGGGTAGGGCAGCCGTTGTAACTATACTGAGACCTTAGAACTTATATCTCAAGGTGGGTGGCGCATTTACGTTGTAGATGTCTATGGGTTCCAGTAACCACTTAACACCAGGTGGGCTGTGAGCTCGTCCACCCACCTATGCAACAAAAAAATAAAATAAAAATACAATCTTGAATGAAATACTAGTTAGTTAAAATCGCAGCTACTATAATTATGTAGTAAATAAAATCACCAACGCCATATATATTTGAATTAATTTACTAGGATTTATGTGTTCTAGGGATTTGGGGGTTACTTTGGGCTTTATGGATTAACTTAAGTATGGAACACATGAACGTGTGAATTCTGTAGCTGATCATACACACCTCTTTACGTTTTCACCTCCCGAAACATGAACATTGACCAGGGTAAATAATATAGTGCCAAGGGATACAATGCTCGGTGATACATCAACCGAACAAAAGCGCTGTATGTAGCAGGTCGAAACACGATCGATAGAAATTTCTTAGTAAATACCCTTTGTTGTTTTTTTATACATTAACTAAGGTGTTCAATGTTGTGATAATTTGGGATTTCGTTTAAATTTTAGTCGCTTGAAGACCAAAATGAATTACCAATAAAAAAAAAAGATATATCTGTGACTTTTTTTTTAGTGTACCATGTCTTTATATTCATGTTTATTTCATTGGATTAAAGCATTGGTTTGGCATTTGCACTCTAAGGGTTTTAATTAAGCATTGGCACTCTAAGGGACTTAAGGGAATACTCATCTTAGTATTATGAAAAATGGTCTCAACAAATTTTGCGTTTATATTTAAAACAAAATCTCAGTTAAATTGGCCAGGTTTAACTATTAAAATTTGACTCAAAGCAAATGATAAAAGAAACAAATTGAATAAAGACAAACAAGGTAATTTAATTTCCTTCCATCAAAACGGGTTTCAGAAGGAATATCTCAACTGGAATCCCAATAGCTCTACAGCCGTCATTTTCGTTATGCTAAGATATTTCTTTGTAAACCAGCAAGTGAAAATAGTCTTACATGAATTACACGATGGTCGTTTATCTTGTGCATAATTTTGTATTCACCAATGGAGAAACTTACGTCTTTTACTCCAGTAATAAACCAAATAGAACGTAGTCCAGATACATTTTTAAACTTTACGTTAACGGTACTCCTCTTTACACGGGCAGAGGCTTATTGTGAGAAAACGACATGGAAACGATATTATAAATCCATATAACATGTATTATTTAATATTATATAATGTGAAAGTGTGTTTGTTTGTATGTGTGTTTTATCATCCTTCTTTCGCGTCGAAAAGAAACAGCGAATTCTTAAATCGATTTTTTTAAAGTTATATAGTTTTAGGTCAGGAGAGTGACATAACTTAATTTTTATCCTGTAAGAGCATCTTGTTTCCACGAGAAGCTACACTAAGTCTTTGACCTCGCGGGCGAAGCCGTGGGTAATAGCTAGTATGGTATTAGACAGTTTTTTTTTTACGAAATTTGATGTCACGTTTCATTCAAAGGAGAAACTCTTCTTATTTCGTTTTTATTCCTCTAGTAGGTACTTTTAAATTTTCATAACTTTACCACTGATTCGGAATACAGTTCCACTGTTGAGAAGCCTCGGTAAGAAGCTTAGAGGAGCTTTGCTTAGAGCTCTTTACCGTCCCAGTTAGCTGAGTTGACCTATAATTATTGAGGTTCCCCTTAAGATTTCAAAATCGATATTCACGGCCAGAACCTTACACAACTAACTAATGACACAACTATTATTTACGAATATCAAGCAGAATATATGGGTTTGTCGCCTTTATTATTATTATAATATTTTTTTCTTAAACTCTCCCAATAAAAAGTGATATTCATTATCAGGTGCGCATGCTACTAAGTAGTTTTTAATTTTGAGATTTTTGGCTTTGATAATGCCGACATTAATTTTTTTATTGCCCTTGTAGGCAGACGAGCGTACGGCCCATCCGATGGTGAGAGTGGTTACCGTCACCCATGGACTTCAGCAATGCCAGGGCCAGAGCCAAGCCGCTGCCTACCGTTAAATTCATTGATAAAGCCACAACGGTTTTTGTTAACAGACGATTTTACTACTTATCAAGTCTTTGTATTGGGGGTCTTACACAAAATCGAAAGATTCTAAGGAGTAAGCTCTAAATCCAGTGACAGCCCATCACTTTACGTTAAATATTCAGATAATTAAATCAAATGAATCGCATTGGAGTATTTTATATTTCTAAGAATGATTTGAGAAACGTGAATATGATTAACAATTTCGTATAGTAAACGAATCATTCGTTGAAACGTTCAAATTAAAGAGCGGACAGTTAGCGTGGTATGGACATGTAATGCGTAGAGAGAAGATGCCTGTGACTGGGAGATGTATGGAAATGCTAGTGCAAGGTAGAGAGTGAAGAGGTCGACCGAAGAAGATATGGATGAAGAGCGTTAATGAGGAATGAGAAAGAGTGTTGAGTGAGTGTTGAGATGACGGCTGATAGAGGAGAATGGAAGAGAAAAATTAGCTGTGCCGACCCCACCTAGTGGGATAAGGTGGAGAAAAAGAAGAAGATTCGTTGAAGCGTTTTAATTGGAAGCTATTATAGGAAAATGACGAGATTGTTTTTTTTTATCGCAACATTATCGTTAGGTCTCGTAGCTGGGACATTAATATACCATGTTGGTTCTGATGTTCGACCGCTGTACGTCGGCTTCAGTCGAGTTGGCACGTTTTCGATTCTATTTAAAGGTACTGAATTGTTAATGTCTAGATCTGGCGAAAGTACATTTTCGCGGGCAGTTGCGATACCTTTACGGTTCACGGTTTTTGTGACGGCTTGGACTCTTTTTAGTCTTTTTGTGAATCGATGAAGACACTTCTGCGCGTAGAATGAAATTGAATTTTCACAATGGCAAATACCATCTTTAAGAAAATTGTTTACTTAGAAAAGAAAAATTGGGTAAAAAGATTTGAATTTAAAAAAGACTATTTCAATTTGTCACTTAAAGCCATACATACACAAATTGGTTCAGATAAAGCGCGCTTTAATGTACAAAGTAACTTATTTTTCTGCCTATTCTAGTGACTTCGAAGGGTCATATTAGATTCTCTAACCTAACGACGTTGCTAACACTAGCCCTAGCAAGAGCAGTGCTTCGCAGAATCTACCACCGAATCGGAAACGCGACCCACTGAGAAGATCCGGCGAGAAACTCAGCGGGCTCAAATATTTTGTTAACGTTAAAGTTACTTTATACTTACTGGTGTTAGGTTGTCTTAGGAGATCGCACAGTTAGCCATCACAACTGTCTATTTTTCCCGCAAGGTGTAATGCGTTCCTATTTAAGGAGTAGGATATGCGAAATATTGTCCAACTCAGATTTAGACCTTGTTTTACAAGGTAGACTGTGAGCTTTTTCACATGTATCAACAATGAAAATAATGATTTTTTTTCATTGCTTATGTGGGTGGACGAGCTCACAGCTCACCTGGTGTTAAGTGGTTACTGGAGCCCATAGATATCTATAACGCAAATGCGCCACCCACCTTGAGATATGAGTTCTAAGGTATCAAGTATAGCTACAACGGCTGCCCTACCCTTCAAACCGAAACACATTACTGCTTCGCGGCAGAAATAGGCAGGGTGGTGGTACCTACCCACGCGGACTCACAAGAGGTTATAAACACCAGTAAAATGATGTATGCTTTCTATGATTTCAAAACACATTTAATGTCCAACAGAACTAATTTCAAAACACAAATTGTTAAATACGAAATATCAAACGTTTTGTCAAGATAGATTGTCAGTTTATTTATGTCTGATAGCTGTATTTTACCTGAATCCACTAGAAGCCCGACTCCGATAATATCATACGTATCACCTAAATATTCAATTGGCATATCCAATACAAGGTACATGACAAGACCGATTTCAAATATCATTTGAAGGGTCCTGAAATATCTAGACGCGATCACAATTTAATTTGACCCTCATTTCCTTGGCCTTTTTGAGGCGTCTTCAGTAAATTAACTCTGGTTAATAGATTTTGCGCGGACGCTTTTGTTGTTTCCTGTCTCTAGGAGGGGACTTTTGTATTATTTTTTTTTGGTTGAAATATATTTTGCTTTTTCTCTTTTTTGTGGGTGTATTGTTTTATTGAATTTTTAAGTGTATTTTTTTATTTAATATTTTCGAAGTTTTGTTAATTGGTAGTCTATATTGACTATAAAGCAAAAACGGTAAAAATAGATCGGTTTCATTAAAATATTGTAGACCAAACGGTTGCTGGTCATTTTTTATTATTTAGATTAGTGGTTTTTTTTTATTCTTTAGATTAGTGGATTAACACCTGATGTTAAGTCTTTACCGGGGCCCATAGACATTTAGAACGTAAACTTCGCCACCTACCTTAAAACAAGACTTAGAAGTCACAATTTTAACAGTACAGCGGTTGCAGTACAAGTTCGAACCGAAACGCATTAATGCTTCACTGCAGAAATAGGTAGGGTGGTGATACCTACCCGCATCTAACCTACAAGCAGTCCTACCACCAGTATATATGCTAATTATAATTTAGCCGTTTTGATTTTATTACATGTTGTTATTCCTTCAACGTGGAAGACATTCGTAAAGACTTCTTAAGTACGTATTTCATTAGGAAACTCGGTACCTGCCAGCGGGATTCGAATACCGGTGTATCGCTTGATACGAATGCACCGTCTTACCCTTAAGGCCACGACGACTTCAGATACTTAACTTATTTCAAAATACATGGAATGAAACATTAAGAATGACCAGATAATCAAATATCTGGTGCCATCAGTCAAACACGATGCAAGAGAGCTGTTGTAAATAGAATAGTACTCAATTTTCATTTTATTTGCAGTTATTCAAATAAAACCAAGTACGTTCGTTTCCGTAGGTACTATGATTAAATTTCACTCATTCACTTTTTGAAAATTTAAGGTTCGTTGGATATTTTTAAACTCCTTTTCAAAATTCAATGGCTACCGCCACACAAAGGGAAGGTCTTCCACCGAGCGGGTGATATTGCTCGGTAGACCGACGCTCCGAATGTTGTTGTTCGGAACTTGTATATATGCAAGCTTATCTTGAAAATGTCGGAAGCAAGATTCAGGCATCTATCAAATATCTTGTGTTCTGCGATGGCTACCCGACAGAACTTAGTCCCGATTTTGTCTATTCCGATTATGTTTAATAGGTTCGCCTTTATTAGCTTCAGACGTTTATAGTATATGTTTGTAACGGAATCTTTGAACATGATTTTGCCCTCCTTCAAAACGTCGGATTAACACGAAATTTGGTATACTTATTCAGGACTGATGTCTATTCATATTTAAAAAAAAATGGAAAAAAAAAATTTAAAAAATTGAAATTCAAGAAAAAATGATTTTGTTGTAAAAAAGGGTGGGTTGTTTTCAGGATATTATCAAAATATGCCTTCTACTCATATCTGTTCATAAAATATTTATAATTACTGATACCATGCACCCCCGGTTTTTTACAATAAAATCATTTTTTCTTACAATATTTTTAATTCAAATATATCAAAATTTATTTTCAATTTTTTAATTGAATTTTCTATAAAAGCGTATTATGTAAGTTTTTTTTTAAACTATTATTTATTTAATGAAAAGTTTGACATTGGGAAGTAATAAAGTATAATACAAACGCACGTTCAGTTCCAGAACAAGTTATCATGTACCAATAATAATAAAATCTTGCAAAGCTCCTCATCCTTCAAAGCTCGATGCCTTTATTCCCGTTAAAATTTGAACTATCCCTTTTATGGGGGTCGCATATAAACCGAACGTAAAACCTTATTCCGGGCTGCGGGCACTTTGTTGATAAATCAAATTTGTTGGGACCCGTGGCCAGGAGGATATTAGTCAAGTAATTGCTACAAGATATTGACTTGAAGTCTGTCGATCGTAATTCAGGAGAATCTGTGTGTTTTAATCATTGTTTTATTATTAAGCTGTATTTTTGGGAAAATATTGGAGTACCAGATAGTGTTTTTGATCATAAACACTATTATTTAATAGATTTTTACCACTTCTGCCACGTACCATCCGGCTTTGGTATGAACTCCTCTCCACGGTATTTCCCGAGCGCTATGACATGTCCTTCTTCAAACGAGGCTTGCGGAGAGTACTCAATGGTAGGCAGCGACTTGGCTATACCCCTAGCATTCCATTGGCATCCGATGCATTCGTGTTGAGCGATGCACCGGTGTTCAAATCCCAGGCGGGTACCAATTTTTCTAATGAAATATGTACTCAAGAAATATTCACAATTGACTTCCACGATGAAGGAATATCAACATCATCATCATCATCATCATCATCAGCCTTTATCTGCCCACTGCTGGACATAGGCCTTCCCCAATGCGGTCCTCCGTCTTCCGCATCCAACGACTTCCCGCCGTGCGCACTAAGTCGTCGGTCCACCTGGTTGGTGGTTTCGGTTCGAAGGGTGGGGCAGCCGTCGTAACTATACTTGAGACTTTAGAACTCATATCTCAAGGTGGGTGGCGCATTTATGTTGTAGATGACTATGGGCTCCAGTAACCAACCACCTAACAACAGGTGGGCTGTGAGCTCGTCCACCCATCTAAGCAATAAAAAAAACAATAATGAACCTATCCGACCTATCGATTCCAATAAAATATTAAGCGCTATTAGACATTAGACAGAGTGCAGTATAATTTCAACGATGTTATTCGAAAAATGCATTCTGGCATAAGCGACTGCGTGCTCAAATATTTTCAGCCGTTTGAGTGTACGTGAACCGTGAAACTATGCGTCTATTTACGTGCGGCACATTGTACTATCGCGCCATCGCGTTTTGTCACGCCGATATTAATTGAATTCTCGTTTTCCAAAATTGAAATAAAGCACGCTTATTTGAGTACTAGTGACTCTCTCCGGCTCCGCTCGGGTCTTTGACAAAAATTTCAACGATATTTGACGTTGTTTTATTTAAAAAAAAATAATAATAACTATAATAGTTAGATATGTTGTGACACTTTTTGTAAATAATAATGTGTTCTAAAAAATCTTAGTACATTATTTTATTCTATCATCAATAGTTTTCGCAGGGCACGCGATGTAAAGAATATTTTAGGTAATTTTTTTACACCTTGGGTTACGTTATTGGAGTTTTAGTAAGGATCCCTATTTTTTTCAAAAAAGATTATAGCCTATGTCACTCGGGAATAGTGTAGCTTTCAAACAATGAAATAATTTTGCAGATCGGTTCAGTAGTTCCGGAGCCTGTTCAATACAAACAAACAAACAAATCTTTCCTCTTTATAATATTAGTATAGAAGTATAGATGAAACGCTCGTAGTCCGGAGTTTTTGATAGTTGTTGAACGATAAAATGATTAAAGTTATTTATTTATTTAAATTTAGTTAAATGAACTAGTCAGACTAGTGAACTAATTAAGACTAGTCGTCCGTGACCATGAAACTTTTAAATACTCGTCGATGTTTTCATCTGAATCATCAAAAGCCAAGTCAAACAAACCAAAACAGCCAGACCTTAGAATATCTTTAGTTCGTTCTGTGTGTAATGAAACGTACAAATCTAGAATTTTTGTTAATGGAAAAACACTTTATTTTTTTAATTTCTACTAAAAAAACAGACAACAGAAAGCTTTAGCCGGTTCTCTTATTTAATATTCCAAAAACTCTTTTTGTATTGCCTTAGTAGGCAGACGAGTATAAGATCCACCTGATGGCAAGTGGTTACCGTCGCTCATGGAGGTCAGCAATGCCAGGGGCAAAGCCAAGCCGCTGCCTACCATAGATTAATAGGTATAGAATTTTGTTTGAAAATATATATACTTAAATACACAAAAAAATTCTCGGGAGCCATCATGTAACCAGATCAAGTCGGCAGTTGGCGGTTGTTTGCATGAGTATACCAGGCCCATCACAAACCGGAAGAAGTGGCGATTGTGACTGGTGAGGCGCATAACATCTGCCCACAGCAATGATGCTGAATGACACGTTGACAATGATACACGTTGATTAGTCCACCTTTGTCAACGATGTACTGAACTAATTAAGACGTACTATTCAATTCTTAATGAAGTACTAAGCTAACTCAACTAATCAATTAGAGTTTTATATGTTGCACGTATGTACAAAACCGACACAGGTTTGAATATTTTTTTAAATGAAAATTAGTACAATTGCAAATCTTCTTTTCTTTGTCTCCACCTTATCCCACTAGGTGGGGTCGGCACAGCCAATTTTTCTATTCCATTCTCCTCTATCAGCCGTCATCTCAACACTCACTCCTCTTTCTCTCGTATCGTCATTCACACACTCCATCCATGTCTTCTACAGTCGATCTCTTCCCCCTCTACTTTGCACTACCATTTCGAGACATCTCCTAGTCACATGCATCTCCTCTCTACGCCTCTCTTGTTCATACCACGCTAACCGTCCACTCTTTAATTTATCAATCACCGGGGCTACTTTCACACTTCGTCTGATATACTCTATTGATATACTCATTTCTTATCTTGTCACGCTTATACAAAAGTACACAAACGTATGGAATTAAGATAACCTAACACATGACCCAGCTAAGCTCAGCCTTTGAGTTAAGCCCCGAGTCCAGTTGCATCAATACGCAATTGAACTCAATGAGTCACTCTCATTCGTAATTACAGTTTGACGACCGAGAAATGGATGTGGCATTTTGAGCTACAACGAATTTGGAATGGATACATTCGAAAAAAATATATCTGCGCAGCGTAAAACATTCTTGCCATCAGTTACGTACCATATCGCTCCGAAATGACCCTCCCAGCAAAGTCCTAACCTGCTTAATGCATATTTCCTCAAACGTGGTCTGAAAGGAGTCTCCCATGAAAGGCACCATATTCGTCCCAAGCATTGATGACAAGCTCCCGTGACCACTTGTCAATAAATCAATAATAATTAGCGTATCTGCCTTAGCATACAAAAAGTCATAGCCATATTACAAACTGCGACCCTTTTATACCATAAATACGTGTTATAATATAATACCACATCCAAAAGTTACATGAAATGTGTGTACAACTAAACCGAACTATCAGTTCATCAGCTGAGTGAGTTGATACGGTGTGCGCTCGTCGGCTCAATTTTCCGCAGCTGCCGCACTTTATGTCTATGGCCAACAACGAGCGCGAGCTTTCAATTTCCGAAGTTAGCGCGATGGAGTGCTTCCAAAAATGAAGCTTTTTTTTTTTGTTACGTGCGTACGTTTGTTACGTGTGCGTTATGAGATTATAGGCGTTTTTATTACAAACTTTTGGGATTTTTTTTTAATGGATTGACAGTTATTTTGATACGTGTCAATACTTAGTCTTTTGTGTTGTTTAAAAACAGCGTTACAATGAAACGTTGTAGCTTATGTGATGTATATGACGGCGTTAACGATATTTATGTTATATAGCACGTGCAATAGGAGTGACTCACACAAACCAGGTGCGCCGGCCGTGTCGTTCCACTCGTAAACAACAGCTGCAACAGAGGTGACTCATAAGCCAGCTGCGCCGGCTAGTATAAAAAGGCGGAACGTGCCTTGAAATGAACATTCGTTGGACTGCGTTTGCCTGGTGCACTTACTATATCCTTGTTACGTTGTGTGATTCAGTGACTGTTGTACGTACTGGTTAAAGTTGGACAAGTGTTAAAGTGAATTGTTAAGATAACATATTGTTGATTAAATCAGAAATCAAAGGTGACTTCGTGTTACTTGGTGTTCAACAAAATAATGTCTACCCTCAAGCTTACATCAGAAGTGAGATCAGGACTCTACTCTCACTGGCGTGACGTGTTTGAACATGTTCAAAGTACAGCAAAAAAAACATGATGCAGATCAGAATACTAGTAGTGGTACGCCACAAGAGCGTGAATGCAGCATACGTAAGTCGTGTAATAACGTCTCTGTTACCTCGATGGAAGATC
>NW_021011537.1:1104415-1195199 GCF_003987935.1 Bombyx mandarina
TCTAATGCAAAGGTTATTGGATCTGATGGATCCGTAAGGACGTGTCTAGGGCGTCGACGGTGACTGGCTCCTGCATGATCAGGATTCGGGGAGTAGTCAGCGGCGGCAACGATAAGGCGATTATCATGACGCATAGCCTTATCGAAGTATCGTTCCGACGCTGACTTCATGTATTTCCGAATTGATTCGAGGCCCAGGTCGTCGTGTAGGTCAACGTTCCTCACGAACCACGGAGCCCCGACAGCTAACCTGCAAAAGCGGGATTGTAGGGATTGGAGGGTGTCTATGTGTGTGCGGGCCGCGTGAGCGAACACCACACTCGCGTAAGTCATGACGGGCCTTATGCAAGTTTTGTAAAGTGTCACCTTGTTCCGAAGGGACATTTTACTCCGCTTACAGATCAAGGGGTAGAGTCTACCGAGAATAAACGCGGCACGGTCACGGACTGATTTTATATGCGGGCGGAATGTCATCGATGCATCCAGGGTAACGCCCAGGTACTTGACCTTCCTGGCCCAGGGTATGGGTTGTCTAAAGAGAGTAATCGGGGGTGTGCTTAGTCATCCCTAGCGCCGTCATATATTTTTAGATGCAGCTCAGTGCTAGTGGCCAGTGCGTCAAGGTCAAGATTATTATTGCACAATTTCAAAGTCGTACATAAGTATTGTAATACTATGTCTTGCGTAAAGTGAACATTATGTTACTTATACATTTAATTTTTTCTTCATGATAGTACTTTTTAGGGCTAACCTGCATTTTTAATCTAGCGTTTGCGCGAATGCAAAGTGCCTTTTTGAGAGCCAAAAATGACGATAGGAAAATCATTTCGGTGTCCGCGTTTTAACCGACTTCAAATAATAATATTTCTATTGTATTTTATGTATGTCTTTATAGATCCGTTAGACTAAATGTCTCAAATGTTGAAATAATAATATGTAACGTGAAATTTCACAAAGAAATACTTCTACCCTTAAATGACAAGCAAGATTTTGTTTCAAAAGGTTTCTATGTTAGGGTTACTACTACTGTCTTATATGATTTCCAAGAAATAATTTATTTATTTTCCGTAGATAAATGGGCAACTTGGCCACAATGTGAAACGTTTATTAGAATTAGGAGATACGCAATCCTACCTCGAGTTATTCATTAATGTTTCAATTTCATAGGTATGATTATTTGTCACTGTCCAAACGGGAACGGACGATTGATTCGTGGCATAAATATTGACAGACTTAAAAATTATGAATTAAGAACCTTTTTAAATTAAGCCTCAATCTTTTGTCTTAGGCATCTGTGGCCAGGACTAGACGGTATGATGGCGGAATGAAGTCACCGTTCCAATAGGTATTTAGGAAAAAATTGAAAAAATTGAAATTCAACTAAAAATGAAAATATATAATAGTTTAAAAAAACTAACAAAATACGCTTTTACAAAAAATTCAACTAAAAATAGAAAATAAATCTTAATAAATTTAAATTATTATTAGTGTAAGAAAAAATATTTTATAGTAAAAAAAGCGTGGGGTGCTTGGTATCAGTAGTTATAAATATTTTATAACAGATATGAATAGAAGGGTTATTTTGATAATATCCTGAAAAGCTATTATTTACTTGGATTTTCTATAAAAGCGTATTTTATTAGTTTTTTTAAACTATTATTTATTTTAGGTTAGGAACAATTGGTATCTGCCCCAGCTTTTCAACATTTTCTCATCATTGGTCATGAGTAAAACGTGTTATTCGTTGAGCAACTAGCTCTTCGATGACGTCATTATATTTTAAAATCTCTTAGAGCACAGTTGGCAGCCCTGACCACCTGAAATATCTAATGCCACCCTTATCAACATTTAGGACCATTAACAAGGCCACATGTCACCCTGGAGCACTCGTAACGTCTAGTTCAAGACAGACCGAAGCGTTATCCTGGAATTTAAATCTAGGTTAAACGGGAAAAGATTTTAGGAGCGGGAATAAATAAAGCCATTCCGTAATTTTCGCACCTGCGGTGTTAGGATTGGATTACCTTAAGAAAAATAATGAAAATTCCGACATTAAATATTTCATGTTTTTGTCAGCCCTCATTTTCGTTCACATCATTAGTCTTTAGACATTCCTTGGTGCATTATAGGTAATCTGCTAAGTTCGAAATAGTGACCAGTGCTGGGTTGCAACTAGCGGATTGCTGCTTTCTTCGTCAGATTTTTCTAGTGGGAAAACTTACCTCTATTTGCATTACAATGCACGGTCGTCACTCGGAAGATTTTTGGACCACATCGACCGTATGTCCTGCTAGTAATGTAATTTGCCCACTACCACCCCGATATTGGAATCTCTAGAACTCCTTATTATTATAATTCGATTGTGTAAGGCAGTTTCAAGCCCTCTCCATTATTTTGCGGAGGATTTTAAGCCTTCTAATCAACGCCGTCGTGTGCGACCACTTTTATTGTCTATTATACAAATAGTCACGTTTACACAATACACGTCTGTACAATTACAATACTTATGTAAGTTTGACTTTAAAATAATTAACAGCAAAATATTACACTGTTTTATTTAAAAAAGTTTTTAATCCTTTATGTAAATTATTTTACAAGTGGCAGGACCTCTTGCGAGTCCGCGCGGGTAGGTACCACTACTCCGCCTATTTCTGCCGTGAAACAGTAATGCATTTCGGTTTGAAGGGTGGGGCAGCCGTTGTAACTATAATTGAGATATTAGAACTTATATCTCAAGGTGGGTGCCGCATTTACATTGTAGATGTCTATGGGCTCCAGTAACCACTTAAAACCTGGTGGGCTGTGAGCTCGTCCACCCATCTAAGCAATAAAAGAAAAACTATAAAATTAAATAAGAAATAAATTATTTAAACACCACCTTTAGGATTTAGTATACAAATACATTGGGAATAATTACATTTTATAATTATTTGACACTATCATTCATGAGCATTTTGTATTGATGATTATGTATCCAAAATAAAGAAAAAACACGAGAATTTTTTTCTTACTCCTAAACGTTTTCGTTACAACAGCTATAAATAACCAGGAGATCAATATAAGCTATGAAACAGTACTAGCTGAGACAAGTCACTTTAATAAGTAAGTATATAATTACAAACAAGTCATGGTGATAAAATAAAAAAATATGCATTGCTACGTCACATTAAGTTCACAAATAAATAAATAAAAACAGGAGAACACCCTAATAAAGGGATGTGTTAATCCAAACCGATGAGTCACCTACCTCAAGGAGTTCATTTCCTTTATGTATTTACCTAGATCAGCACAACCTTGGAGCCTCAAACTAACAGAGTTAATTCCCACGTAATTAACTTGTTTAACCTGAACGAGGGCTCTCCTGGGATGCCCAAATCAACACGAGCACGTGACTGATGAGCGTGAAAGTAACAGAGTACCAATTTATAATCTGTTTACGACCATTGGTCATGCGACTTTTTAGTTTATCTCTGTTATTCTAATTATCTTCGATAATCCTCAGTAAGGCCGTGATAATCTAGAATACGAACAATTATAGATAGTAGTTTTAAAAAAAAAATGTGTGTGTGCAAGTCACACACGCTAGAAGTGAAACTTATAAAAAATAAGAATAATCGCAAGGGTCAACCACCAATCACTCCGCAGTGCAATGGAGCAGCTTCACCCTGGGGGAACCGCCTGCACGATCACGGTATCTCTACACCAGTTAAGTATGATTTAGCAAGAGAAAAAATCTCTTTTGTTATCAGCAGATGTCGCTGCACGTAAATTCAACAATTCCTGAATCGCGATGAAGAAAGTTGATAGACGTTCTCGAGCTCGAAACTAAATAGAAATAATTGTAAACTATCTTAGAGGTAGCGCCCTCTGTGAATTGATAATTTAACTTCACGTTTTATTTTTTTGTTTCATCGAGTTTGAAATCACACCCAAAGGTTCTAAGGAAGTTTCACATAAAAAATATATATATGAGCATTTAAACCATCGAAAACGCAATGTAAATAAGATGAGAAAACTTCAAGGTAGCCTGAGAATCCGACAAGTTCAGCAGTTTCGTTTGATTCCTCGAACGTTCAAATGTCGAAATCAGCTACAATAATGTATTCAATAATAAGAAATTAGAATGTTTTCGTTTGCGCGCGTCTTGTTAGCGTTTTGTGGCGAAACTTTATGCAGATGTTTTTGACAGTTCCGTGAAAGTTTCCGACTTAGTACCATTATCGTACAATTGGTGGCGTTCGAGACGCTACACTAAATTAGGGCTCTTATCACGTTAAGGGATATAGTGTAGCGTGGTAATAATATATTTGCGATACGGTCAATTATTCAGAGTGTACACTACTATAGCAAGAGCAGGGTTTTGTCGTTGTCGTGTCGAACTTTGAGGAAACACCGAGCGTTATTATATCAGCCTGGGACAGCAGCAGCCATTTACGTAAAAAAACGGCAATAGGTAAACATCACGAACTTGTACTACGTATTTAGTTCACTGTCATTCGATTTATATATGATTAACTATGAGTATTAGACACTACGATCCAGGACTTATGATGTGTCAATTATCGTTATAACCTTATCATCATAATTAAAACTCTTCGCCGGTCCCCTCCGAGGTCGGAATCCGGATGAGGCAAGGGTGGTTACCGCCGTCAACACTACGACCAGACGGCTCAGCTCACCCCAAGGACGCCCGGCCGACGGAGCCTTCGAGGCGAATCGAACTGCAACTAATGTACCAACAGGTTCTGATAGATTACCAGAGAGTTCGAGATCTGGTTGTCAATGAAAATGCTGGCTTGAGGTAGTAGAATGTGGAATGCTAATTATTTATTTTTTCTTTTCCACCACATTACCTATCATAACTAAAATTGCTCTAAATAACATAAAAAATATTTATATATTAATACTATTTATTACACATGGTATTTGATTTTCATTCGATGATTGATAAAGGTAAAAACAGCTATTACATACATAACATCATCTTTACAATCGTATACGGTCGCTTTGGTAACACTCTAGACACATTTTTTTGGCAAATAAACATATACTAATGCTTGCGAAATACAATAATATGACCAGTAAATTCCTTTTTACGCTTTTACTCGCAACACAGTTTTTTATTACCGAATATTAGTCTTAAAATTCAAACTGCTACTCTGTTTCGTTACGATCTCACTAAGAAAACACATTGTCGGCCAAAAATAAATACTCGCTCTAGTAAAATTTATTGTGCGGTCCCGGACAGATTTGCAACGGAATAACATGACCATTTTTTTTTTGTCTTTTTGCAGAAAAACTGGCAGCATGGGGTATATCTCTTCTTTGGTGTTCAACTACGACAAGTATGCATTAAGGCCAGTCAAACTTTCGCAAAATATTACTGAAGAATTCTCGGATTCAATTAAAACTCGCCACTGCAACACCAGTGATCTGTGTGATTCTTTGTCAGTGCTCTCAACTTTTAATTAATTCTTTGCATGAATCAGTCCATTCTAAAGTTTTACGATTAAAATTTTCATTTTCTTCGTCGCCACACTATTGGCAGACTTGTTTTGGCGGTCACTTATTTAGTGGCATTGCTGGTGCTTGTGACTTACATATCGACGCTTGAAAGCCAAACGTGACTAAACGACAATGCGTGAACTTTACAGTAGACTAATTTAAAGTTGAAATACCTGAAAACAAAATTCTATTTTAACGAATCTAGCTGTACGATTGAAATGATTTTAATAGACCTAGAAATATATATTTTTTGCGCATCGAATATGGTTATTGCCTATCATTTATGTACAATGCAGCTATTGTCGCTTAGTCACGTTTGCCTTTCAAGCGTCGATATATACATGATTCAATAAATAATTAACAATACAATAAGCTTGCTTTGCAATTTTGTCTCGTTGAGTGACTAGTGATCTAATTACACTAAACATAGACTTTACTAATAGACAAAGATTCCGATACCCAATCCCTTTGATTATAATTAAAAGATTTAAGTCTATTCCTATTTTATGAAGTTTTTATAGTTATTGTTAGTTATGTAAATTATTTGATAGTAATTAATTAGGTTTATTACGACCTCGATACTTCATTTGGTTTTTAAATGTTCCTAATATTAAGGAGATTTAAGGCATTTGATAGCAGTAATATCATTAGCTAGAAGATTAATAGAAGAACTGCGGTTACATATAAGTTGCTTTTTTATATAAATTTTAGTAACAATATGATATACACGCTTTTTTTTATTGCTTCGATGGGTGGCTCACAGTCCACCTGGTGTTAAGTGGTTACTGGAGCCCATTGACATCTATAACGTAAATGCGCCACCCACCTTGAGATATAAGTTCTAAGGTCCCAGTATAGTTACAACGGCTGCCCCACCTTTCAAACCGAAACGCATTACTGCTTTACGGAGAAATAGGCATACCTACCCGTGCGAACTCACAAGAGGTCCTACCACCAGTAAACGTACACGTATTAGAGTAATCTCAAAAGCTATAAGCGAAATGTTAGGATTATAGTTATCTTTGTTGTCTTCAAAATCAAATGAACCCGTAGTCATCCGACACTAGTTGATCACCATGACTATAGTTATCAGTCAAGTCTCTGTCTAAAGAAATTAAAAAACTAACCACGAAATTAAATCGTAACAACATATTTAAGCTTGCAATACATACCCCAATATTTCTATATAGTTGTATGTATTACAAAAGCGTAAGTCTGTTAGAGATACCCGCAAATCTGTTTTATAGCGTTTGGACAGTGGCCAGTGGATTGTAAGTCAGTAATGGAATGCTAACAACAACAGGGTTAGAATGTTCTCAACGAAAAGAAAGAAGAAATTTGATAAAAATACTGATGATGAGCCAATATATATAAGGAAACCACGCTGCGTCTATAATGGAGATTTTAACTCAGAACAACTGGCGACATTGAAATCTGTGCTTTCTGTTATCTCCGGTCACCCTTTAACACTAGATGGGATGAGAGCTAGTTTGCATTTTGTGGATAAAAAGCTAAAAACTCTGTGAGATAATTTTTTTTTCATTGAATCATTAATAAGCTGGTCGTTATTTCAGTATTAATTTCAGATGTCTGTAATCCCTTAATAACTACCCTCGCGTTCGCAGCAACCTCAAACCTCTGTCATTAGCTATAATTATTTTACGATACGAGATTCTGACAGCAATATTCATTAACTTAATTAAAACAAAAACAATGATGTTGTATTAAAAGGCTAATTTTAAGGGGGGTTGAAGGGATGATTGTCCTACTTTTTGTAATTATAGATAGTCAGTCGTCGTGTAGGTACCACCACCCTGCCTATTTCTGCCGTGAAGCAGTAATGCGTTTCGGTTCGAAGGGCGGGGCAGCCGTTGTAACTATACTGAGACCTTAGAACTTATGTCTCAAGATGGGTGGCGCATTTACGTTGTAGATATTTATGGGCTCGAGTAATCACTTAACACCAGGTGGGCTGCGAGCACGTCCACCTATCTAAGCAATAAATAAAAAAAAAGTTCAGATTACTATTTTACTGGCTGGACAATGGAGTAGTGTTCAAATGAATGCGATACAAGAAATACCACATGAAGAAACAAAAGACTTCTGTGTGGCACCTTGCAATGGTTAGATGAGTATAACTCAGGGTAGATTTCAGGCAGGCGCCCGCTCGTAAAGTTCACGCCAAATCCCGAGTCCCGACATCCTGCACAGACCCAACACAATGTGAGATAAATGCAAGAAGAAGTGTCGTAGATCGCAAGTATTACTAAAATAGTTAGGCCGAACATGAATAGAAGAACTTCTAATGATAAATATGACACTTAATCAAAGAAATACGCTTTCGTTTGGGCGCTAAATTTCGTAACGCGAGCACGTCTTACGGCACGTCTGTTATAACATATTGTTAATTTAACATTGTACCGGACGTATAAAGTAAATGACATAAATACATCGGAACCCGCTAAACTACTAAATATTACGACCGCATTATGCCGCGACCAAGGGAACTACTACGAGTTAGAACGTTTATTTTTGGGCATCGAAAGTAACCGAGCTAATGGCGAAACCTGAAAGTCGTGGTCATCGTCACGTGCTATCGGCACGAGGATGCAAACTGCTAAGGACTACTCAAGAAAGAACGACTTATCATTCAACTTCCAGAATCGGCAAAAAAGATATATCCGGAACTGTACCAAATAGAACAACAGATAGGCGACGAAGAAAAGGGAAATCGATTATCTCAAAAATGACTAGTATTGTCTAGGGGTAGCGCATACTCTGTGCTCGTGGTGGTAGGTACTATCATTCTGCTTAAAGCGGTTATACCGTTGGGTTTCGTGGGTTTGAATTAGACAGTGAAATATCAACCTTATTCCTGAAAATACATAGTAGCATTCACGTTGTGACTTAATTTACGAGTATGTTGCTTAAAGTTGTTTGATCGTTGAGATTAATAAAAAAAGAATTCCTCATAACTTACCCACTTTATACTTTAAATCCGGAACCCGGATGAAAAAACGGTTCCAAGCGCTGAACAGACTCATCCACGAAATTAATTTCATGGAAAACTGACCCGTGACTATATTAATTTTGTCATATTTTTGTTGGTGAAAAGTTAAATTAGTTCAAAGCACCCGTGGCTGGTTGGAGGGTCATGTTATGTGACCAAACGCGCGACTGTTTATTTAACACGTGGGATCCGCTAATCGTGAAGACGAAATCCATAGTCTAACTAAGTTCGTTTCAATGAACTTAACACCCGTGAAGGATCTTAATTACACTGTGGGTAAATATACAATTTTAAATTCTTACAAATTAAAGTCTATATAGCTCTTAGTTGGTAGATCAATCACCATTAGTTGTTCAAAGTAATTTCNAAACGCGCGACTGTTTATTTAACACGTGGGATCCGCTAATCGTGAAGACGAAATCCATAGTCTAACTAAGTTCGTTTCAATGAACTTAACACCCGTGAAGGATCTTAATTACACTGTGGGTAAATATACAATTTTAAATTCTTACAAATTAAAGTCTATATAGCTCTTAGTTGGTAGATCAATCACCATTAGTTGTTCAAAGTAATTTCAGGGAGATTGCCGCGGTCGAATTTACACGACGATAGTTGAAAGTGTGTTACAAAAAACACTACTATTGTTGCCCTTTTTTTTGGTCTTGAGGAAATCGCCGGACTTCCGCCCTCCACCAGGGATGGGGAGCGGGGCATGTCCGAGCCTCGCATGAGACAGAACTCGTGAAAAGGCTAAGGGGGAAAGTGAAGTGTTTAGTGCGGAGCACATCTTTCCCAGCACCCTCCCCCTCGGGACGTCGGACCGGCGATCGTCGGCGCTACGACCACCAGTCCTCTCGGTCGGCAAGTTATCCGAAACCCGCCTAGATGGCGTATTTGTACGATGTTCTAATGTTGCCCTTAACATCATTTGTTTGACTTTCAACCAAAATTGGCAGATTGGCTGATTTTAATCGTTCACCATAGTCAATGGTGGCAAATGGCACAATAGCGCTACACCGTCCAATTTGAGACAATATTTACTCCAAATCAAAGACAGACAGAGTACGATGACTGCTTCACGACAGAAATATGAATGAATATCACACAGTGAAAACAGCTTTTTTTTGTTCCTCCTGGCCAGTTACCGATTCTCCTATACAACCAGGGGCGCTGCTCTCGCCAAGGATGCCTTGAAAATTCCGTCGGCTGATAGTTGAAGACTCTACGAGATCCAGTTTTGAAGTCGTCGTGGCCTAACGGATAAGACGTCCAGTGCAATCGTATAGAGCGATGCACCGGTGTTCGAATCCCGCAGGCGGGTACCAATTTTTCTAATGAAATACGTACTTAACAAATGTTCACGATTGACTTCCACGGTGAAGTAATAACATCGTGTAATAAAAATGAAACTCGTAAAATTATAATTTGCGTAATTACTGGTGGTAGGACCTCTTGTGAGTCCGCGCGAGTGGGTACCACCATCCTACCTATTTCTGCCGTGAAGCAGTAATGCGTTTCGGTTTGAAGGGTGGGGCAGCCGTTGCAACTATACCTGAGACCTTAGAACTTATATCTCAAGGTGGGTGGCGCATTTACGTCGTGGATGTCTATGGGCTCCAGTAACCACTTAACACCAGCTGGACAGTGAGCTCGTCCACAAACCTAAGCAATAAAAAATAAAAATAAAGTTATTTAAGACTCATTAAAGCTTCGAGTATATTTACTGGACTCATGGTAGACCCGTGATAATGTTCACATAACTTTAGTTTAAAATTGTCGTTACAAGTTTAGAGAAGTTGGGTCGGCTGCTCGCCCCCGGGTCTTACACGCCGGTACATCAATGATTTATTGTAATTAAATCGCTCTGTATTCTGCATGCGTTTTCGTATTGTATGGTGTTCAATTTGAAACTTGTTAATCGAACCAACTGATGTTTAATATTTGTTGTTTAGCGTTAGTTGGAGAATGTTGGGCGTGTTTATTGATTGGGTGATTTGATTTGGGTTTTAAGCTCCTTCTACGAGTATAATAATAATAATAAGAAAACCAGTGGTTAGGACTCCAGAGTGAGAAACCTCCTCACAATGCGTGCAGTATCGAGGATAACTGCTTTCTGTATTAGGCCCTTAACCCAGCTGGATAACGAAAGTTTCTTGAGATGTTGATCGAAACTTTTCGCTATCAAGCCGTGTACCGATACAACTATTGGAACAATGATGGTTGAATCAACATGCCACATGGNTAATAATAATAAAACCAGTGGTTAGGACTCCAGAGTGAGAAACCTCCTCACAATGCGTGCAGTATCGAGGATAACTGCTTTCTGTATTAGGCCCTTAACCCAGCTGGATAACGAAAGTTTCTTGAGATGTTGATCGAAACTTTTCGCTATCAAGCCGTGTACCGATACAACTATTGGAACAATGATGGTTGAATCAACATGCCACATGGCGGTAGTCTCGTGGGCCAGGTCTAAATATTAATAATAATAACATAGCCTTTTATTCAGATCTCTTAGTACAATGAATATTTAAACTTATGTAAAATCTAGCATTAAAAACTAAAACTTAATAGATATGAATAAATTTAAACTAATATTTGTTGTTTGGTTATCTTTCGTAGATCTGTTTGCCAGTCGGCAAAGGCCTTCTCCAACCTTTTCCATTCCTTTCTTTCTTGAGCCACTCTGTTCCATGTGACTCCTGCCACTTGTCTAACGTCATCGTCCCACCTTTTCTGTGGTCGGCCTCTTTTTCTTTTGCCTTCCCTTGGGTACCACCATGTCACCCTTTTCCTCCATTTGTCGTGTCCTCTTACCAGGTGACTAGCCCATCGCCTTCTACGAGTACATAGTAATATATTAAGTAGATACAGCAGTCCGTAGACATCACAACATCAATGCATCCGTCCACTTTGAGGTCTATAGGTGATTGGAGCCAATTAAATGGTATACGATGGTATTCTATTACTTATCAATTTACTAACGGAATTTATATTAAACTAATACAGTACTCCGCATACTCTGGCCATATATTATATCAAATTAAGACCTCTGGGCTAAATGTGACCAAGCTCCCATCGCGTAAGACATCCTCCCGATCCATTAACGGTGCTTTTGGGTACCACAAGCACCAGTCACCGTCCTCGTTGAACTCGTCGCTTGCGATGAAGGGCTCGACGAGTGAATTAACCCACAGACACAGCCCACTGAGTTTCTCGCCGGATCTTCTCAATGGGTCGGTTTCCGATCCGGTGGTAGACTCTGCGAAGCACTGCTCTTGCTAGGGCCAGCGATGCTAACTCTCCCGGCTTGAGCCCCGTGCTTGCCTACATGTTATGGTGAAGCTGAAATAGCCTCTCAAGGCTATCAGCATAGGTAGGAAAAAGAAAAAAAAAAGAAGCAGGACATTGCCCATCGGTAAGGGCGTTGGATAGGACACACTCTACTTGCTTGGCAGGAGAAGACCTGCTCGCCCTGTACATACTTGGTGACGCACCGTAGAGATCGAAATGCAGGCAGGCGCAAGACAGGGTCAAGTGGAAACAGCTTGTGAGGGTCCTATGTACCAGTGGGGTACCCTAGGACTACAACAACAACAAAAAACAATACCAATACGTTGAAACAAAAGTTTCATTTCAACTTTTAAGTAATAAAAGAAGAAACATAATAATTTCTTTGAATTAAAAAAATATTTACGAAGCTCTGTCTTTGTAGAGACAAAAAGTTTAACTTCACTTAACAGGGGCTTGCACTTAAATAGCTTTCTTTAATGTCATTTAAAGTTTATCTTTGAGCTTTCATTTTGTTATGAAGCGAGTAACTAGATGTTTTTTTTAAATGAAAAGTTTAAAACTTTTTATTTTTGTTATTTGCTATTTATCGCATAGGTAAATAGAACATGTGGAATGCTTAAGGACGAAGGGAAAGATCTCCCACAGAGCGCTTGATAGACTGACGGTCCGTATGTTATTGTTCGGAACTTGTATATATGCAAACTTATCTTGAAAATGTCGTAAGCGAGATTCAGGCATCTGTCAAATATCTTGTGTTCTGTGATGGCTACCGTCACAAATGAGTTTAAGAGCAACTCTGTGTAGAATGTGTATGGAAAATCATAGACACCAAATATGGAATATAGCCCCACACAAGTTTCAAGTGCACGACAACAATATATTTGATAGGATTAATCTTTTTATTGCTTAGACGGATGAACGACCGTGTTAAGTGGTTATCGGAGCCCTTAGACATCTACAATTTAAATAACGCCACGCACTTTGAAACATAAGTCCTAAAGTCTCCGTTTTTAAAGTATAACGGCTGCCCTACCATTCAAACCGAAACATAATGCTTTACCTCAGAAATAGGTGGTGGTACCTACCCGTGCAGACTCACATGACGTCCTACCCTCAGTAATTATGCAAATTATAATTGTGTGGGTTTGAATTTTATTACACGATGATATTCCTTCACTCAATCGTGAACAGTTGTTAAGTACGTATTTCATTAGAAAAATTGGTACCTCTAACTGCAGGATTGGAACATCACTTGATACCAGTACACCGGGCTTCTAACATAGGCTACGATGACTTCCAGCTATGGCCCCTTTAACTTGCTATTAGAACGTGACCCTAATCCGCATCTTGGACAGTCTAGACTGGCTATTACCCTCATTCCGTGGTCCTACCTATATCTGACCCTAATTCCTGACAGGTTTATATTATGTCTATTACATTATATCTCATAAGTTAGGACTCCAGAGTTTATTATTGTTATTACCGTGGCGGGTAGCCATCATACAACGCAAGATAATTGACAGATGCCTGAATTTCGCTTACAACATTTTCAAGATAAGCTTGCATATAACAGTTCCGAACAACAACATTCGGACCGTCGGTCTACCGAGCAATATCACCCGCTCGGTGGAAGATCTTCCCTTTGTCGTATATCCCTACATTATTAATCCTTAATCACTGCTTCGACAGCAACTGTGTACAGACGCGGCCCTAATAAAAACATAACAACTTTCCCGCTAAAAGCTTTAGATCGTAGACGAGCTGTAAACGAAAGTGTGACTCGACAGAAAGCTCACCGTATATTGTTCCTTTAGTTTATTGCTAATACAATTCTTATTTACCGTTAGATTTAGATTAGGAAATCAATTTACGGTTTTTTTTCTTTCTTTTTTTGTCAGTTTTTGTTCTTATTGTTTTTTTTTTTGTTAGATTATCGCAATGCTTTAAATGGGAATGAAGCTTAGAATAAGTTTACTGGTGGTAGGACGTCTTGTAAGTCCGCGCAGGTAGGTACCACCACCCTGCCTATTTCTGCCGTGAAGCAGTAATGTATTTCGGTTTGAAGGGCGGGGCAGCCGTTGTACTGTTAAAAGTGAGACCTTAGAACTGATATTTTAAGGTGGGTGGTGGCATTTGCGTTGTAGATGATGGGCTCCTGTAACCACTTAACACCAGGTGGGTCGTGAGCTCGTTCGCCATCTAAGCAATAAATAAAAAAGGTAATCGAGTAGAATAGAAGATAGGTAGCTGCAGGCTAATCGATATTAAGCGACTATTACGGCAAATATGGCATAGGAAAGATGATTCCATCTCAGGGTCATTCGGTTTGACAATATAAGTAAAAAAGAATTCAACATAAAAATACATATACATATAGATAAATAAATATAATTATTCAAAATCTAAAATATGAATAATAAAATACGAAAAGTAATTTCGAATCCTAGCTGACCCATCAGACTTCGTAGTGCCTCAATCGATAAGTAAAAGTCTTAAGCTTTTATATAAAATAAACTTAAAACAAACAAAAGGAATCCGTCCGACGGGGGACACATAAAAGGAAAAACAAAATGCATTTTCATATTTATCTACCTTTTAAACCTTCTCTGGACTTCCACAAATAATTCAAGACCAAAATTAGCCAAATCGGTCCAGCCGTTCTCGAGTTTTAGCGAGACTAACGAACAGCAATTCATTTTTGTATATTTAGATAGATAGATAGATATCAATGACAATAAAAAAATGAAATGACATGCCAATCTTCAAACAAGGTTTGCAGTGAGTCCCTAGGAGTATAAGCATCGGTCTTGGCCGTGCCCGGATTGATGTTTTGATTGCTGATGTCCATAAGCTATGGCGATTATTAAGTTATGGGCCGTATGTATATCTGCCTACAAAAGCAATAAAAAACAATTGTAATCCAAACAGAACCATATACACCATTGCGTATATTACCTAGATATTAATGGCATACAAAATGATTATAGACAATTCAACACGATATGCAAATGTTTGCTCAGGGATGTTCGGTAAACTTCGCTATCAGCTAATTGTAATTAATGATTTATGGTTTCAAAATTATATTTAGAATTTGCAGTTTCTAACCTAAATATTATATCACATGTTGTAGTTCAACATAAATATAGTTAAAGGATCTTTAAATTGTATCATTTTATCCACCTATGCTAACGGTAAAACAGAAAAATTCTTGGTAATCAACATAGATAATATATTATATACTAAATGTATTTTAGTAAAAAATCAAATTGGAAAAAACCTTTTTTTACGATGTCTAACGGGGAAGTTCTCGCCATCCTATAATCCTTTGTTTTTTTTTTTATTTTTTTTTATTGCCCTTGTAGGCAGACGAGCATACGGCCCACCTGATGGTGAGTGGTTACCGTCGCCCATGGACTTCAGCAATGCCAGGGGCAGAGCCAAGCCGCTGCCTACCGCTTAATACTCTCCACAAGCCTCGTTTGAAGAAGGACATGTCATAGCGCTCGGGAAACACCGTGGAGGGGAGCTCATTCCATAGCCGGATGGTACGTGGCAAAAAAGACCTCTGGAAACGCACTGTGGATGACCGCAGTGGCTCCAGGTAGTATGGATGAACTCTACTCCGGTGGCGGGCGGTGCGATGGTAAAAACGAGATGCCGGTATCATCTCGAACAATTCCTCAGAGCACTCCCCATGGAACAAACGGTACAAAATACAGAGGGAACCGAATTTGTTTCTGATAGATGGGACCACCATATAATAGAATTGCAATTTCAACCTCATGTCTCAAGGTAGCTTTACGTAGTAGCTTTCACGTTACGATTTCATTGGGTTCCAATAACGACTTAACCAAACAGACCGTAAGCTTAATCTATACTAATATTATAAAGAGGAAAGATTTGTTTGTTTGTTTGTATTGAATAGGCTCCGAAACTACTGAACCGAATAAAATATTATTCTATCATCAATAGTTTTCGCAGGGCACGCGATGTAAAGAATATTTTAGGTAATTTTTGTACACCTTGGATTACATTATTGGAGTTTTAGTAAGGATCCCTAATTTTTTTCAAAAAATATTATAGCCTATGTTTCTCGGGAATAGAGTAGCTTCCAAACAGTGAAAGAATTTTTCAAATCGGTTCAATAGTTTCGGAGCCTATTCAATACAAACAAACAAACAAATCATTACATTATTAAGTACTACGACTTTGTAGAACACATTATTATTTACAGAAAGTGTCCTAAATATTATAGTTATGCCGCAATAAGTGTTCTTTTATTTAAAAAAATAAAACAACGTCAAATATCGTTGAAATTATTATTAAAGACCCGAGCGGAGATGATAAAATGCAATGACTAAAAACAGCGAAATCCCTTTAATATCTTTTTTTTATTGCTTAGATGTGTGGACGTGCTCACGGCTCACCTGGTGTTCTGGCGTTAAGTGGTTACCGGAGCCCATAGACATCTACAACGTAAATGCCGCCATCCACCTGAGATAACAGTTCTAAGGTCTCAGTATAGTTACAACGGCTGTCCCACCCTTCAAACCGAAACGCATTACTGCTTCACGGCAGAAATAGGCAGGGTGGTGGTACCTACCCGTGCGGACTCACAAGAGGTCCTACCACCACCTATTTGATATCATTAAGAACTAAAAATATTCAAAACAGCTTCAAAGTTCCTTTACGTGCGTTAAAAATTTCCATCAACTCTTTTGATCATCCGACGAAGGAGCGCCGAATTCACAACTATAATCTCACGTACAACATCACTTGGGAAATCAACGTACTTACGTTATTTATATACTGCGTTGTGTAAGGCAAATTATAAACAATGAATCATAATGCTCTAGATTCGAAGTTCGGGACGCATTTTTGGACTCTGACTTAATTCTATTCAGCGATATCTATCCACGACACTAGAGAAATAATTAACAATAAAACGTTTTGTTTTACACATAAATCACTACATAGTATATAAATATAAAACAAAGTAGCTTTCTCTGTCCCTATATCTGTCTGTCCCTATGTATGCTTAAATCTTTAAAACTACGCAACGGATTTTGATGCGGTTTATTTTAATAGATGAAGTGATTCAAGAGAAAAGTTTATATGTATAATAACATCCATTAAACAGTGGAGAAATCAATAATAAATTACAGATTCGGAAGCGAAGTGAGGGCGGCTCGCTAGTGTTACTATAAGAAAATGATGTCAGAAACCCTCAATTCTAAACCCATTGGTATGGTTCGTTGGGTGTTCATAAATCAGTAAGTTATTGATAGTTATGTAAATTTAAACTTCTAACGAGGCTACAACAAAACAACAATATAACTTAGTTAAACTCTGTTAAAATTAGAAATATCAATCTAGTTGTTGCTTCTGTCTGAATTGCTTCGGAATAATTATGTTCTGATAATGGACCAGCACAGACAGAATAATGACAGGAAAGGTAGATGGCAAACGTCCCAGAAGACGCAGTCTCACGAGATGGTCGGACCAAATAGGATCTTCTCTAAACATCAACTTCCACAATGCCCTTCATGAAGCTAAGTATCGCAGCAGATGGAGGGAAATCGTACGGAAGAAACTGATGCAGCGGGCGAGTCACGACCCTCAGTAATGAGGAAAACGACGTACGGAGGAGGAGGATAGAACAATAAATTTTGATTAATTTCTTTGTGGACTTTTCACTGACGGCACTCCTTTCGTTGCTATGAAGGCTGTAGGGATAATGCAAAGCTTATTGAAAGCTTCCGAGGCTTTATGGACACCCGAAACGTACTGAACGTAATCAAAAAAAGTAAGTGGACGATTCAGGTAATTGATTAACAGTAAAAGTATTTTTTTTCTTTTTTCAATTATAATATTACTGGGATTAGAGCACGTTGTAATAAAACCAGGACCAGACTGTATCTAACCTCTTCAGAGAAATTGGCAGATATGTGTACGCTTTTTTATAATTTAAATATCTAATTATACACTAAATAGTCACATAAGTGAAATAAAAAAAAAATAGTCCCTATTTTTGTTATGTTATTATTTTATTTTATCTTATAATTATTTTATCTTATTGAATTATTTTCAATATTAAATGAAGAAATCGCAAAAAATAATAAATAAAACTAATTATATTTGTTATTACATAATATTTCATTAAAAATAAAATATAGGCTAGGTAATGTTTTACTGCCATCATGAGCCATGAGAAACTAATCGAAGCGAAGCCATCTAGTGGCCGACGCCCGTGAACATTTTTGTTGAGTGCTCGAGTTGCTTATCTATAACTAATTTATGTGTACTATAGCATCAGTCATAACAAGATAATGACGCTAATAAAGTGTGATCTTACAAAGGAATTATTCATGACAACATGAAGGTATGTATGGTTATAATACATACTAACGAATGTAAGAGCTGTAAACGTAAAGCCAATTATATTAATTGGATAAAAGCCTGGTGGCCGTGGAAACATAATCACAATTAGTAGTGGAATATATTTAGCAAGAATAGCTGTGATAACGAATTTGCACAGACGCGAATAGTCTGCCATGGGCGTGGGTGCAAGTCACGAGAATGTTCATAGCATCGTGTATATTCAATTAGAGGTATAACAGCGGATATTCATTGTATTCTACTCATTGTTTTAATAATAATAATGTTTTTATTGCAAGTAACCATGACTCATATAAATTGTTAATAAGACAGACCTATGTTAGTAGTTATATTTACATCACAATGAATTACTGTCGTAACATCCCATGGTAGATAGCACCACAGCGACCCATGTATACACAGTCCAGCCTGCTTGCGATCATGCTCAGGATACTGTTGGAGCTGGCCCTCACTCTGCTTACCAGAGATGCACACCTCTTACGCATGGTAGCGTAAAAACAATCTATGTGCGCGTCTGCAAATATCCCTGATGCGCTACAAAAGCGGGGCAGCACCACCAGCACCCTAAACGCGTTATTATATTGAACACGGAGAGCGTTGTACGATCTTTGAGTATATCCAGCCCACAAGCTGCACGTGTAAAAGTTAGTACAGTAGGCCCTAAAGAGGGTGACTTTGACTTTAAGTGAACACCGTACAAACCTGCGAGCTATCATGTTTGTATTTTTTATATTTATACATTTTTTGCCTTGTAATGTGACAAAATGACTGAATGACTGACTCAATAGTACAGTAGTTAGCGGCCCTGATTGTTACGTCGAGGGTCGTGGGTTCGATTCCCAACGAGCATATATTGTGTGATGAATAGATTTGTTTGCTCTTTATCTGAGTGATTGTTATTTATGTATTTATATATTTAAACATATGTTTATCATTTATCAGAACACAGAGAAAAGAAGAATTATTTTTAAAATTAAAAATAATTGACCAAATAACTGAGGCCGCGTCACTAAATATTAAATTACTGAAGCAATAATACGCGTCATTAAAATAAGATTGAACTTTGAGTATAATTTATTATCATTTCGGCTCTCATGACATGACTATTTACATCCTTATAACAGTTTTTTTTTATTACTTATATGGGTGGACGAGCTCACAGCCTACCTGGTATTAAATAGGTATTGGCGCCCATAGACATCTACGACGTAATGCGCCACCCGCCTTGAGATATAAGTTTTAAGGTCTCACGTATAGTTACAACGGCTGCCCCACCCTTCAAACCGAAACGCATTACTGCTTCACGGCTCAAATAGGCGGGGTGGTGGTACCTACCCGCGCGGACACGAGAGGTCCTACGATAAGTAATTACGCAAATTATAATTTTGCGGGTTTGATTTTTATTACACGATTTTATTCCTTCACCGTGGAAGTCAGTCGTGAACATTTGTTGAGTACGTATTTCATTAGAAAAATTGGTGCCAGCCATTCGAACACCGGTGCATCGCTCAACACGAACGCACCGGACGTCTTCTCCCTTAGGCCACGACAACTTCACTATCCGATGGTAGGTTCTGTGAAACACTGCGCTCTTGCTAGGGTCAGTGTTAGCAACACCTCCGGTTTGAGTCCCGAGAGCTCACACGCTAGGGTAACGCTGATACAGCCTCTCAAGGCTATCAGCATAGGAATTAAAAAAAAGCCGATACCTTGAGCCATCCACCATCAGCGAGTCACCGTCAACTGTTTAGCAAGTCGAGGAGTGTTCGTTACTCAATTAGGCGCCGGTTAATCAACGACTGACTGCAAACAGAACGTATTTCGAATGAATAATTTGGACTGCATCATCCCTCTAGCGACTCTAGCTTTACACGCCACCGGCATTTGCATTTCCTTATTGTGTAATGCAGCCGCGGGCTACTATTTTGTATAGTGTTGATTAAATTCAGATTGTTTTGCCGTCAGTACAGCCTGTACACTAAACTAGTATAAAACAAAAACAAAATGAACTGATAATTGCGATGATTATATTTTTTTGTATTGCCCTTGTAGGCAGACGAGCATACGGCCCGCCTGATGGTGAGTGGTTACCGTCGCCCATGGACTTCAGAAATGCCAGGGGCAGAGCCAAGCCGCTGCCTACCGTTAATTACTCTCCACAAGCCTCGTTTGAAGAAGGACGTGTCATAGCGCTCGGGAAACACCGTTGAGGGGAGCTGCTTATAGTAATAACTAGTCAGGTCATAAGTATTGTCACACAGCAAAAACTTTTCTTTTAGAATGCTGGCCACAAAAAAGTTTATTGAATTCGAATTTCGAATTGTTCATGAAAATAAAAATGTATACTTTTTAGAATTTTACTCATTTTTAAATATGGAGTGGACGCTTAAAGAAGACCGTGTTGCAGTTATTGCGTTGCATCGTTGCGGTTACGCGCCATTTCAAATATTTAACATACTGTAAAATTTGAATATAACCAAAAGATTCGTATATCGTACCATCAAACGATACAATGAAGACTCTAGTGTAGATGACAGGTCAAGAAGTGGTCGCCCTCGGTCTGTTAGGACTCCAGCAGTGATAAAAGCTGTGAAGGTGCGAATTCAAAGAAATCCCAAACGTAAGCAGAAACTGTTGGCCCTGCAGATGGGGTTAAGCAGAACCACGGTAAAAAGGGTGTTAAATGAAGACTTAGGGCTCCGGGCATATCGAAGAAAAACAGGACATCGTTTGAATGCTCGTCTAATGGACCTGAGACTGAAGAGATGCCGCGCTTTGTTGAAGCGGTACGCGGGAAAAAAATATCGGGAAATTATTTTTTCGGATGAAAAAAATTTTATCGTAGAAGAGAGCTACAACAAACAAAATGATAAGGTGTACGCACACAGTAGTGAAGAAGCGAGCAACCGTATTCCGCGTGTCCAACGAGGTCATTTTCCATCCTCGCTCATGGTATGGTTGGGAGTTTCTTATTGGGGCTTAACAGAGGTACATTTTTGTGAGAAAGGTGTAAANAGCTCCCCTCCACGGTGTTTCCCGAGCGCTATGACATGACCTTCTTCAAACGAGGCTTGTGGAGAGTATCAAGCGGTAGGCAGCGGTTTGGGTCTGCCCCTGGCATTGCTGAAGTCCATGGGCGACGGTAACCACTCACCATCAGGTGGGCCGTATGCCCGTCTGCCTACAAAGGCAATAAAAAAAAAAAAAAACGTAGGTCATTCACGTTGTGCTGACAGTGCGCCTCGTGTTAGGCGGCGGTCGTTGACCAGAAAATGCATACTGGTGGTTTCCATCCGTTAGCCTTGCGCAACACTGGTAGTGGCTGTTACCAGAAAGTGCATATGAGCGATTTCCATGTACTAGCCTTGCGTAACACGTTAGTAGTGCTTGTACACTAAACTAGTATAAAACAAAAACAAAATTAACTGATAATTATTAGTTAGTAACTGATAGTTAATAGACAGACGAGCATACAAGCCACCTGATGGTGAGTGATTACCGTTGCCTATGGACTACAGAAACGCCAGGGACAGAGCCAAGCCGCTGCCTACCGTTTTTATTTTTTTTATTGTTTAGATGGGTGGACGAGTCACAGTCCACCTGGTTATTAAGTTATTACTGGGCCCATAGACATCTACAACGTAAATGCGCCACCCATCTTGAAATATAAGTTCTAAGGTCTTAGAATAGTTACAACGGCTGCCCCACCCTTCAAACCGAAACGCATTACTACTTTACGGCAGAAATAGGTGGGGTGGTGGTACCCGCCCGTGCGGACTCACAAGAGGTCCTACAACCAGTACTCTCCACAAGACTCGTTTGAAGAAGGAAGTAGAACCTCTTGTGAGTCCGCACGGGTAGGTACCACCACCCCGTATATTTCTGCCGTGAAGTATTATTGCGTTTCGGTTTGAAGGGCGGGGCAGCCGTTGTAACTATACTGAGACCTTAGAACTTATATCTCAAGGTGGGGGGCGTATTTACGTTGTAGATGTCTATGGGCTCCAGTAACCACTTAACACCAGGTGGGCTGTGAGCTTGTCCACCCTTCTAAGCAATAACAAAAAAAAACCGTCCCCACTACCGCGATTGCTCCTACCAATAGTGTTGCTATATGGAAATCCGAAAAACGCCCTAATTTTAACATGATAAATTTTATTTTAATTATTTTACAACAAACCTTACAATCGTAACACCAGTCACGCAATAAAGTCTTCGCTTCATCATATATTCAAGGTCAGACGTGGGTGACCTTAAGCGACCAGACTCGCACACACACACACACACGCACACACACACACACACACACACACACACACTCGCGACAGCAACGGAACACTGTTCCATAAAAAAAAAGGAAATTCAAAACACCATCATACAATTGCAAAAATCTACATCAAAGCTCAACTTTAATCTAAAAATATTAAAAAATATTCCACCAGGAAATACGAAGTGAAAGAACAATACACCGAGAGTGGCGCAAGACGGAAGGCCTTTGATGTCAGCCCGGCGATCGTGAAAATAAATTATTTACTTTTTAAACTGGCGGCACTTTACCCTCCTTTGTAGTCCGGTACAATTAAAATATAACTTATCATTTCGATGCGTTACCAAATTCGAACAAAATCACCACTGACCGCGTCATCTATACATATAAATAAAATTGGAGTGTCTGTTTGTAATATTGAAATAACCGCTTTTTACTACATGCATATGAATGCGGTACATACACCAAAATAACATTTTTTACAATTTTTATCTGTCTGTCTGTTTGTTCCGACTAATCTCTGGAATGGCTGGACCGATTTTGACGAGATTTTCACCGATAGGTAGCTCATGATATAAGGAGCAGCATAGGCTACTTTTTTTAGCCTAGCTTTGCCCCGCGGTAAGACAATAAATGCGGATAACAAACAGCGCGGGGCTCAGCTATCTTCTCTATATATAAAAATGAATTGCTGTTCGTCAATCTCGCTAAAACTCGAGAACAGCTGGACCGATTTGGCTAATTTTGGTCTTGAATTATTTTTGGAAGTCCAGAAAAGGGTTAAAAGGTAGATAAATATGAAAATGCTCGGAATTAAATAAAAATAACAATTTTGTTTTTGCTTTGATATGTCCCCCGTCGGACGGATTCCTTTTGTTTATTTTATGTTTATTTTATACAAAAGTTTAGGTCTTTTATTTATCGATTGAGGCACTACGAAGTCTGCCGGGTCAGCTAGTCAATAATAAAACGTAATGCTTCCGAAGCGAAGCGAGGGCGGGTCGCTATATCTAAATATGACTCGTAATTCTCAAAGGTTTTCGTTTCTGCTTTGTGACGCTTTTAACATTTTCGGAATTGTCCCGACTTTACCGATTATTGTCGTATCTTACGTTAATAAAGGCCTTGTTGAGTTTCTTGAGACAGTTTTGGGTGTTGTAGATAACGATTGCGAGATATCAACTGCTTCGATCAAACAAGCATATCACATGTGGATTGGTGATATGAACTACTACCCTCAGAATTTTTTACTGTGTGCATGATGGGATTCCTTGGGTTTGCAGTAGAATAAACTATATTTGGAAACAGCCTTCTTATGGTTAAGCCATCCTCCTCCGAGAAAAGAGTTTATTGTGGATGACTCGACTCCATTTGTTCCTATCTGCCAACCAGTTTTTATTTTTAGTTATTGCTTAGATGGGCAGACGAGCTCACGACCGAACTGGTGTTTAGTGGTTAGCGAAGTCGAAATCGGTTCCAAGATTTATGTGTAACAACGTAACAGACTAACAGAGCTACTTTCGTATTAATAATAACATTTGCTACGTAAGTTCTTCAAACTGACAGCTTAAAAATAAATTCCAGAAATATTTAAATGACAAGAACGATTTTAATTTGACTCCATACAGAAGAATGCCGTTCGGATTGTCGATAATCCCATTCTCACGGATCGTTTGGAACCTCTGGGTCTGCGGAGGGACTTCGGTTCCCTCTGTATTTTGTACCGTATATTCCATGGGGAGTGCTTTGAGGAATTGTTCGAGATGATACCGTCATGTTTTTACTATCGCACCGCCCTTCACCGGAGTAGAGTTCATCCATACAACCAGGAGCCACTGCAGTCCTCCACAGTGCGTTTCCAGAGGTCTTTTTTGCCACGTACCATCCGGCTATGGAATGAGCTCCCCTCCACGGTGTTTCCCGAGCGCTATGACAATATGTCCTTCTTCAAACGACGCTTGTGGAGAGTATTAAGCGGTAGGCAGCGGCTTGGCTCTGCCCCTGGCATTGCTGAAGGCCATGGACGACGGTAACCACTCACCATCAGGTGAGCCGTGCGCTCGTCTGCCTACAAGGGCAATAAAAAAATTTAATAATAATCAAACTTATGTTATGCTCTAAATTAATCTCTATCTATATGTGAAGTTTTACGGAAATCAGCTTAGTATTTCAGGAGTTGCGCGCTAACAACCAAAGACATTATATTCTCTTATTGACTGCCATAAATCTATTGGCTCCATATCACTAAAAATACTTTTTTTTTATTGCTTAGATGGGTGGACGAGCTCACAGCCCACCTGGTGTTAAGTGGTTACTGGAGCCCATAGACATCTACAACGTAAATGCGCCACCCACCTTGAGATATAAGTTCCAAGGTCACAGTATAGTTACAACGGCTGCCCCACCCCTCAAACCGAAACGCATTACTGCTTCACGCCAGAAATAGGCAGGGCGGTGGTACCTACCCGCGCGGACTCACAACAGGTCCTACCACCAGTAATTACACAAATTATAATTTTGCGGGTTTCACTTTTATTACACGACGTTATTCCTTCACCGTGGAAGTCAATCGTGAACATTTGTTGAGTACGAATTTCATTAGAAAAATTGGTACCCGCCTGCGGGATTCGAACACCGGTGCATTGCTTCAACACGAATGCATCGGACGTCTTATCTTTTAGGCCACGACGACTTCATTGTAAATACAATACTTGTAACCCATGACTCTTTAGGTAATCTAACCGAACATATAATTGAAACAGGGAAAAGTCAACAAACACTACGACGGTATACATATTTTAATGTTTCCTGAAGTTCTATGGACTCCTATGCTGAGGAGTTCGCGAATAAATTATCGGGAGCCTGGCGCGGTTTCCCAATGCCCCGATAAGCTTTTTGACGAGCGCTGTGGCTTTGTTAAAGGAATTTACATTATTTTGAAAATCTAATTATAACGGGCTTATTAAGCTCTGGTAATACATTATAAATGAGACCAGTAAATAATAATATAACTCTTTATTTCACACCACATGTACAGAGTAAGCATATAACACAAATAATAGACGGTGACATAAATTGGCCTTATCGCTGAAAGTGGTCTCTTTCAGGCAACCTTGCAGGGAGAGGAATAAGCAAACTAGCACGGACGGTGCTATCTATACTAATATTATAAAGAGGAAAGATTTGTTTGTTTGTTTGTATTGAATAGGCTCCGAAACTACTGAACCGATTTAAAAAATCTTTCACTGTTGGAAAGCTACGCTATCCCCGGGTGACATAGGCTATATTTATTATATTTTCAAAAAAAATTGGGATCCTTACTGAAACTCCAACCATGTAACTCAATATGTAAAAAAATTACCTGAAATTCTTTACATCGCGTGCACTACTTCCCAAGCGAAGCCGGAGCGGGCCGCTATATCTTAATAAACTTACATAAAAATATATATGTCGACGCAAGTCCATGATAATTAACAAATGTAATTGTTCCGATTATAAAATCAATCATTGTGTCGAATAAATTGATTGTGTTTAGTTATTAATTAGTGTTATGATTCTTGGAATGTGTTCTGCGTTAGAATAAAACCTAAAATTAATTGATGAAATTATTATGAGTTGTTTAACAGTTGAAACATTCGTCGCCATTTGTAGACCGGATGTTTCAACTGAAATTAAGATTAAAAAATTAATTCAATTGTTCATAATTACTTTCGAAATATTTAATTAATTTAAGAATTATTTGTGTAATTAAAATTAGTAATTTAAAGAAGTTGCAATCTAAATGGTGTGTTGACGTTTTCCCGCCCGCCATCTTTTAGTTTTTAATTTTGCTGGCGCACGAAACTACGATAGACGGAATGTTAAAACACTTTTTGTTCGAGCGCCGGACGGTGAAGACGTGGTGAGCTGGTGTATTATATCTTGTAAGTACCTACCTATTGTTTTATTATAATTATGATTTACAAAACTATTACTTTGAGAACTCTCAAGTGTCTTGTAAAATAAATTGTTTATTGTGTTTTATTGTTTGCGATGAGTGCTCCGAATAGTGAAGGCAGTGACGTTAGCAATGCTGACGTCAGTGAAGGCAGTGACGTTAGCAATGCTGACGTCACTGCTTTTAAAGGTTCCACTGGACCAAACCCTTCGTCATATACTTATATACACATGTGAATAATAAATACGATATAAGATAGACTTACATACGATTAAATACAAATAAATGCCCTGCATATATATGCCGTCAAGCAGTAATGCATTTCGGTTTGAAGGGTGGAGCAGCCGTTGTAACTGCACTTGAGACCTTAGAACTTATATCTCAGGGTGGGTGGCGCATTTACGTTGTAGATGTCTATGGACTCCATTAACAGCATTAACTTAACACCAGGTAGGCTACACTGGTGGTAGGACCTCTTGTGAGTCCGCGCGGGTAGGTACCACCGCCCTGCCTATTTCTGCCGTGAAGCAGTAATGCGTTTCGGTTTGAAGGGTGGGGCAGCCGTTGTAACTATACTGAGATCTTAGGACTTATATGTCAATGTGGGTGGCACATTTACGTTGTAGATGTCCATGGGCTCCAGTAACCACTTAACATCAGATGGGCTGTGAGCTCGTCCACCCACCCAAGCAATAAATAAAAAAAAACTAAAAATATGCACGTAAATCTAGCCAGATCCATTTATCAGAACACCTTAAGGGCTTATGGATGGAACAATCAAAGATATTAAAATAGAATGAACGGGAAGCTGCTTTCGTCTCTGCCAGTTTCTGACTATTACCGGGTCATTTGTATTCCGGGAGAGTTGAAAGGCAAATTTGGCCAATCGTGTGTCAGAATCGTAGAGTACAGAATCGGGTATCTGATCGCCATATAATCTGCAATCGGCTTTAGGGCTGCAACCGATCTATGATAAAGGATATCTATAAACTCATGAATTAATATCATATNACCTCGGTAACCGTACTCGTCGAACTCGACAAAGAGTTCGCCGTGCAACCTAACCCATGAATCAGCTCGCTGAGTTTCTCGCCGGATCTTCTCAGCGGGTCGTGATTCCGATCCGGTAGTAGATTCATTCGCGAAGCAGCTACTCTTGAGTTGTTAGGTCTCCTTCGGAGGCGCTCGGGTAGCTGTTAGCAAATCCCACCCATCCTGGCTGAGCCTTTGCTCGCCCACCTGTCCTGGTGAAACTGGAAAGGCCTCCGGACCACCAGTAATCCTTCAATCATAAAAAAAAAAAAAAAAAAAAAAGATGTTAGTAACAGTTATTTCTTAAACAGTTAGTAAGGACACAGTAATAAAAAAAACAACAATATACATACTACATACGATTGCAATAGACGAGAAAATTTTGTGGACCTCTCTACAATGATTCAGAAAAGGTCCATCTAATCTAGAGAACATCTAGGCCAGGATGCTGTTGGAGCTAGCCCCTACCCTGCAGAGCAAGGACGCGCATCGCTTTCTTAATATGGCATAGAAATCGTAGGTGCGCGCCTCCGCAAACATGCCCGATGCGCTGCAGAATCGAGGCATGTGAATCGATTATGTGCTAGATGATCCTCCTCCTCCTTGCGTCCATAATCCTCAGTGCTGAGCGTCGTGGCCTCCTCTAACAAACTTTCTCCCGTATTATCCTGCGCCATTCCTACCTATCCTCGGCTGTGTGGATAGCAACGTGGACTGAAGTATTAAGAGTGGAGCGTATCTGGTCCAACCAGCGCATTGAGCTTCTGCCTCTGGGCCTTCTTCCGCATACCTTGCCTGTTACCAGCAGCTTTTCCAGATTGTCACCTCTGCTAGATGATAATCATCTCATATTAAAATAAAGCTTTTCGGCATTATTTTTATGATCACATACAAAAAAGCTTATTACGTACCTTACTTTTTATCTACTTATCATAAGACTTAATATATTTAAACGCAAGTAGTTCAAATTATTTGCTGTAGATGAATTATGTCTTTACAAAGAAAATGTGTGTTTTTATTTAGACGGCTGCTTGTGGCCTAGTGCTAAATGGTAACCGGGGTTCACGGACATTAATTATGTAAATGTCACCTTGTCACATTTCAAGTCTAGCTTTTAATTGTATAGGCTATTCTGTGAAATGAAATGTATAAGTACTTAGTGGGTGATGTAAATATATAACCGCTGGGTTATAGTGCCAACCTATAAAAACTTTTTTTTTTCCTACCTAAGCTGATGGTCGTGAGAGACCATTTCAGCGTAACCTTATGAAGTAGGTGAGCTCATGGGGCTCAAACCTGACGACGTGGCTAACATTAACCCGGACTTACAAGATGTCCTACCACCAGTGTATAATATGCAAATTATAAATTTGCGGCTTTGAGTTTTATTGCACGATGTTATTCCTAATATTCTTGTGACCGTAAATATTCTTAATCGTGAACATTTCATAAGTACGTATTACATTAGGAAAATTGGTACCCGCCTGCCAGATTCGAACTTCGGTGCATCGTAAGATACGAATGCACCGGACGTCTTGTCCTTTAGGCCACGATGACTTCAAAGTTAAGTTTTTTCCTGATATCAGTTTTCAATAACCTTCCCGCGCCCCCGCCTGTTTTTGACACCCCTACTAGTATGGCCAGTGGCAGGGCTATTTACATAACAATAAGGCCGTTACGAGGACGCTGCAGGCACCAGATGCGCGGATCCTCGTTTCCGTCCTTTTTTACAGTAAACACCACATTATATCTGCTTTAATAATTCTCTATGTTCACTTTACGTGCTATAACAAAAAAGGCGGTAGGGTCTGGCAGCGTTTAGACCCGTAAAAAGGTTAGAATTAACGTAATGTTACGCGCTGGGGTTCGGGATAAATAAAATTCCACCGAAGTAAAACTTAAAACCTGTATTCAACACTTAGAACAATTTAAACACTCAACAAACACCTTAAAACTCTCAATTCGCTTCTTTCGCTTTGCTCCAGGTGATCCGTTCGCTGTTTCGCTTCGAGTAGTTACGATTACTAACTGACTGCGTGTCATCTCTACAACGCTTTTATAGCCGATACCTCATACTAGAATTATCGAGAATCTTCCACACATCGTTCCCGCTATATCACAATAGATGGCGTTGTACTTCTCGAGCGTTCTAGGTGCTGCTAGGTCCTTCGATATTCGTTCGACTATTCGGCGACAGATGGCGTTACTCTAACCGGCGTAACAGTAGTTTTTGTGGGATTTGTCAGATCGTGCCAACCGATGGGCTTTAGTACATCCCAAGCTTTCCACAGTCGCATCCGTAGTTATTATTTTTATAAAATCGTAATCTATTTCGAACGACTAATGGATATAAATGTCCTTTATATTATCAGGTGACTTTTCTTTTATGTTTCAGAATTGGTATTTCAGTCTTTTACTGCCTTCGAAGGCATGCGAACTTGGTAAGCAATTTCCGTCTCTCATAGACATTTTCGTTTGAATTTGACGAGACAGACGTTGCCATTAATTGAATAAATTGGGAGTAATAAATATAAACTTCGATCTAACGTTTTTGGTGGCTGATGTTGACGTTATCAAATATGTAGTAGGATCTCTTCTAAGGACATTCAAATCTAGAGCTATCTATTTTTGCCATTTTTGAATACGTTATCTTATATTGATGTAATGTTACTGGTGGTAGGACCTCTTGCGAGTCCGCACGGGTAGGTACCACCACCCCGCCTATTTGCCGTAAAGCAGTAACGCGTTTCGGTTTGAAGTGTGGGGCAGCCGTTGTAACCATACTGAGACCTTAGAACTTATATCCCAAGGTGGGTGGCGCATTTACGTTGTATATGTCTATAGGTTCCAGTAACCACTTAAGACCAGGTGGACTGTGAGCTCGTTCACCTATCTAACCAATTAAAAAAAAGTATTACAGAATGTTTTATTGTAACGGCAAATATATCCCCGAGAAGAGTTTCTACGGCAGTCTTGTCATTAAAAGTAAATTTTGTCGTGTACCGAAAACTTCTGTTCGGAGCGTTGTACACTTTTTCGTGTCACGATCTTTTATTATCTACTAGCGGCCCGCTCCGGCTCCACTCGGGTCTTTAACAAAAATTTCAACGATATTTGACGGTGTTTTATTTAAAAAAATTAAAGAACGCTTATTGCGGCATAACTATAATAGGTAGACATATGCTGTCGCGTCGCTTTTTGTAAACAATAATGTGTTCTACAATGTTTGGGTTACATTATTGGCGTTTTATTAAGAATCCCTAATTTTTTTCAAAAAAGTTTATAGCCTATGTCACTCGGGAATAGTATAGCTTCCAAACAGTGAAAGAGTTTTTTAAATCGGTTTAGTAGTTTCGGTGCCTATTCAATACAAACAAACAAACAAGTCTTTCCTCTTTATAATATTAGTATAGAAGTATAGATTTCCTTCGCCTAAATAATAAGTAGATTGTTAAAGTTTTTTAACAATCAGTTTTCAAATATCAATTTGTTGGTCAGAAAATTTTTTCATCCCACCTAGTTGTTGGAGATGGGCAGATAAGCTCAAAATACCTGCAAAATTAAACAGTTAGAGCAATTAGACATACTAACGTCAATGCCCCCACCAGTTTTAAAATTCCGTAAGTAGTTCCAGAGCAATCAGATGAGAATATCCCCGCCAGTATTCAAAAGCCGGCTTATTTTAGGAATGGGTAATATTGAAACTGAAACAATTATGTACATGCTCTTTAAAGGCTTCGTCAAACAGAAAGCGTCAAGGAGCGTTGGGCTAATCTAGTCAATTTGTGTGACATGAAAAGAGCACGACGTTAAAACGCAGCGCTAAGTACGCGTTCTGTTTGACGAAGCCTTAAATGTTGCCTTAAGTATTAAAGCAATGTTTTTCATGGTTATCTAGCTATGGTTATTTATTTTTGCTGGTGGTAGATCCTCTTGTGAGTCCGCAGGTGTAGGTACCACCACCCTGCCTATTTCTGCCGTGAAGCAGTAATGCGTTTCGGTTTGAAGGGTGGGGCAGCCGCTGTAATCTCAAGGTGGGTGGCGCATTTACGTTGTAGATGTCTATGGGCTCCAGTAACAACTTAACACCAGGGGGGCTGTTAGCTGGTCAACACATCTAAGCTATAAAAAAAAAAAATTGAAACCTTGTGTGTGTCACTAGCTTCATGTCAGACCCCCGATTCTATATGACTGCACCAGGGATGGCTGAGCGGCAGTTCCGTCATCATTTGTATTCGGTAGAACTGAGTCTATTGCAATAAAAGTCAATAAAATCATTTGAATAATAATTATTGAAACTCTCAACAAATAATTTGCACAATGACAGGGAAAGCTGACAGTTTCTCAGAGCTCACGGGGATCAAACCGGGAGCGTTGCTAACACTGGCCCTAGCGAGAGCAGTGCTTCGCAGAATCTACCACCGGATCGGAAACGCGACCCACTGAGAAGATCCGGCGAGAAACTCAGCTGTCCATGTACCGCCATTTTATACTTCGGCGTTACGGCGTCTACTCTACATTTTTTCTAATATTTACAAAACAAATTAATATTACTTAAGTTGTTATCCACGACATAAGTATATATACTTTGTATATACCCTAAAACAACACAAATCTTTGCTCTTGAGTTGTTAGGTCTCCTTCGGAGGCGCTCGGGCAGTTGTTAGCATATCCCACCCCTCCTGATTGAGCCTTCCTGGTGAAACTGGAAAGGCCTCCGGCAGAAAAAAAAACACACGCACACACACAAATCTTAAAAAAAAACAAAACAATTATCCTGAAACTAAATTGGATAGCCAATGTATTCGAATTCGATAATTTAATTTGCTAAAACACAAACAAAACACGTCCGCGACCGAATATTACAATGATAATCGCGATAATTGTAACGACATCGGCAATATCTATTGAAATGGCATGCTATTAGGTAGATCGCATTAATTTGACCGGTTCGAATTGGTTACGACCGCCATTATCCGGTACAGAGCGAAACAAAACCTAATAGGAATGTTTTGATCTAATCATTAGGGAAATTTATTATATTAAGGTTAATAGTGCAATTGAAACAATGATAAAGCAACGTGTGGATACGAAGAGTAGAATAGAACCCAATGGTGTTGGGATAGTGAAATGATTGTAAAAAGCTAACGGTTTTATTAGGCTTTTTTTATTTTTTTTATTGCTTAGATGGGTGGACGAGCTCACAGCCCACCTGGTGTTAAGTGGTTACTGGAGCCCATAGACATCTACAACGTAAATGCGCCACCCATCTTTGAGATATAAGTTCTAAGGTCTCAGTATAGTTACAGCGGCTACCCCACCCTGCAAACCGAAACGCATTAACTGCTTCACGGCAGAAATAGGCAGGGTGGTGGTACCTAACCGCGCGGACTCACAATAGGTCCTATCACCAGGCTTGTTAGACTTTCAGGGCACTAAATTTTATCAAAGCAGAAATATCCGCCAATTGCATTCGATACCATGTGTTCATCGCTGTGGTATCAACACATGTTTTTATCGGCAGCCTTTCAAACTCAAAGTAAAAAGTAACCAGCATAAAAAGAACTACATTTTAGCAACATTCTCTTCAGATGTGGTCTCCAAACAGTATATGGATTAGTCAAGCCGCTGAAATCAAACGTTTAACTAAGTTTACCCTCTTCCACATAAGTATGTTTTGTATATTGCAGTGTTCCGTTCGAATCGTTATTAAATTTGTTAAATTATAACTAGATTACTATTTTAAGGTCGTTGTGGCCTAAAGGATAAGACGTTCGGTGCATTCGTGTTGAGCGATGCACCGGTGTTCGAATCTCAGACGGGTACCAATTTTTCTAATGAAATACGTACTCAACAAATGTTCACGATTGAAATCCACGGTGAAGGAATAACATCGTGTAATAAAAATCAAACCCGCAAAATTATAATTTGCGTAATTACTGGTGGTAGAACCTCTTGTGAAACCTCCGCGCCGGTTTTGTAATTCCCTTTATTCCATCCATGGTAATGGCATTACCTACCATATTACACCCAAGTCCTAAACTCTTATCCCAATTAAAATGATCTGCATATAATTAATATTCGGAAATATTGCCTAATTATCGTTAAATAGTCGAAAAATACAATATGCTTTCAGGAAAAGGTCTTGTTTATCAAAAAGTTTTAGCCTGAAAAAATATATACGTACTAGTATCATTCTTAAGACCACCAGATTTTTTACGTATTACATGTCTAACGTTTCAAGCCACTGAAACCTTCATTCAACATTCAAAGCACAAAAAATCTACTGAAGTTCAGTTTATTTCGTTGAAGACAAAACTTAATCCACTCAGTTTGCCTTCATATTCTTTGCACTATATATTTATTTAAGGTAACTTCAAGGAATTGTGTCGTTTATTGTGGTAGCTCGTGATTTATGTCGCTGGAAGCGTTGGTATTAAACCTGTCGATTTTTAACAAGAAAATATTTTCTTCTCAGGATAGTCATTTAATGTCAAAGCACGTAATCCTATATCCACGGAGATAGTTATTTTACACTAAGTCGGACCTCGACGATTCCAATTTTTCAAATCAGTATTAAATTTGATCAAAGAGCGGACGGTTAGCGTGTTATGGACATGTGATGCGTAGAGAGAAGATGCATGTGACTAGGAAATGTATGGAAATGGTAGTACAAGGTAGACTGGAAGAGGTCGACCGAAGAATACATGGATGGAGTGTGTGAATGACGATATGTGAGAGAGGGTAGTGAGTGTTGAGATGACGGCTGATAGAAGAGAATGGAATAGAAACATTCGCTATAACTACCCCACCTAGTGGGTGCAGACAAAGAAGGAGAGTATTAGTTTTGATGTAAATAGTATGTCAAAAGTAGATGCAACAAAATCTTTATGTCAAGTAAAGTGAATTTAAATTCATTAGTTCACAAATTCTAACGTTATACATGTCCAGATTAAAGGGCTATTAGACGGACCCATGAACAAGAAATATTTTCAAATGGTCTCGATTTTAATGATGTCAACATATTATTGGGTCACAGGAAGCTACCTAACTAAAAAAATAATATGCGAATATGCCATAAAACTTGACATATGTATCTAAGTGTAAATCAGTCGAAGCGTTATTCTGTGTAACCGCTTAACAGAAAATAATTTCAAAGTACTTGACCTTTCCGAAGGATTATAACTAAGCAGATACTCATAATAATTCCGCGAATAATCAAGTAATTTCCCACCAAGACCCGAAGACAGACCGAACTTCGGTTTTATGAAAACGCGCTCAAGACTCAATGTTATTAAAATTTAATAAATGAAATTATTATTAACCTTGGTAAAGGTCGACCGAGGTTATCAGGGCTGATCCCCAACCGCGACGCTCTATTGACTCTAAGTAAATAGATTAAAATTGTACATTTTCAGATTGTGTATTAGAAACTTCAACATTCGTCCCAGAAAATGGAAACAAAATCTTTTACTACTGGAACAATGAATATTTTTTTAATCCTTAGATGGGTGGACGAGCTCACAGCCCACTTGATGTTAAGTGGTTACTGGAGCCCACGGATATCTACAACGGAAATGCGCCACCCACCTTGAGATATAAATTTTAAAGTCTCAGTATAGTTACAACGTAAAAAGTTAGTATAGTAGATTAGGTTTTGGGAGCTTATAACGACGGAGGGAAGATCTTCCATCGAGCGGGTGATATTGACTCGGTAGACCGACGGTCCGAATGTTGTTGTTCGGATCTTGTATATATGCGCTTTATCTTGAAAATATCGTAAGCGAGATTCAGGCATCTGTCAATTATCTTGCGTTGTATGATGGCTACCCGCCACAAGGTAAATAGGTGCTGCCTTTCTGGTCTACGAAAAACTTTTTTTTTTATTGCTTTTGCAGGCAGACGAGCATACGGCCCACCTGATGGTAAGTGGTCACCGTCGCTCATGGACGTCAGCAATGCCGGGGGCAGAGCCAAGCCGCTGCCTACCATAAAGTACTCTCCGCAAGCCTCGTTTGAAGAAAAACATGTCATAGCGCTCGGAAAACATCGTGGAGGGGAGTTCATTCCAAAGCCGGATGGTACGTGGCAAAAAAGATCTTTGGAAACGCACTGTCGATGAACGCAGCGGTTCCTGATAATATGGATAAACCCTGCTCCGATGGCGGGAGGTGCGATAGTAAAAAGGAGATGAGGGGATCATCTCAAATAATTCCTCAGAGCATTCCCCATGGACAATGCGGTATAAAACACAGAGAGAACCGAAGTCCCTCCGTAGACCCAGAGGTTCCAAGCGATCCGCGAGTGCAGGACTATCGACCATCCGAACAGTCCGTTTTTGTATGGAGTCAAATGGAAGTAGCTGGTATTTGGGAGCCCCGGCCCAGAGGTGAGAGCAGTACTCCACGCGAGGTCGGACCAGCGCTTTATAAAGTGCAAGTCTCTGTCCAGGCGTGAAGTACCGCTTCGCTCTGTTGAGGACTCACAACATTTTAGAGGCCAATTTGGCTTTACCTTCCAAATGACTCCGAAACTGGATATCGCTCGAAATATCGACCCCCAGAATCCCGATAATCGCGGAAAGCTGCAGGAATACTCCTTGAAATTCCGGCGCTGTGACAAAAGGATCCTTTTTCGCAGTGACCGCTCAAACCTGTGTCTTCAATGGGTTATTACTATTAATTTAGTTTGATCATAATTGTCCGATGTTATTCCTCCGTCGTGGAAGTCATTCATAAGCGCGTTTTAATTAGTTTCACCGTTGGTCTCCCGTGCCACGGAAACCGTGAAGCATTCAAAATTCAGGAAATTATTAAAGTAATCAAGACCTGTTCAATCATACTCCGGTTCCATTGTGAATAAGTATTTAGAGAGAGGGACGTTTGTTAAAAGCGCGACTAATTAATGTTGAAACTGCGCTGGGTCCGTTTTTACCCAACGATTTTAGTTGGTGCATTTGATAGGATCAAAAGCTTTGTCACTATTGATGATAACTGTAGATCGAATTGAATCGAAAGCAATTTCATGAGATTGTTTTAGAACCACATACTATTTGCAAACGAATAGATGAATATCCAATTTGATTTGAGATTCAATGAAAACGAAGACTAGGATTTTGGTTCGTACAGTTTTTACTAAAATAATAACGCTAGAGAACGCACTCTATACCATAACATGCATATTATTATGTCTCTTCTACTGATTTTGTAATTTTTTGAAAATGATACTTTTTTTTTTGACAAAACAACAGTACTTGAAGGGGACAGAAAAAAGTACACGGATATGAACTACGGCATTTAGAGGTATTGCGGTTTTTTTTTATTTCCTAGATATGTGGATGAGCTCACAGCCCACCTGGTGTTAAGTGGTTACTGGAATCCATAGACATCTACAACGTAAATGCGCCACACTCCTTGAGATATAAGTTCTAAGGTTTCAGTATAGTTTACAACGGCTGCCCCACCCTTCAAACCGAAACGCATTACTGCTTCACGGCAGAAATAGGCAGGGCGGTGGTACCTACCCGCGCGGACTCACAACAGGTCCTACCACCAGTAATTACGCAAATTATAATTTTGCGGGTTTGATTTTTATTACACGATGTTATTCCTTCACCGTGGAAGTCAATCGTGCACATTTGTTGAGTACGTATTTCATTAGAAAAATTGGTACCCGCCTGCGGGATTCGAACACCGGTGCATCGCTACATACGAATGCACCGGACGTCTTATCCTTTAGGCCGCGACGATTTCAAATTGACTAGCAAATCGAAGATTGTTCAATCTGATTTTAAGTTGGAATAGAGACAACGGCAGCGTGCTAAAAGAATCGACATGTTTTTTTTTAAATAACACATGTATTCCATTCACACTCAAAAAACGCAAATAAAAGAAAATCCGTAAGTTCTATTTGTGTTCATTGTGTAATCGACTTGTGTCATGTTTATTATATTCAATTAAACTTATTGAGGAACGTAATATAATGAAGAAAATAATAGATATAGTTTTGGAAATCCTGTATTTTTCTTCCATTACGTTTTCTATTTAACATATCTTTTATGTGTTTAATTTATTACTTCGACACATTTCTTCGTGACTCCAACACTTGCAACGACCTAGCTGATTCTTCTCTGTGAATCCCTGCAGGGTTTTCGTTTCCAATTGGACCCCGTAGGACCTGTAGCAGCAGCAGCTATCGTAGAAAACAGTATATTTGACAGATGTCTAAATCGTCTTCACTCGCACGATGTGAAGATCTTTCCTTCATAGATTCCTCCAAACTATAATCGAGTTCTAGGCTTTTTTTAACGATTTCCCGCTCTTCACCTATCTCTTTTCCATTAATAAGCCGTTCTCGTTTAGCTGTTCTTGGTAATTTAAATATATTTAAATTTAAATTGGTCGTCCCATTTTTCGACCTCAAATTTCGTGAAATTCCATTTCAGGCATCGTCTCCTGTCTCCATAAAACGTTTGGGAAACGCTGACCTTTCCCATGTGGATCTAACAGAATTAAAAACTTATTTATTCCCTTACGTATGAGTTTTAGAATCTAAATTTAAAATGTTTTGCGTCCACAAGTCCGGAGAGTCAAAACCATGGCGAAAGCGCCATAACTTCCACTTAATTCTTCCCCGGAGATTATATTCATGAATGTGTGTATGTAAAGACCTCGCATTATGATGCAGGCTCTCAAAATCTGGGTCGTGTTATCGCGAATATATCTCGTATTCACCCCAACGCGATATCATGATTAATGAGCCCTAAGAAATTATCTCTGGAACTCAATTTACCGATCAATAAGACAAATTTTATCAGGTTCGCAATTGAGATAATTTTGAAATCACTTAGTCTTGTTAGCGTTTATAGTCATGGCCTGTCAATAACCGATAATGTACTATTTTAGCTGACCTGTAAGTTCTGTTCAAAAACAAGTCGTCCTAGCCTAAGCGATAAGATGCGTGGTGTATTCGTATTAAGCAAAGCGAAAGTACTTGCGTTCAAATCCCCCCATTTTTTGTTATAGCTTAGATGCGTGGACGAGCTGACAGGCCACCTGGTGTTAAGTGGTTACTGGAGCCCATAGACATCTATAACGTAAATGAGCCACCCACCTTGAGATATAAGCTCTAAGGTCTCAAGTATAGTTACAGCGGCTGCCCCACCCTTCAAACCGAAACGCATAACTGCTTCACGGGAGAAATAGGCTAGGTGGTGATAACTACCCGCGCGGACTCACGAGAGGTCCTACCAACAGTAATTACGCAAATTATAATTTTGCGGGTTTGATTTTTATTACACGATGTTATTCCTTCACCGTGGAAGTCAATCGTGGACATTTGTTGAGTACGTATTTCATTAGCAAAATTTGTACCCGCCTTGAATTCGAACACCGGTGCATCGTTCAACACAAATGCAGCGGGCGACTTATCCTTTAGGCCACGACGACTTCAAAATATGTCTCAATGGTGATGAGACAGCCATTGTAATACAAATTATGTCTTCAACCCCATGCTTCAAGACAAGTGGTCACAACCACATTGTGATGGAAACGGACTTCGGGTACCACTCAACAGCAGATGGGTCGTGAGCTCCTCCACCGGTCCAACGCATCATCATCATCACCCTATAGCAGTCTGGACATAATCTCCTCCAATTGCACGCCACTGACCACGATCCTTGGCTTCTCTCATCCAGCTTTTGTCAGCTAGTCAGAATAATCCAGGGTAATAGTAAAATATATTTAACAGTTATAAATCAGTGAATTAAATTAGACAATTTAATAATATCATGATGAAAGGTTTGATTATTATTTATTTAACATCTGATTTATGTATGCTCTCTTATTTATTTAACATAAGCGTTTTGACGTATTAATGAACGTAGCGTAGCGTGAACCCGATATATCGGAGAGTTATTAATTTATTAAAACCATAATTAACCGTGCAGATTACATTAGATGTATAGTGTAATATGTACAATTATTCAATAATTAACATAATTTTGTTGTTCTAATTTTTTGATTACTTAGATTAGTTAGAATGATGTACTCACCGTTCTTCTGATGATAAGTGATAACCGACGCTCCCAATGTCTTGTTAATTTACGGTTTATCGAGAGTGGTTTCTTGTTGTAATTGGAAATACATTACTACTCCAGGTTTTAAAGGATTTTATTTAATAACTAGCTGACCCGGCAAACTTCGTAGTGCCTCAATCGCTAAATAAAAGACCTTAACTTTTGTATAAAATAAACTTAAAACACACAAAAGGAATCCGTCCGACGGGGGACACATCAAAGTAAAAACAAAATTGTTATTTTTATTTAATTCCGAGCATTTTCATATTTATTTACCTTTTAAACCTTCTCTGAACGTCCACAAATAATTCAAGACCAAAATTAGTCAAATCGGTCCAGGCGTTCTCGAGTTTTAGCGAGACTAACGAACAGCAGTTCATTTCTATATATATATATATATATATATATATATATATATATATATATAGTTATATATAAGATAATACATTTCTTTCTGATAAAATTTTGGATTTTAACCGATCTTACATAAACAACTAAAAATGATAAATTGTGACGCTATTCTACCCCTGAATGCGGGGTGTGCAGAATAGGCCACTGCGGCAAATCTTCGGGGAACAATGATGTAGTCTGATAAAAATGATGATGTATCCATAATTTTCGCAGTAATTAAAACTGTAATTATTACGCAGTCATTAGTTCAAAACTACACAATGCTCAACCAGCTGACCGCATACCCATTTTAAAATAAGCCATTCAAATGCTAAAGCGCTTTGTTTAACTAGAATCAACTGAATTGAAAGCAATCACAATCAGTAGGGGCTATCTTATCGCAATGATAAATGAATAGATTAATTTCAAACGCGGTAGTGTATGCTTTTGTCCAATAAACTTACGTACATGCATCCAACGAATTCCCAATATGCCAATTAAAAATATTATGAGCATTGTTTTTAATGCCTTTGAAAGCAGACGAATATACAGCGCACCTGATGGTGCGTGGTTACCGTCACCCATGGACATCAGCAATACCAGGGGCAGAGCTAAGCCACTGCCTACCGTTAAGTAGTCTCCACAGGCCTTGTTTGAAGAAGGACATGTCATAGCGCTCGGGAAGCTCCGTATTTCATATTAATGCATAGGTTGCAGTTATAGATTCCTCTCATGGTATTTTTTTTCCTTTCACTGATGTTTTTTTTCTATATCGTTCCCTCACTACTGAGGATCGCTTCTTCACTGATGTAGAGTATCACAAAATTTTATATTATACATACTCTTGTACCTATATATAAATATTCCGATTACAATAAAAACAAAATAAATACAGATGCTATAAATAAATCGTTGCTCGGTTTTATGTGCTAAAAACATATTCGCTTCCGGCAGAATAAAATATAAGTTGACATGTTGACATGACGGAGAAAGTTTGGTATTTCGAAAAACACGGAAAAACGAATAAAATGCTACATTTTTATCTTTCGGAATTGGAAAAGCTAAATTTTAGTGTAAATGATTATAATAATAGAATTCATATCACGAAACCGAAAATGGATGAAGTAAAAGAAACACCAGCAGAAGAAACAGAAAAAGTCACTTCCTATGGCATATTGCAAATCTATATACCACTGCAGATATACCTAACACAAGGAAGTGTGTGTCAGGCAGGTTGCCCCTAGTAAAACTGATGCTAAATCCCTAAACAGCATGATGAGGGCACATGCTGCGCTGACCCCACACAGTGTGAGATAAGGGCAAGAAGAAGAAGAAGAAATAATAAAACTGAGTCTTCAGGTCTTTACTGGTAGTAGGACTTGTAGAGTAGGAGTTTTGAAGGTTGGGGCAGCCGTTGTAACTATAACCCGGTCGGCGGTGTATCGCGTTCCGACCCGGCAGGCTGGTTCTGGCCCAGCAGGGTATCCCGGAACACCAGCGGCACCGCCCGGGCGGCTTGGTAGGGCCGCCGTACTGCGGAGACCGACGTCGTTGGTCGTCGACTATCGCCTCGACGACCCGTCGGTCGGGCGTCCTCGGGGTGGAGCCGCGTGTCTGGTTGTAGTGTTGACCGCGGGAACCCCCCTACTCTGACCGGGTTCTGACCCCGGACGGAGATCGGACGTCGGGTGTAAGAGTGTAGGGGAGTCGTTTAGTGGGTGGGCCCTAAAATCCTTGGGCCCGCGATCTGCTCTCAACACCTGCAGATCGTTGAGTCTCACATACCCCGCGCGCCCCCTAGGCGCGGGGACCTCGTAGGAAGTTCGGCCACCGGCCCGAAAAAAAAAAAGCCGTTGTAACTATACTGAGACCTTAGAACTTATATCTCAAGGTGGGTGGCGCATTTACGTTGTAGATGTCTATGGGCTCCAGTAACCACTTGACACCAGGTGGGCTGTGAGCTCGTCCACCCATCTAAGCAATAAAAAAAAGGTAAGACCATAACCAGAACGCAAAATATCCAAAAAGTTTAAACATCGGAAACTAAATATCCAAAGCAAAAGCAATATTACCTACACTGTAAAAGTTTTCTTATAATTACCGTATCCCACGAAAACCTTTAAGAATACTACATTGAATTTTATTATATAATGTCGCAAACAGCGTCTGTTCGTAAATGTCGCCTCGTGAAGTTACGTGTAAATAATCGTCAATTTACCAGGAAATTCGATAGCGAACGCAGCGCATTAGCTCGTGAGTGATATTAATGGGAGGTTATAATAATATGTGAGACATCCGATATTATTGAAACACATTTTAAGGGGTATATTAAGGTGTATTCACGAGATCAATTCGTCAAATGAATTCACTTCATAGCATGTTTACTGCGCCCTTCCTTTGTAAGAATTACATTGTTACAAATGTTGTTTACTGGTGGTAGGACCTTTTGTGAGTCCGCACGGGTAGGTACCACCACTCTGCCTATTTCTGCCGTAAAGCAGTAATGCGTTTCGGCTTGAAGGGTGGGGCAGCCGTTGTAACTATACTTGAGACCTTAGAACTTATATCTCAAGATGGATGGCGCATTTAAGTTGTAGATGTATATGGGCTCCAGTGACCACTTAACACCAGGTGGGCTGTGAGCTCGTCCATTCATCTAAGCAATAAAAAAAAACAGTTTATAAAAAAATCACGTATGCATGTGTTTTTGAGCCGATTTCCAAATGAACACAATTATTTTTTTTATCAGTTGGTATTCACCTGACTTTTGCCTACGCCCGGCGGTTGTAGTTATGTGAACTTAAGTCCCCTGTCGCTCAACAAACCGCGTATGAACCTTGCTTAAAGCAGAACTTATCCAAGGTAAACTGGAGTCAAGGTGAGTTTTACGCAGAGGCATGCATACCCTATCATCCGTCACTCGGTTTTCTTACGTCTTCCTCGCTTGTTAAGAAGGTGACCCGAAACATTCAAGAGGCCATGTTTCGGTGAGACCCCTATGCTGACCGTCAGCTCGAAGGCGATGGGTTGGTGCGAAGAGAGAAGGGCGCTCTCTCCTACTGCCCGCTGCCTGTTTCTGGTTCACACGCAGAAGTCAAACATCACCTGCTATAACTCGTCAGTACTTGGACGATTAGGACATGACGCTGCCCCTCTCCTGTAAGGCAGACAGCGAGCTTATGCTTCGCCGTCTCCAAGTCGCATCCACAGTGATGGCACTTTGTTGTCGACTCGGGTCCTATCCAGTGCAAATACTTCCCCAAGCAACCGGCAGCAAAACTCTGTAACAGTCTGTATTAAGTCTTTCCATAAAAAAATATATCATCCAAATATCCAACTTTTTTCGGAACATTTTCAGAATAAACCTTTTATACATGCTCCGTTCTGACAATTACGAATACAACGAAAATCATCGGCTCGCTCGTTCTAAATTGACGCCCCATCATACATGTGTCAGCTGAATTTCATTTACGAATTTAATGTTGTTGAAATGCATCCAATGGGCCATAATTAAAAATCAACTGACGTACGTCTGAATATACCGTTTCGGGAAAACCGGGCGATCGAAATCGACAGACGGCTTACGAAATATGAATTCAAAAATCTGTTTGTATTCATGTTTAGTTTAGTTATGAAATATTGTTTACCATTTAGTATTTTAAAGTAGTAAGCAGTATTTTCCGGTTTTGATTTCAGAGATAATATCTTCACAGCATATAATCTGCGGTCCCTAGACTACTTCGAAAATAGATGGCAAACTGGAGGAGTTTAATTAGGACAGCGAACCCTGGCACCAGACCAGGAAAACCCTAAGAAGAATTTGAATGAGTTTCTTAACTTACGAAAACAAACAATCAATTTTAAATAATTTAGTTTGCGTTTTAATGATATTTAAAATCAAACGAGAAAAATTAGAATATTAACGCAATCAGTGGTGGTGAGCGGAACGTGGGACAAATAACTAACACCGTCTTGCCTGTTTCTGGTAAGAAGCATTCATATCACAAAATGATTGTGATCTCGTCGTGATCCAACGGCAATGTGTGCTTCGGTAACCACTTATGTACATGCTTCGGCAGTACATATACTAAAATTAAAACGATACAGAGACGATTAGCATGGCCCCTGCGCAAGGATGACACGCAAAATCATGAAGCATTCCACATTTTTGTGCCCGATCCTGTAGCCCGAATGGTAAATAGTCGACGTCGCCCAAAACACGCTATTACGGATCCTCTCGATCCATTAACAGTGCTTTTAGGTACAAAAAGCACGGGTCAGCATTCTCGTCGAACCCATCGAATTGAAGTCGTCGTGGCCTAAAAGATAAGACGTCCGGTGCATTCGTATTGAGCGATGCACCGGTGTTCGAATCCCGCAGGCGGGTACCAATTTCTCTAATGAAATACGTACTCAACAAATGTTCACAATTGACTTCCACGGTGAAAGAATAGCATCGTGTAATAAAAATGAAACCCGCAAAATTATAATTTTCGTAATTACTGGTGGTAGGACCTCTTGTGAGTCCACACGGCTGGGTACCACCGCCCTGCCTATTTCTGCCGTGAAGCAATAATGCGTTTCGGTTTGAGGGGTGGGGCAGCCGTTGTAACTATACCGAGACCTTACAACTTATATCTCAAGGTGGGTGGCGCATTTACGTTGTAGATGTTTATGGGCTCCAGTAACCACTTAACACCAGGTGAGCTGTGAGCTCGTCTACCCATCTAAGCAATAAAAAAAAAACCGTCGCTTGCGACGAAGGGCTTGACGAGCGAATTAACACATAGACACAGCCCACTGAGTTTCATACATACATACATACTCCACACATCCCACGGGTATAACTTACCAATCGACAAATAGTAACTGATGAAATTGCTTTGACGATGAAATTTCGAAGAGTTTTGAGCAAAGCACAACTCCTGTGGGATGCTTCGTATTTCTTTGAATTGTCGTTTTTTTTTGGAATCACGTATCACGTTTCTTATTCACAGTGTGTGCTAGCCCACTGAGTTTCTTGCCGGATCTTCTCAGTGGGTCGCGTTTCCGATCCGGTGGTAGATTCTCCGAAGCACTGCTCTTGCTAGGGTCAGTGTTAGCAACCTATATGTTAGGGCGAAGCTGAAATAGCCTCTCAGGTTATCAGCAAAAGTAGAGGAAAAAAATGCCGTATTTTCGTTTCATTGGCTTTCAAATCACAACGGTAATAAAGATGTATTTATTCCGAATAGATTTCCAAATCTCACATTCTCTCCTTTTGTTATGTGTGTAAATTCTGTAACTTGCTCAAAGAAAGATAATAGGTACAGTTATGTTAACAACAATAATAATAATAATAATGGCAGGTTCAGACACAACTTTTCCCGGGTAATCCCGGGTATAACTTGGTCTCGTCCGTGCGTTAATTGGGTTGGCTCGCTCCCTTTGTCTAAGACGCTTACATTTTAAATGAAACAATAAGGTTATTAAGCGATTTAGCCGGCTTGCTTCCTCGGAATTCTGTGCTAGATTGGATTTCTATGCGAACGCGAAACAGAGCATGGTTTTGCTTAGACGGATAAATTTGTATCGTGACTGTTAATTCCTGACGCTATTAGGTACTATAATTAGAAATATTTTGTAGTTTAATTTAGTATTTATGTTTTATGATTTGAGGCCCTTTGAATACATTACAATTTTCATGGCTATTTATGCATACGAACAATGTTGATGGGTCAATAAATCCTTAGTCGACTAGAACCATTTTTATTATTACTTATTTATTGTTTTGATTGGTGGACGAACTCACAGCCCATCTGGCGCTGAATGGTTACCGGAGCCTATAGTTATTTACAACACAAATGCCATCTCTTAGTTTTTACGGCAGCCGCCCTATTCTTCAGATCGAAACGCTTTACTGCTTCACGGCAGAAATAGGCAGGGCGATGGTACGTACCCGTGCGGACTCACAAGACGTCCTACCACCAGTTATTTGAGCTTATTTGAGCGTATTGAGCACACGAAGCCAAGAGTGTAGCGCCGAAGAAGACATTAGTACAATTTTAACCAAACATCAAAATGTTAGAAAAAAGAACCGTACAGTAACAAAGCTACCCAAATCTACTTTCAGACTTGGGTGAAAAGTTAACAATACATTAAATAATTGGCTTCGAGAAATGTTTTAGAAAAATATACAAGACAATGCTCTTACGAATGAACGTTTTGTTTGGAAACGACGCCAGCATGCAGGATACCATTTGCGAAAGGATATTTTATAAAGGAAAAATGGCTCTGGAATGAAATGTTGAAAGGGTTGATCTTTATTAAATTATGGTTAATGGAAGCGAACGTTTCTGTTAGCTGCTTGGCTTTGTCACTGACATTGCCAATGTCCATAAGCGACGGAAACCGCCAGACCAAAGGCACGCCTTCATTTAAAAAAAAAAAAAAAAAATTGGTTGTCTGTAAAGTCGGTTTACTGACTATAGTTGAAAGTGACAACGTCATAAGAAAATACTGATGGAATGGTTTCATTTTTCAATTATCGCAATTATCGTTGCTATAAACAGTTGACACCACATTTACTTTTCACTGAACTTCATACTTGACGAAAACATGTAAATGTATTATTGTAAAGCAGCTGTCCACGCGGATGCATCGCTCACTCAAGTAGGTGAGAGACAGATATCGAACGCTGCTGAACGCGGAGGCCGATTGTGCGTCTTTGTCGCTCGTTGCGCGCTCTCGCTTGCACTTCAAGCCTTAAATGGAACGCCTCAGAGCGAGGTAACGCCGCATGTTTCATGTTTTTTCGTGCAGCCGGCTCCATCGAATTATAAGACGTTGTCACGTCAAAAAGAGAATTGTTTTATTACCATTTTTCGACACGGTCGCTCCCGATGAATAAAGCAGTAATCCATGGATCGTGATTCTTAGATTCGAGATTCTTAAAGCTATAAGGTAGAAGGCATCTTGCTTTAGCTTGACTTGTATCTACGAAACGGTAACTTTAAATGTTATATTTCACAATCTTCAAGTCGTCCGATTACTTTGAAAATATGGATACCTGTCAGGACATGTGATCATCATCTTAGGCCTTACAGCTCAGGGTGGGCCTTAGCCTGGTCCAGTATGTCTCTCCAGACTGCTCTGTTCAGGGCTTTCTCCTTCCAGTTCTTGACGCCGATATTTTTGAGGTAGCGCTCCACGCCATCCAACCATCGGAGTTTGGGTCTGCCACGACTTCTGCGCCCTCTGCTTTGCCATAGAGCAATTGTCTCGGCAGGACATGTGATGGGACGCTGATAATACTTCGCTTTGTAATGCTAACCAAGGTCACTAAGATTAAAAACATTACTCGTGGTAGGACCTCTTGTTGAAGCAGTAATGCGTTTCGGTTTGAAGGGTGGGGCAGCCGTTGTAACTATACTGAGACCTTAGAACTTATATCTCAAGGTGAGTGGCGCATATACGTGGATGTCCATGGGCTCCAGTAACCATTTAATAACAGGTGGGCTGTGAGCTCGTCCTACCATCTAAGCAATAAATAAAAAAGTTGTTTGTTCATTTTCAATGTTCATTTTGTTGGTAATTCGGAAAGCAATAAGAAACGTCATATAACGCAAAGCCGGTTTTACATTTTGCTATGATACAAATTGTAGATTTAACCAAAAACCAAAGGCTTTTTTCTTGGGATCTCAAATTCTAAACTAAAATTTTGCGATAATTTTATTGCAATACATCTCACTCTTAATACTTATAGCATAGTTAATGCAGTAGAACAAATAGCAAAATTAAAGCTTCTTCCGAAGACTTGGAACATGGGACTAAAACGCCCAGAAATTCCGATATATATCTCTCGATATCAGCAAATATCTGAATTAAAATAATTATGTTTGGTTTCACTACATAGTATAAAACAAAGTCGCTTTCTCTGTCCCTATATCTGTCTGTCCCTATGTATGCTTAAATCTTTAAAACTACGCAACGAATTTTGATGCGGTTTTTTAATAGATAGAGATATAAGAGGAAGGCTTATCTATATATTAATACGTGAAGCAAAAACTTTGTATCCCTTTTTACGAAAATTGCGCGGACTGAGGAGTATGAAATTTTCCACACTTATAGAGAATATAGAGAAGAAGTGCATAATGCTTATATTTTTAAAATAATGCATAAAAGATACATTAAATCAAAAAAGAAAACATTACACACACTACATACCATGTATTTGACGCACACACGCATGCATACTATTGATTGTCAAACTTTTGTTCTTGACGTCTGTTGTCAAATTGAGAATAGATTAAATATTGTTTGTCTCTGTTAATATTTTTTATAGTGTAGTCTTGGCGAAATTTGTGATTATAGAAGTATAAAATACAATCATAATAGTGTACAAACTTACAATTCCAATTAATTATAGTCGAATTTCGACTACTGTGGGACCTCTTGTATGTATAATAACATCTATTAAATAGTAGAGAAATCAATAATAAATTACAGTTTCCGAAGCGAAGCGAGGGCGGGTCGCTAGTTCTCTATAAAAAATCAAAACAATGTCCGTAATTCCAATAAATACACAAATATTAGATATACCTTACGAAACAAATATGTTTGTTTTCGTTCATAAATGTATACACAGATGTTTATATAATTAAATAGTTATACAGTATGTTTCTGCGAACATTCGTAAAGGAGATTGCCCATTCTTCTATGGGCCGCCGTTGCGCATTTTTTTTTGTATGATAGCATAAATTTTATATAAGAGAAGGGACATATCGTACTTTCAAAGGAAATAAAAATTATCCATTTATTTTGTGGGGTTTTTGTTGTTCATTGACTTTTTGTTTAATTTTGAGGTTATTTTTGTAACAAACCTTCTACCAAAAAACAACCACTCCTTACAACGATTACGATTTGAATTCTCATATATGACAACAGAAAATAGTTCCAACAAACTAATGAATGATCCCAAGTAAATAATATTACATTAATAATAGTAGGTCATGCTAAATGTAGGTGGTGTGTAGGTAGGTACCTATAGGAAGTAGAAAATAATAATGCTTGAATAAAAAAAAATGAAATATTTTTATTTTATTTTATTTTTTATGTACCAGAGAAAGGGCACAGATCACACAGCGTGACATTTTTAACAGAATCGTTGTGGTTTACTGCACAGAGACACGGACCGTTGTAAAGCCGTTCTACACAATCCGCACCACCAGCTTAGAAACAATAGGTACAACAATAGGTCTTTAAAAAGATTCTTGAGCGTGCAGGAATCCGAAGACTCAACTAGACACGAACTCAACGCAATGATAAGTAACTTATTAGCACAATAAACTAAATATCTATCTGTAAAAACAATCTGTTTGACTTGACAAGACATGACACTTTCGACAATTCATCTTTTTCCGTACCGTATAGTGCATAGACCTAACTTCTTTTCTTTTTTTTATAATATTAGCCGGATACAAGTCCATTGGCCGTCTACATATGATACAATAATAAAGTTAATATTTACGAAGAGTGGTATAGTGCTACCAACAGTTAATTTCACTATCCCTGACTATAAGTGCTTTGTCAACTAAAGAAAGATTTTTTATTAGTATAGTAATCTATTTTGTGTATATTTTTTTAGTAATATATGTTAATTATTAATAAAAATATTCATAACGGCGAAAAACTATATAGTTGAAATTATTTTTAAAACTCAGCGTCTGCCCTTACACTATTAGTAAAGACTGATTATGGGGAGATTCTTAAAATTGGCAACACTGCTTTCAATCATAAAATAATACAGTAAAATCAAATAAATAGCTAATTAAATACACAAAGCTAACCCCACATACGATTTCGATCAAATGAACTAAGAAAAGCTAAAAAAATATGTTATTATTTATGAGTATAGTGTTGTGGCTATACTGTTTTATTATAACGCGGTGCTGATTTTGGGCATTGTCTTTTGTTTGCCATAATACAGGACCTGGGACAAATCTCAATGAAAATTTGGGTTTACATACGCATCAACAACTCTAAAGTTAGTATCATAAATGTTGCTTTTTGTAATTTCACTGGTGGTAGGACCTCTTGTGAGTCCGCACGGGTAGGTACCACCGCCCTGCCTATTTCTGCCTTGAAGCAGTAATGCGTTTCGGTTTGAAGGGTGGGGTAGCCGTTGTAACTATACTGAGACCTTAGAACTTATATCTCAAGATGGGTGGCGCATTTACGTTGTAGATGTCTATGGGCTCCAGTAACCACTTAATACCAGGTGGGCTGTGAGCTCGTCCACGCATCTAAGCAAAAAAAAAACAAATTCAAACATCCCGTATATATAAAAGAAAGATAAAATAGCGGTGATAGAACACGCTTGCGTTACTTTAACCATTCTGCCTAAATCAGCAGTGAAACATAGGTGTGGCGGGTAGCCATCACAGAACACAAGACATTTGACAGGTGCCCGAATCTCGCTTACGACATTTTCAAGATAAACTTGCATAAGTTCCGAACAACAACATCCGGACCGTCGGTCTACCGGGCAATATCACCCGCTCGGTTTTTTTTTATTGCCCTTGTAGGCAGACGAGCATACGGCCCACCTGATGGTGAGTGGTTACCGTCGCCCATGGACTTCAGCAATGCCAGGGGCAGAGCCAAGCCGCTGCCTACCGCTCGGTAGAAGATCTTCCTTTCGTCGTTATACCCACAAAGGCGTTTGAAGTGTTAATCTCACCATAGGCTCTAAATTATACGAGATAGTGGATTAACTGACTAGATGTATTCTATGAATATCATCATCATCATCATCAGCCCATAGTCATCCACTGCTGGACAGAGGCCTCTGCCAATCCATCCCCCTGGCTACGTGGTGCGATGGCCGGCAAGAGGTGTATGAGGAGAGTCGAAGACCGGGCTCAGTGCTATGGATTGGGAGAGGCCTGTGAATATGTTGGATAATAAATAAATAAATCAACTCTAATCACAAACTAGGATGGTTGAACTTCTAAATGTAGGAATCTAACATGGCAGTTCCACATTATCTACAACATTACTACCCGATACCTTAAAAGACAATCAGTACGATTTAAAACCTCATATATGAAATCGGGAATCAAGCGAAGTGCATGCATCTGCAAAGAAATGTAGAAACTTGTACTGAATATACACAAGATCGCTTGCTTCAAATGAACGTGAAAGAAATTTAAGCCTTAAGCCGCAAAGTTACAACACATTTTCGCTTGTACAAACGCGACATCTAACGTTACGGTTCTGATTTCGAGAAACATAAATCAAGACTCAACTAAAACGTATATTTTTGTTCACATTGTTTCTTTAACCACAGAAGGAAGTCGTCTCTATGCAATTTATCACCGCTTTAAAAGGGATGGACTTAAAAATGGAAGCGAAAATCGTTTAACTCGGCTCTTTTGGGAGTTTATAAAGTATTTTATTCAAATTCTGGTGGTAGTATGTGTTGTGAGGACGTATCGTGCTTAATTATGCCGCAAAGTACTATTTTAATTCCGGTTTGAAGAGTAGGACAACATGTTCACGTTGAGACGTTAACTTAATGACTGTCGAACCCAAAGTGAGGGGCGGTATTTATATCATGTCGTTTTTACCAAAGACTCTACACTCCCCTAGCTATGCTGATAGCCTTAAGAGGCTATATTCTCAGCTTCTCCTTGACGTATAGGTGAACTCACGGTGCTCAAACCGGTTGTGCTGCTAACACTGGCCCTAGCAAGATCATTGCTTCGCAGAATCTACCACCGGGTCGGAAACGCGGCCTACTGAGAAGATCCAGCAAGAAACTCAGTGGGCTATGTGAATAAGAAACGTGATACGTGATTCCAAAAAAAAAAAACGACAAAAGACATACGAAGCATCCCACAGGAGTTATGCTGTACTCAAAACTCTTCGAAATTTCGTAGTCAAAGCAATTTCATCAGTTACTATTCGTCGATTGGTAAGTTATACACGTGGGATATGTGAGCTACAAAGTTATATTGAAAGTCTATATTTACACCAAACACAAAACGTGACCATACTCACGTACACATTCTTCTTCTTCTTCTTTGTCGTTTCCTCATTACTGAGGGTCGTGACCACCTTGGTCCAGTTTTTGCACCAGCTTCCTCCAATGTTGCCTGCATTCGGCCTGCTTAATGGCGCCTGGGACTATTAATTTTTCCAAGTACTCAGGATTTTGTCGGGCCACGTGTCCGAAGTACTTGAGAAGACGCTGCATACAAATTGTAGATAGACGGGTCTTGACGTTTAGCTCTTCGAGAATTGACGCATTTGAAATGTGGTGCTGGCGCAAAATGTTGGGCGTGTCATGGACGGATTACACATTACTAAATCACTATTTCGGCGTTCTTCTGTCTCTCAAACGAAACCGAGCGTTCAAAGCGAGCGACGTTAAAACATTGCAGATCCTTTGGACGGACGAACAATAACAAAAAGAAGTCTTCTTTTAGAAACAATTAATGATCGGGCATTCCGTGACAAATCTTCGGCTTTCTCGACACAATTAGCGAGCGGACTTGCAAAATACAAGGTTTTTGGTATGTCTTTGATACCTTCGATATTATCTGTCTTTGAAATGCTTAGGGGCAGGGCTGATATTCCACTGGCAGTAATAATGAAATAATATTTATCCTCATTTATTTCAATTTGTGAACACGATACATCCTGGTGGTACTGGTGGTAGGACGTCTTGTGAGTACGCACGGGTAAGTACCACCACCCTGCCTATTTCTGCCGTAAAGCAGTAATGCGTTTCGGTTTGAAGGGTGGGGTAGACCTTAGAACTCATATCTCAAGGTGGTTGGCGGCATTTGCGTTGTAGATGTCTATGGGCTCCGGTAACCACTTAACGCCAGGCGGCCTGTGAGCTAGTCCATCCAACTATGCAATAAAAAAATAAAAATGTATATGTAAAGAAAAACCTTTATTGTCTAAAACTCTTTAGTTTTCTAAAAGGGATTTTTCTTGAATGTCATTCAGTGAAGTCTGTTGTAGTGTGCAGCTCACCTAACCTTATATTTGTAACTGCACACACTAAATTATGACATTATTACACGAATTGTCGACTTGAACAGTTCTCTTTTATTTTGCCTACATAACTCCAATACACTGTCATTCAGTAAAAACAAAAGTTCAGTTTGTTTAAAATATTAATTTTATTAGATTAAGGGCTTTAAATGTTGTTTTCTTATTATACATATAACAGAAAACTAATTAAACCTTTTATTGTTTATTGATTCTGAAGTATCCAATATCATAATATATTAAGACTAGCTGTATCCGTCCGCTTCGCTGGGCATTTAAAATTAACATTATTATTTCTCACCCCACAAAGATTCTTATAATTAAAGCCCCCGTAACTAATGTAGGGAGTCCAACACTCATATAAATATGAGCCTATCCATTAAGTACATGTGTTTTCTACATGGATACCAAGTTTCAAGTCAATCGGATGCATGGTTCAGCAGTTATAACGGAACATCCGCAAAAACCACTGTAGATTTATATATTAGTATAGACAACTAATATCCAAATTATGTATTTGATATGAGTTCATTCGTGGTTTGTAAACACAAAATATTGAATCACGCTATTGGGTGCAACTTATGAAATAACTTTTTTATTTTTTTATTGCTTAGATGGGCGGACGAGCTCACAGCCCACCTGGTGTTAAGTGGTTACTGGAGCCCATAGACATCTACAACGTAAATGCGCTACGCACCTTGAGATATAAGTTCTAAGGTCTCAGTATAGCTACAACGGCTGCCCCACCCTTCAAACCGAAACGCATTACTGCTTCACGGCAGAAATAGGCAGGGTGGTGGTACCTACCCGCGCGGACTCACAAGATGTCCTACCACCAGTAGTTACGCAAATTATAATTTTGCGAGTTTGATTTTTATTACACGATGTTATTCCTTCACCGTGGAAGTTAATCGTGAACATCTGTTGAGTACGTTTTCATTAGAGAAATTGGTACCCGCTGCGGGATTCTAACACCGGTGCATTGCTCGATACGAATGCACCGGACGTCTTATCCTTTAGGCCACAACGACTTGACTAGATCAATGTGGATCGACTGACTCAGTGATGCAGAAATTAGCGCCCCTGACTTTTGTACCGAGGGTCGTGGATTCATATTCCACTTCGAGCAAACATTCGTGTGATGAACAGATTCGTTTGGTCTTTGTCTGGGTGTTTATTATCTGTATGTATATATATATCTAAACGTATATAAGTATGTATGTCAGTCTCTTGTACCCATAACGCAGGTGATCCTTATTTGGTGCCGGATGACCATGCGTGATTCGTTTCCAGCTACATGTTATATGAGGCCGTCAGCGCAAAAGTGGCCTAACCCACAATTTTTCATAATCATGTTCATAATTATGTATATTGCAATTTATTTAATATATGTCGGCGCAAATATGACTATTTACCTACTGATCATCAACTAATTACTCTGTGATAAGAAATTGATGTTAAACAGTCCCTTTTATTGTAATTTCAATACTTTAAAATCTTGTAAACACGCTCACGTGTTTAATACTTGTAAACACGCTGACGTGTACGAAGTCCTATAAATACGGCCGTGCTGTCTAGCGTTTATTGATTCGTGTCCGAGCCGTTGTACTGTACGGATCTCTCTGTAAAGTTGTTACGCTTCTCGTGCAATATACGCAGTTCTCGTGAAGTTTTGTTTTGGAAGCCCAAACATGAGTCATCATCGAGAACTTAATGACCGTGACGTCAGCAATGCTGACGTCACACTTTTTAAAAACATTCCTTCAGCGTTTCTCCTCCGTCATATATAATAAATTTTGATGCAAAACCGGCCTATCCATTTTTTCACCTGAAAACTTAAACCTCATTGCTCCATAGTAACTATGGTAAGCTTAGGCCACTTTTGCGCTGACGGCCTCATCTATGGAATCTCGAAAAAAGTAGTATTAAGTTTAAGCAAATTTCTAGTTTATTTTATATCTGGATATATCTGGATTTTTTAATGAAAGCGCCAAAACCGTAATCGCATATTAACATCTGAAGAGAATAATCATTAGGTGGGTCCTGAGCCGTCTTTGAAATGGAAAGCGAATTTAAATAGAGTTTCGCAAACTTATCTTTGGCTATCGTTTAATCTTCGAGCTTCTGTATTTAGACTTAGGAATTACGAGGTTTTGTTTTCATCGTGTAATAAGTAAAACTTTAATTCCTTCACATAATCATTTACCGATGAACGAATACAATTATTTTAGTTCAATTTCCAATTCTCTAGTCCTTAAACCCCCATGACTCAAACGTGCGATTAGTTCTTTTACACACCAAAAGAATAAATAATCCTGTCAACTGGTCTTTATATTAATACATGAGGCAAAAATGTTGTACCCCTGTTTACGAAAAACTTTTGTTAATGTTTATAGTCTGTGGTCAAATTGAGACTAAGTTAATATGATTTGTCTATAGTTTAATTTTGGCGAAATCTGTGAATGGTGACTTTTTGGCGGGAACGCGAGGAGTGAATTGTGTGATTTGTTTTATTTTGTCTATTTAGTGTTTCTTCAGGTTTAAATGTGTAATAACGGTGGTTTATTAACTGTTTAATATCTGTGAATGTGCACAAATGTGCGAAAATGAAACAAAGCCGCTGGACGTAACTTCTCGGGATCCTCCAAAAAGTCCACTGAAAAACTCACAGTAAATGACCACCATGAGATTATATGATGATGACCAATGAGATTATATTTCATCCCAAATCATCTCATCTCATTTCATTTAATTTCATCACAGTTGATTAATATCTCAAATTAATCATCTTCACTTCATTTCATTTAATTTCACTTCATATTATAATTTTTCATAAAAATAAGAATATGTACAACTTAAAATAAGACCTGAATTAAATATCTTAGTTACCAGGTCATAAAATTCCTTAAAAAAAAGAAATCTGTGAATAATGAAGTATGTGACGATTATGAAGTCTTTGACAATAGAACTATAACAATGTTCCAACTTATAACTTCAATTAATTATTGTCGAATTTCAACTTCTGCGGGAACTCTAGTTTCTGTAAAAGCGTAAAAATTATTTATAAATCAATTTTAACGTTCCCACGTTGTTATGAGACACGTAGGGTTAGCCCTCTGTCTTTTCGACCCTCGTAAAATATTGTAACGAAGAATTATTTTCATCACTGACCCTTTGTTTTACGCTTATTAATGACAGGTCAATTAACCTGGTCCACAGTATAATTTCGCTCAGATAAATAAGTTTTTATTTTGATTGTTCGTTACAAAGGTATCTTTTTATTCGTTTTAAAGATACACATCGTTTTACAGACAAAGATAAAGATAAAGGCAAAGGCAAAGGCAAAGGCAAAGGCAAAGGCAAAGGCAAAGGCAAAGACAAAGACAAAGACAGCCTTTATTAACAATCTCATTTAAGTTATTATTTTTTTCATCTTATTTTATTAACTAGCGCGACATGGTATTAAAAATTTAATATTATTATGTACACTTATTATCTAGTTTTATTATTCGACACCGGTTTCTTGATCTTCTTATGGTACAGCATAAGCCTCACCACGGGTTCTCCCAATTAAGTGATGTCTATGACTAAGGTTCAAATCTCGCAGACCAATGCCCAGCCTTTTCTGCTGATTTCAAGTGTAGGACAGCCGTTATATAGTAACGTATAGTACAGTTCAATTGCGACATCCAGTTTCAGCGAGTAAGTGTCAATTTAGCAGTAAGCGGGATCATCTAACTAGACCAAAGTGCACTTAGGTACTGCTAGAATGATCGATCCCTTTGATTTCGCAAGTTTTGTATTTTTTTAACATGCTTATTATAATAGCAGCTTTCTGCTACTGCATACAAGCATATAAGCTGCTACGCATTCGTAGGACAGCTATGAGAACCAATGTCTCCATCCTCGAAGAGCTGAAGGTCACCAAGCGCCTGCTGACTATGTCCCAGGAAAGGATCCGGAGTTTGTTTGGGCACATAATGCGATCCTCATTGCACAGCCTGGAGAAGCTCATAATTCTCGGACAAATGGAGGGGAAGCGCCAGCTAGATGGGTGGACCAACTCAAGGAGGTGGCTGGAGGCCAGATACAGGGAGCGGTACATATGGCACAGAACCGGACCGAGTGGAGAAGATTGACATACAGTCACGATCCTCAGCATTGAGGGAACGACCAGAAAGAAGACTAATAATAGCCTTAGGCTAGGTCTTTCATCGTAATTTTCATCAACTTCAAGATTCCGGATCAAAGACTGATTGATGACTAAACAATAACTTTTACATTGCTTTAACCAAATTCGTCTGATTTCTATTTCGGCTTCGATATTCAAGTTTTGTGTACTACAGTTCTAAATTCACTTTATTTATACATCTGTCAAAAAATTACGCGAACAGTGAAATTTTACATCACTCAAAGTAGGTCAGCATTACGACCCTCGTACAAACATTTCTTTTTGAGCGAATTTCTTCCGGTTTTAATATTTTCCTCCTCAGGAGACAGCCGATGTAGCAATCGATTTTAATGACTCGGTGAGCACGGCATAAGTAAACAGAAATAAATCTGATGATTTTATGTATTCTTCCAATTTATATTTTTATTATGGTACTTTCTTCGGCTTTCCCGAGCCTTAGATATAATTATTTTAGAACTACATTTACGGCTTAATCTCGCATTTTTATTTTTATTATATTATTACCGACGTTCGGAATATTTCGCTGAGATATTATTAGTAATAAAAAATGGGGGATTAAACCATAAAAGTAAGTTTAATTAGATTTTTCATTACGATGAACTCACATTGCTCGTATGAATTTTGTTATAGCGATGGGAGATAGAAACCTGTAGACACAGTAGACGGAGTATCCCTCACCTAGAATATCTCTGGTCCTCGATAGGCTCCCAGATCTTAACATTCTGACTGTTTGGTGTCAGTCTAAATTAGCATCACGTCATCGCTTACTGGGACTGTCAGAAGACTAAGGGATTCACCGGGAGAATAGACAGCTGCGTTCCCTGAGTATTATACCAGAGTATTCCAATAGCCAAGCGATGGAAGAACTTGCCCACACCCCTGCCCAGCGTGGCAGGAAGATCACGCCCGGGCAGGGAGGTTACTTTCGAGACCCGTTCCGTGCCCCTGTAAGAGGGTACGACAACCCTTCTTGTGTTGTTCGAATCGGTACCACCGCCCTGCCTTTTCTGCTGAAAAGCCGTCATGCATTCCAGTTTGAAGGACAGCTTAACCCTTGAATAATATAATTGACACTTTGGACCGCATGTCGCGAAAAGTTCAAATGCTATTGACGTAATTGTTATTGACAGAACGTAAGGTTCTTTCGCTAATGAGACTTAATACATTTTCGATTCTATATCTGTGTAATAATAATCTCTATGTATAAAAATAAATTGCTGTTCGTTAGTCTCGCTAAAACTCGAGAACGGCTGGACCGGTTTGGCTAATTTTGGTCTTGAATTATTTGTGGAAGTCCAAAGAAGGTTTAAAAGGTAGATAAATATGAAAATGCATTTTGTTTTTCCTTTGATGTGTCCCCCGTCGGACGGATTCCTTTTGTTTGTTTTAAGTTTATTTTATACAAAAGTTTAGGTCTTTTATTTATCGATTGAGGCACTACGAAGTCTTCCAGGTCAGCTAGTAGATAATAAAATTGAAAAGTGTTAAATGTGTACAAGATTTCTTCAGATGCACCATGTAGTTATTTTTCTTTTCAATATTGTGTATGGTCGAGCTCACTAAACATGAACGCTGTCTTTAAATCTTTTTCAATTTTAAAACTAATACCATTATAAAGATATTATTATGACGCTTTGTTGTCGTGAATCGAAGGTAAAACACGAACTGTATTGTGGGTTGTTTAACCCCAGCTTGTAAATTTTATATGCGCTTAGATCGTCGCCGTCTGTAAAAGGCAATGCGACCAGACGTATGCTCTCGTTCAAAGAGTAGCCATTCTATTTTGGGAGAATCTTTGTTACTTTATTTTTTAAATATTTTTAGTTTATTAAAATTCTACGTGCAGTTCTAACAGTATATCCATTTCAGCCTTTATTAATCTTCTTTGTCTTCACCTTATCCCACTAGGTGGGGTCGGCACAGCTAATTTTCTATTCCATTCTCTTCTATCAGCCGCCATCTCAACACTCACTCCTCTCTCTCTCATATCGTCATTCACACACTCCATCCATGTCTTCACCTATCGACTTCTTCCCCCTCTATCTTGCACTACTATTTGCAAACATCTCCAAGTCACTTGCATCTCCTGTCTACGCATCACATGTCCATACTACGCTAACCGTAATAAATAGTATTTATTTCTTGATTGATAATTCAATTTATCTTTATCTAATTCAATCTAACGTTATATTCACGCTGTCGTATCTATCAGTTTGGTTAGTGGCAGTGCCGTATCGATTTTCGCGTCACTTCATTTGACAGACAATAAAAACGGAATTGATTTCCTCGCTAAATTAAGAAAAAACAGTCGTAACTAAGAAATTTATCGGAATCTTTCCGTACTACGAATGTACCCAAATAAAATCTTTGCAAAATTTCGGCAACATGTCGCATTCTTATCGCCCTCGCGATTAGTATTCGAAGCAACAATGCCAATATATTGTGACCAGTCTCGGCACCAATCAACCCTGAAACGAACTTATCCAATAACATGAAACGGCGTATTACGTGTAATCGATTTTGTAACGATCATTCCGAATCGTTTTAGTTTCTAATTGATTCTTCAAATAGAATTAACTTAGGTCTTCAGGACTGGTGAATTTGACAAAAAAACACTCGGCTAGTTTGGTATTATTTAAAATCTACAAAAAATTTAATAAAAATATTAATAATTTACTCTCGTTAGTGAACATATCTGTTTTTTTTTTATTAATTGCATTTTAGTACCATGTACGTATTTATTGTGAAATTCTAATAAAAATATTGATACACCATCCATTATCCATATGATTATTTCATCATTCGATGGAATAACATGCGACTTTTTTTGTCTCCCCTATTCTGTCAGCTTCAAAACGGAGAGAGTTATCAAAGATATAACAGCGTAACAGAAGCAATACTCGTGATAAATTGAGAAAATAGGACAAACTGTTGTGAGCAAGGTGCAAGATGTGTGCAAGGTGGTCGTGGCCTAACGGATAAGACGTCCGGTGCATTCATGTTNTTCATCATTTGATGGAATAACATGCGACTTTTTTTGTCTCCCCTATTCTGTCAGCTTCAAAACGGAGAGAGTTATCAAAGATATAACAGCGTAACAGAAGCAATACTCGTGATAAATTGAGAAAATAGGACAAACTGTTGTGAGCAAGGTGCAAGATGTGTGCAAGGTGGTCGTGGCCTAACGGATAAGACGTCCGGTGCATTCATGTTGAGCGATGCATCGGTGTTCGAATCTCAGGCGGGTACAATTTTTTCTAATGAAATACGTCCTCAACAAATGTTCACGATTGACTTCCGCGGTGAAGGAATAACATCGTGTAATAAAAATGAAACCCGCAAAATTATAATTTGCGTAATTACTGGTGTTAGGACCTCTTGTGAGTCCGCGCGGATGGGTACCACCACCCTGCCTATTTCTGCCGTGAAGCAGTAATGCGTTACGGTTTGAAGCGTGGGGCAGCCGTCGTAACTATACTTGAGACCTTAGAACTTATATATCAAGGAGGGTGGCGCATTTGCGTTGTGGATGTCTATGGGCTCCAGTAATCACTTAACACCAGGTGGGCTGTGAGCTCGTCCACCCATCTAACCAATAAAAAAAAAAAATAGAGCTACATCCAAGTGGATTGTAATTGGAATATACGCAATTAACTATAATTGAACAAAGTCAGAATGAATTTACTTTGGTCGAAATCGGACAAAGATTCGAAACGAAATTTGAAAAATTTGAAAATTCGAAAATTTCCAACTCTCAGCGCACCAATACGTTACGATACTCATCGTTCTGATAGCGCACGCCTTATCGATACATCGAGTTCTCGCGTGAACGATTTATCGTAAGGAAATCACGTAATACACCCGCCGCGGATACTATGATACTTATTCGTAACACGTAGCCTCCTCGATGGAAACCGTATCTGCGTTATTAATATCGGACCTTTATTTTTTCATTAAATCCTCGTACGTACGTACATACCCCCTGCTCCGTATTTATTTTTCTTATAATGGTTTTTATAAGAAAATTCGGACGCGTATCTATCTCGTTAGGTTGTTTTGATTTTCTCGTAGTCACGTGGTCGGTGTTGGATTTTCCGAGCTCCGTTCTTTAAAGATAATTGCTTTGCTCGCGTGTCATAAAATTGTCTTTTTCTTTGTTGCCTTTTTATATTCGTCTAGACGAGGAGACTAGGAATAATGACAACGTCAATGCCACTCCTTGACAAACGGTTTCAAAGCACCAATGCTCTCCTGCCTATTTCTGAAGCGAGGCAGTAATGCGTTTCGGTTTGAAGGGCGGGACAGCCGTCGTACTGTTGCAACTGAGACCCTAGAACTCTTGTCTCAAGGTGGGTGGCGGCATTTACTTTGTAGATGTCTATGGGCTTCGGTAACCACTTAACACCCATCTAAGCAATAAAAATAAAATGTATTCTACAAGACTGCGAGATCCAGCCTTCATACTGGAATAAATATCTATTTCACGGTCGACCTAAGTATTCATGCTTGTTCCTGCTTCAAACACAGTACATTTGACCTTTTTTTATTTATTGCTTAGATGGGTGGACGAGCTCACAGCCCAGCTGGTGTTAAATGGTTAGTGGAGCCCATAGACATTTACAACGTAAATGCGCCACCCACCTTGAGATATAATCTCTAAGGTCTCAGTATAGTTACAACGGCTGCCCCATCCTTCTAATCGAAACACATTACTGCTTCACGGCAGAAATAGGCAGGGCGGTGGTGCCTACCCGTGCGGACTCACAAAAGGTCCTACCACCAGTAATTACGCAAATTATAATTTTGCTGTTTTGATTTTTATTACACGATATTATTCCTTCACCGTGGAAGTCAATCGTAAACATTAAATTTGTTAAGTACGTATTTCATTAGAAAAATTCGTGCCTATCGTAAAATCGCACCTACACGTTACAGCTATACAAATTGAACACAGATTTCCACAAAACAAACAAACCGACATTAAGATCACACAAAAAGCCCATCAATAATACAAACTACAGATTCCTCGCCTTAGGATTTAATGAAACAACCGCATCAGCGCATCCTAAGCTAATATCAAACAATGACACAGCTCGAAAAGTATGCAAAAAATATATTGAAAAACAATCTTTAGGGCTTGGGAATAAGGATCGCGACAGTTTTGAAACGAGCTAAGCAAGTCTTTTCTCGTTTTCCAAGGTCTATTTCGGTTCACGCTTCGTTAAGCCCTGAGGCCACAGGTCGCGTACTCTCTGTACGTTTTTCGCGGCAGTCGTATATGCATTGCGTTTTCGACTTTATTGACGAATGAAAAGTTTTGACAATAGCCTTCTTTTTCTCTTAGTCGTATGCACTCTTGGCAGAGCGGTGGTGGTGCGCTTCACCAGACGTCACCATTCCTCGCCTAACGCGGCCCTTCTTGTGCACTCGTTGACGGGACCATTATTTAGTCGGTCCATCGTAACGGTGATCTGCCGCGCGGTCTTGTACCCTCAATCATGCCCTCCGCCACAAGGCGCTCAACTGAGCCGTCACCCCATCACGACACATCTCCGAAGAAAGTGAGAATACCACCCTGAACGATGGGGATAGATGCTGCTTGATACCGAGTTCCTGTAGAATTGACTAATTCGTTCTGAGCTCCGTCCATGATACTTGCACCATTCTTCTCAAGCACCACATTTCGAGAGCATCTATCCTCTTTTTTTCACTTTCTCTTAATGTCCACTGTGACAATAGCGTTGAGTCCGTTGATATGCAATCGGTAATGAAGTATGGCTTTAATGCTACTAATACTGAGGACTCAGAACTCAAGGAGGGTAGCGGCATTAACGTGGTTGATCTCTGTGGGCTCCGGTGACCACTTAACACCAGTTGTGCCGTGAGCTCGTCCATCCATCGCAGCAATTAAAAAAAATGCTAGTAATCATCCACAGAAGAAAATTCACGCACAGGAGAAAATTCAGAGAAAATATTATTCCTAAAATGTAATATTTTGTTTATTAACATATTTAAATTCAATACACTTTAAATGCGATATCTAATGACGATGATAATGATATCTATGATATCTATCTAATGACGACGATAAATATAGAAATTTCTTATTTAAGTTATGAAATCTTATAGAAATTTAAGATAATCATTTCATAATTCATTCTTGTCCACCTGATGGTTGTCTGGAAGAGATCGCTCTTAGTGATAAGACCGCCAATTGTACTTTTTTGTATTTAATGTATCGCACTGTTTATTTGTTTTTTTGGTGTACAATAAAGAATACTCTATCTCTCTCTCTCTCTCTCTCTCATAATACGTATGAAAACTACACAGTAAAATTGCATACAAACAATTTATTAATCGTATTTCAAAATTTCCGTCGCATTATGTCTATTGAGGTCTTTAAGAGCCGTCTTAAATTCCATTTGGTGCAAAATTAAGCGCGATTTTCTTCGGTAATACATAATATATTTTTTACATCTTTGAAAGGTAGCGGGAATTTGATTTGCCAAATGTGAGGCGCCGGTCCGGGCCGTAATTTACGTACGGTAGGATCCGACGGAGGAAATATGTACATACTTGCGTAATGACGAAAATTATTTCTTTAGTAACATGTGTGTGATGGTTTCGACTCTGTTTTCGTTATATTTTGCGTATCTAGTTAAGAAGTTGTTCTAATTTAAAAATCAACCGAGTAATTGATATTTTTAATCATAATAATTTTAAATTTTTGTTATGCACCGGCTGAAAAACATAGGATAGTAATTCTCATGACGGTTCCAAAAACGCCCACTAAATGCCCGTTAGCGATCGAATTACTTTCGTATAATACTCAGAGATTTCTGCTGCTGATTCTCTTTAAATCTCTTAAAACTTTTTACAATGCCCACGGAAAATAATATGGTGGTGCTATACTAGGCTTTAGCTCAGAAATGCCGAATTTCGAATTATCAACTGAATCCTTAATGATTACAAAACACTTCTTCCTTAATAAGTTTTCAGATATAGACCATTAGAAAATATCTTGGTTTAATTACTTCTCTGATCGTCCCTGTAATGAAAAGGGTAGGGAACGCATTAAGAGATTAATTCGAGAAAGAATCCCCGGGGACTTTTTGTATAGGAAATCTTATTTACTTCAAGTGAGTTCTTAGTTTGGCCGAAGGTGGAAGAAGATGGCGGTTAACTATTGAAACCGCTTAATCTGCTAACATAGACCGCCCGATAGTTCTAGGACTATAGACCGATAAGTGGGAATCTTTAGATAATAAACTAATTGTAATATACTTTATAAGTGAATACTATAAAAGATCATCATCATCGTCATGATCTGAGGTATTACAGCCGTGGCTGGGCCTCTAAGCCTTATCTAGTTAATCTTTCCGGCCCGATTTATTCATGGCTTTCCTTCTCCAATTTATCACCCATAAGTTTTTGGTATTCTGTTCCAACTGCATCCAATCATTTAAAACATTATTTGGAAATAACCAATACCCTTAAAATTAATTACTAGGATGAGAGAGCGTAATGCCGTTTGACGCCACAGCATATGTTTCGATTTTACTACCAAAGTCGCCTCCACAGATGTTTCACATCAAAAACATATTAGGAGGCATACACGAGTTGGGTATAAATGCGATTACTTTATCATTTACCAAGATTCCTGTAACTTGGACCCGAATTCGAGCACCGTATTAGATCACATCGCGCCGTCTCAGTTTCCTAGTTGCTTACTGAAACTGATCTAGAATTGTACTCGTTCAAAGACAGCCTTAAATTAGTTTTAAGAATTCAATGGTTTCTAGTTAAGCATCTTGAGGAAGAACCTTCGAACGCGTGAAAGTTGGGGATTCATACAATAGATGGTTTCACATTATCAGGTGATTTAAGATGAAAGAAAAATAAGCACTATTTTATCTTTCCATTACGTTTTCGGGCATTTTAAATATTATTATGCTTCCTTTAGAATATTCTATTTAATATGTGAACGCCTATTATTTACACGAGCTTTTCTCATCTTGATAGTTTCAATGAGCAAGAGTGTTCGCTTTTTTTTCAATTCAGCATTTCTTGGAATATAAACGTGTCAACAAGTGTAGAGAAAGGGAGCAAAATCTCAAAAGATTCCAGCAGAGGCTTCTTCTAAGAAGTTTTCAGAAATCACAAGAAATCCCCAATGAATCGGAGAAAATTATTGAACGTCCCATAAATGTGACGAGGTGTTTTTTTTTTCAGTTTTTTCCATTTTTAGGTTTTTTCGAACGTCAAAACGTTCCCGCCAAAAAATGAGTTAGCTCATGGGAGGTCTGTGTGAGGAAGGTGATCAAAAGCGAAATCGCTGAGACTTTTATAGGGTGATGGAGAGTCCTCTTACAGTGGCCGCCGCTAATTACTTATCCGACCGCGACGGGGCAACGCAAAGCTGCCATTGCCCGAAACATGTCTTGTCGGATCCCCCAGATTCACCGTCGTGCTTTTAGTCCTCTTAAGCATCGTCGATTACGACGAGGTCGCGCTTCCGATACGGCGATAGATTCTGCGATGAGTGCTCTGAGGAATTATTCGAGATGATACCATCATCTCGTTTTTATCATCGCACCGCTCGCCACCAGAGTAGAGTTTATCCGTACTACTCGGAGTCACTACGGTCATCCACAGAGCGTTTCCAGAGGTATTTTTTGCCACGTACCATACGGCTTTGGAATGAGCTCCCGTCCACGGTGTTTCCCGAGCGCTATGACATGTCCTTCTTCAAACGAGGCTTGTGGAGAGTATTAAGCGGTAGGCAGCGGCTTGGCTCTTCCCCTGGTATTGCTGAAGTCCATGGGCGACGGTAACCACTCACCATCAGCTATGCTCGTCTGCCTACAAGGGCAAAAAAGCTGAAATGGCCCAGCGAATAGGTAGGGAAAAAAGGTGGTGTAGTTCACGTGGCTTTGTAATATCATCGTACTTATTCCTGTTGAAATCCAACAACGAGCTTAGGTACACTAGCTACCAATGCAATTTGAACACAGCCTAACTAACTCCGAAGAGTTTGTAGACGAGTTTTTAAAGATTCCCCAGATGCGTCCGCAGTGATAACGCGCTAACGTACCGCCGGCCCTGGCGTGACATTAGCCTCTAACTTCAGCGCTGGGACGCATTCAGTGCCCGGAGTTAGTTTAATTCGAGTTTATTTAACTTACTTGATGAATACAACACGCTGTTTTAATGTATTTTTGCCATTGAGTTTTTATGTAAATTCCGCATACGGGACTGGATTGTGTTTATCTTTTTTTAGTATTTATGCGTAGACAATGCTTATGTCCTGTCAGGTGGCATCAAAACTATAACCTGAATGCTCAAAGACATTATACTCTGAAGCGGAGCACGTGCTTGCATCGTAACAAAATCCTTCTTCAAACGAGGCTTATGGAGAGTATTAAGCGGTAGGCAACGGCTTGGCTCTGCCCCTGGCATTGCTGAAGTCCATGGGCGACGGTAACCACTCACCATCAGGTGGGCCGTATGCCCGTCTGCCTACAAAGGCAATAAAAAAAAAAAAAAACTTCTTAACTGACTTTAAGAGGAGGTTTTCAATTCTGGAGAATATTTCATCATATCTATAAACTAGAACTCCTTCTTGGCGAAATGTTATCTACCGGCGTGGGCTTATTATGTGCCTTAAAATAAAAAAATAATTAAAATTAAAATTAGTGATTTACGAAAAGTATTATGATTTTTTTTTTATTGCTTAGATGGATGGACGAGCTCACAGCACACCTGGTGTTAAGTGGTTACTGGAGCCCATGGACATCTACAACGTAAATGCGCCACCCATCTTGAGATATAAGTTCTAAGGTCTCAGTATAGTGACAACGGCTGCTCCACCCTTCAAACCGAAACGCATTACTGCTTCACGGCAGAAATAGGCAGGACGTTGGTACCTACCCGCGCGGACTCACAAGAGGTCCTACCACCAGTAAAATGTATATTTGTTTAAGCAGATATACTCGTAGTCTACTTGAAAGCGTTTATTGTTCGTTCAATAAAATCCCTAGACAAACAACACAGTCTCAGCTAAACCAAACTGTTTTTGAAACAAATCCACAGGGGAGCAATAGAAATATATGTTATGGAATCTTTGCCCTCACTTTAGTGTCACTGGAAGAGGTCAATCACCGAATCCTGTTATTCTCTAGACACTGGCCTGTGAGACTTAGTAATTTCTAAACTGGAGCAATACGAATATAAATTACGTGTGTTTGACAGTGGCACACCTATCACGGTTCCTGTAAGAATGGCTTAATCATCATCCTTTAGTAATATTCATGTAAAAGATCTTCCAGGATATTGGTATGTGAAGAGTCACATACCAGTATCACCTGTAGTATCACCATTTACCTGTAAGTATCCTGTAGTATCACCATTTACTGGTGGTAGGACCTTTTGTGAGTCCGCGCGGGTAGGTACCACCACCCTGCCTATTTCTGCCGTGAAGCAGTATTGCGTTTCGGTTTGAAGGCCCACCCTTGTAACTATACTGAGATCTTAGAACTTATATCTTAAGGTACGTGGCGCCTTTACGTTGTAGATGTCTATGGGCTCCAGTAACCACTTAACACCTAGTGGGCTGTGAGCTCGTCCACGCATCTAAGCAATAAAAAAAAGTCACTGATCAGAGTCACTCCTAATTACTGTCATACTCCAGTGACTCAGCTATAATAACAGTATTCTTTTGTCGCTGACTTTCTCCCTCAAAGTCTTTCTGACTCCATCTATAATTTCCTCATAAATTTACTAGTGGTAGTAAGTACACATGTTAAAGTTTCGCTATCCTGTTTCTACCATGAAATATCCGTGTGAAAGTTGGGGATTCATACAATCGATGGTTTCATATTATCAGGTGATTTAAGATTAAAGAAAAAATAAGCACTATTTTATCTTTCCATTACGTTTTCAGGCATTTTAAATATTATTATGCTTCGTTTAGAAATATTATATTATATTTAATTTGTGAGAGAGAGAAAGAGAAAATATCACAAGAGAATTATCACAAGAGAAAATATCTCTCTCTATCTTTGTAATTATTTTATTTCATACAACAACTAACGTATTTATATTTGTAAAATAGGAACAATTAAATAATAGACACATTTTGAAACATAATACTTTCTAAGACTTTTCCGGACTAAATACTATTGCCCTACGAGGCTATAATAGACTCAATCGAACGTATTGGCTGATTCCCAGAAGCTCTGACGATGACAGTGATAAAAAACCACCACACAAATATTTTACCTCTTTGTTAGTCGAATATTGTAAAGCTCTTTATTGTGTCACTTTGAATACATGAAAGCTGATAGCCTTGAGAGGCTATTTCAGCGTAACCTTAACTAGTAGGTGAGCTCACGGGGCTCAAACCTGACGACGTTGCTAACACGAACCCTAGCAAGAGTCGTGCTTCGCAGAATCTACCACCGTGTCGGAAACGCGACCCACTGAAAAGATCCGGCGAGAAACTCAGTGGGCTGTGTCTGTGGGTTAATTTACTCGTCGAGCCCTTCGCAAGGGTTCGACGAGAACGATGACCGGTGCTTGAGGTACCTAAAAGCACCGTTAGTGGATCGGGAGGATCCGAAATGACGTGTTTTGGGCGACGTGGACTGCTTTCCATTCTGTCCGCAGCATCGGGAATGATACACTAGCAATGGTACTAGTATGGTACTAGTTTCCAGATTTGATTTTTCGATGCGTTCGTAAGCACTAAGTTACAATATAAATGTCGAATTTCATTGTTGTCCATTAATCTACTTATATCTCTTCTTTCGTATTGTATTGAGCTGTTTATATTCATGACCATTTGAAAGACCTGATTCGAAGTAGTTTTTGCATTTCATCTAGAACAGCACGCGAGTGTTATCGTCTTGGGGCATTCAATGGAAACTTCTATTACAGTGTCACTTATGGCGCACAGCTATTGGAGCCATTATGACTCAAACAATTACGAAAGTTGAGTTTTATTGAAATATCCTTTCACAACTCCTATGAAATTTTTGGAGATGAAGAATAAGACAATTACTGAGAATAACACAATCTCTTCTTTTAAAAGAGCCACATCTCTTCTTTTAAAAACTCCCATTCACAGCTCTAGTCGCTATAGTGGCTCTTTCACAATACAAGCAGTGCGATTATGGAATTCTCTCCCTCAACCTATTCGTGCTAGTTCCTCTAGAAGTTTTTAAGAGTCAAATGAAGAAACATTTCCTGTCACTTTAATTGTATTTAAGTTATTATTTTATGTATGTTTATTTATATGTATTTTTCATTTTATATTAGTTTTTTTTTTTTTTTTAGAGCTTAGTTTAAAATCATGCTTTAATAGCTTTTATATTGTACACTATTCCCCTCTTATACATCGTATTTCACTCTGCTATTGGTTTGCTGGAAGAAAACTCATGAATGAGTTAAGCTCGCCTTTGTACATAGTATTTAGACATTATTTAAATCTGTTTTTTATTGTATTTTCTTTGTGTGTACAATAAGTATAAATAAATAAAAAACACAATTAATATTTGAGATGAAGAAATAAAAATAAAAATTTAGGAACATAATTTGCAACATGCCTTCAATAAAAACACCTTAGTGATTAACTGCCTATTTCTAAAGCTATAAAGAAACATCCGATGTCAGATATTGTAGTTAAACGTGAAAATGCAAATCATTGTGCAGATTATCTTATTTACTAAAGTTTTATCTCGATAAAATTTATCTCTATCTTTATCTCGTTTTCGATTTTTTCTAATGAAATACGTACTTGATAAATGTTCACGGTTGACTTCCACGGTGAAGGAATAACATCATGTAATAAAAATCAAACCCGCAAAATTATAATTTGCGTAATTACTGGTGGTAGGACCTCTTGTAGGTCCGCACGGGTAGGTACCACCACCTATTTCTGCCGTGAAGCAGTAATGCGTTTCGGTTTGAAGGGTGGGGCAGCGGTTGTAACTATACTGAGCCCTTAGAACTTATATCTCAAAGTGGGTGGCGCATTTACGTTGTAGATGTCTATGGGCTCCAGTAATCACTTAACACCATGTGAGCTATGAGCTCCTTCACCCATCTAAGCAATAAAAAAGGCGATATTTTTAACTAATATGCAGGTTTATGTTGTATAGGGTATCGTGTGTCAGTAATATCGCATCCCTCGCTGGAAGCAGTCTATCCTGAGAGTGGTCCCGCCCACGCAGCGTTGCGCGGCGGCCGACCCGTTGCTCTACAAGGGTTTTTGTCTGCTCAAAGCAACGAGGAAATCTGCACATTTCCGTACCGCATTTTTTGTTTCTACCCTCGGTTTTTCATGTCAACGTTGACAGCTTCTTTGGTTAATTAGTTGGTTTTTAAAGGTCTTATTTTGCTGCAGCTCCGTATTTTTCGTTATTAACTAAGTAGGAACGGTTTTTAATAGATTTATTTAGTATAAAGTAAGCGTGTATGAAATTATGTATGTATATTACGGCGATTCAAAATTTAGTTGATAATTTACATAAATTTTTGTATATATATTCGTTATATTATAAATTATCGTTTCTATGAAAAACAAATAGAGCAATCAGGTCGCTTTATTTAGTTTGTCTAATTATATAAACTATGTAGCGGAATACATAAGTTCCAATTCGTCCTGTTGAATTGCCTTGGCCAGATTAAAGACCTTCTGTTAGATATATTCTGACTTCATTAAATTGCATGAAAATATCCCTTATCTTAACTCAATGACTCCCAATTAACTATAGATAATATAATTTAATCAATAACCACGCCTTGTTACACTCAATTTTAATTAAGCATAGCTCGTCATCATTATACCGATAAAAGCATGATGTCACACGCTCAAATCGCCCATCAAAGCTCAGCCCTTTTTCGAAGCTCCCTACAGTTGAAGATACTCAATTAAGACATCAAACACTTAGCTGGAAGGGGTGGGCATTCTCGCGTAAAATTGGAAACACCCGCAGTTCCAGATTAGGGGATTGTCAGCTAAACCGTAGCGAAACCGGAAAAGGATATAGCTGACCTTAGAATTCTGTTACATTGAGTGTAATCAATAAGGCGCCGGTAGGGGCTTATTCCTTTTATGGTTACAAGTACGGACGTGGAAATTAAAGCTGATCAAATAGCTGATTTAATCTTTGAAAGAAAACGAGGATATGGGTTACACATTGTGTGGTTCTCATCACTCATAGACATTAGCATTGTTAGTTTATTTTCGTTCGTAACATTGTTATTATTCGAAATTTGAATGTTGTGATAGCTATATTCTATTTCTTAATAACTATTGATTATTATTTAATATCGGGGATCTGCTGGATATTAGCTGCGCAGGAAAGATCTTTGTGTCGAGGCTTGGGAGAGGCTTATTATTATTAATTATTAAATTATTTATTTCAGATAATGATCCATATAAATGTTAGTAACAGTTATTTCTTAAAAATAAGTTAGTAAGGACACAGTAATAAAAGAAAACAACAACATTCATACTACATACGATTGCAATAGCGGCATTACGAGAAAATTTTGTGTACCTCTCTGCAATGATTCAGAAAAGGTCCATCTAATCTAGAGAATATCATGGCCAGTAGACGTCTGTGGGCTGATAGAATAGAATAGAAATTCGTTAATAAACCATAAAAGTATTTTTAGTTTTTAAATATTCTAATTGTCTATACACTTTAAGATGCGTTTCGAAATTGCATTGAAAAGTCTTTGGGGCATAAGTCTTCGTTAATATTTAAAAGCATTCCCCCTGTAGTTGCATCTAGCCACTCTGAACTACAGTCACGCTTCATTTGTATTCGGGGATGTTACAAAGACGAACCAGGGAGACTGGAAGCCACTCGTGCATTCCTTTTGGCTCCAAGTTTATTAGTTTCACAGCAATATTAAACTATACAATCTTTATTTTGAAAATAAATGGGATTTATTTTGAGTGCCGTGCAGAATTTTCTTTCGTGTATCTACAAGTAATCGTATTAAATTCGATGGTAGCTAATACTCAATTGAAAAAAAAAAAACACGTGTGGCAGTCGGGGACTGCCGCGGTAAAGCTATTGCATAGCATTTTTATCAACTTGTGCAATTATAATTAGACAATTATAATTTAATATTAAAACAATAATAAAATAAGACCACGCTATATTTATAAACATTAACAAAAGCAAAATATTAACTGTCCCCTTCATACTCATAGGCTAGACCGCACGCGAGAGAGATGAGCAGACTTTTCATGATGCGCATGCAGTGTGACGTCACGCCGCGCGCTTATTCACAAACACTACAAAGGGCAACGTGTGAATGTGTTAAACGCGAGCTACATGGTAGGCGGAATGGGGGTGTTAGGTTTTATTTTCGTTACGGAATTTCGTGATTCGGTTGCCGCGCTTAAGCCCACGATAAAAGCTATGCAATGGCTTAAAAATAGATAAATGTCTATCTGCATTTTAGATACTAAATATTTGATATGAAAAGTTAGTAGACCTATTGCCATATTGCCGTCTATTTTATGATTTTCCTAAAGCATTCTGTTATATCAGATTTCCGTAAACTATCAATGTGAATCTATGTACATATTACTATTATTATTTTTTCAAATAATACTTTTCTTTACTTCTATTTATTTAAATTTTTAAATCTGAAGAAGTAAGGTTCGATATTCGAATTTAATCTCAATGAGAGTAGATATATCTCTAAAAGCTTTTAGATAAATATAATTGTTGCATATAATATAATTATGTATTATAATGTATATCGTAAAATATATTGTCGAATTTATTAACAGCATACTGTCGTACTGTATTACTGTTAACGAGAGGCGACAACGAGACGCAACCCACAAACGTGATTAATGTACTCAATATTTATCTAAGCTCGATCACCCTATGCTGACGATGTTTTTTTTTTTTTTTTTCATTTACATCAATCAGATTTTGCATCCATATTACACTCATTAACATTTCATTTATACTAGAATGAAATAAAAATAAAAACTTCAGAGGTGTCAAGGGACACCCGGATGGAACGAAGTTCCTTTCGATTAATTAGTGAAGGAATTGTAATTTTTTTTTAAGTTATAATAATAAATTACGGCATTATGAAGAAGAAAAAAACAATACTATGAACTAAATTACTATTGTTGAAACGCTATCTCGAGAAACTGTACTCATTACGCGGACCAATCGGATACGAGCAATGTCACGCGATAAGCGCCTACACGTTGATTGGTCAGAATGACGGATCTAAAAAGTGTTGTGACAACTTTTCGTAAGAATTTTTTCCGTCTAGCCCCCTTTCACAACGCGCGATAAGGAACTTCGTTCCAATAACTACAATCTCGGCCTAAAACAAAATCAATAATTATAATAATTAAAACAAAATATCAAATAATAATAATAATAATAAAACACAAACTCAAAATTTACATCAAAACTACCTTAGCCTAAAGGCTGGTTTGGATCCAGAGTGCTCAACATGCACACGTGTCCAGTGTTGCATTATTGGGCAGTCCAGATCCATCCGTGAGGCGAACAGCCGTAGGTAGCTGTTGCGACTGACCCGCACGCGGCGAATCAGGGAGGCAATTCGTTTGCGAATGATTGCTGCGAAGCTATCTATTCGCGCATCCGCACACATCCCCGACGCACCGCAGTGATGCGGCAGCTACATCAGCGCTCTGAAAGCGTTATTATACTGGACACGCAGGGTGTTGTAGGATTTCTTGGTATACTTAACCCATAGGCTGCACGTGTAGAAAGACTGGCAGTATGCTCTGAAAAGAGTAGCGTTCACCTCTACAGTACATGATGACGATGGTTTTAACAATTGTGACTTCTCCGACATGTAAACACAATAAATATCGCATGATATTCCAATAACAAAACAGTAATAGCATTGAATAAGTAGGTATATACACTACGAAAAGCAAATAAGTTTTTGTTTCACAAACAAAAAATACATTACAAATCAAAGTAAACAAAAAGGCTCTAGGAAAAATAACATAAGCCTCATGACAAAATAGGATACGTAAATCCTTTTGTCTCCGAATTAAACGTTAGGAATGGACAGGGATGAGGCCGTGGGGTTGACAGGTGTATGCTAACGCTTTGCAATAGAATTTAATGCAGTTGTTTTCTAAAAGGAAAATTTCATAAAGGGTATCAACGCCATTGTACTTTGTTTAGCTCGAAGCCACCATTGTGTCGCTAATTACGATTAAAACGTTTTTTTTTTTTATATAAATCCTTTCTCCTGTTTTAGACGGTAGAGATATTTCCTAGAAACTATTTTAAAGTGGTTTAAAGGTGGGTGGCGCATTTATGTTGTAGATGTCTATGGGCTCCAGTAACCACTTAACACCAGGTGGGCTGTGAGCTCGTCCACTCATCTAAGCAATAAAAAAAAGCAAGTATAAATTTTAGCCATACATAGTTCAGCATTAGGTACATAATGTGTTAAAATGATAATTCTTAATTTTTTAAGTCAATCTGTTTGGCAGTTATATCCTTTCCCAAATGGCTTTGAGAATATCAAAGATTCATTCAAAACACAATATTTTTTTTAACTTTTTTTTGCTATAAAATTTGTCCAACATTTGTATTTAACACGAGAAAAAACTTATCGAGACACGATTTCCATAAGTTATCTGTAATCTCTTAGCTCTGGCAACTATAAGGGTAGTTTCAGTGACGTATGGTCATCAGATAAACTCAGTTTATGACCCCGTTATGAGGTTAAGTTGTCGTCTACAGATTGGATTGGCGTGTTTATGACGCTTTTGTTTTTTTTTCTGAGCAGTGATAAAGAGAATATATGTTTTGTTCCAAAAGCTTTATAGTCTGTTTTGATTGGTTTTAATGTGCCAGTGTGTGGTGTTTGTTTTAGTGTTGAATAAATAAGAATTTTATGGAGTTGAATGGTGTTGATTCTGTTTATAGACTACAATTATTTGGTTGTGTTAATGTTTTATTAATTTTATGGAACAAGCATTAAATTAATAGGTATGATAGCAAACATACGTCCGGAGTAGATTTATTAACATATAGGTCACATTTTCAACAATGCATAAGGAAAAATAAAGTTTATATCTTAGACTAATTTACAAAGCAAATTAACCAAAAGTATTTCTTTCTGACTTTAGTAAAACCTCATTTGCCTGTCTTTAATGAAAGGTACTGGCAAAGCGCTGGCGTCTTGCATAGATAATACAGGAACAGTTATTAAAAAGATACAAACATTTGGATATTGAAAAGAAGGTTTGGTTCTCTGGAGCGTAAAGTGACATCTGACAATTGAATTCCAGACCATTTTGAACATTTAGATCGTTAGCAAATACGATGCCGGTTAATACGAATTAACAGGTAGCTAATGCTGAATTAAAGAAATTAGAACATCAGTTTGCCGTTTCGGCTGAAAGAATGGTCTTCTAGTAATTAAGTGATGAGAGAGGGGCCATAAAAAGATAAAAAGAGATTATGAGAGAGGAGTCAGACTAGCCTAAGGCCACAAGGTACAGCAACCACACTCACTGAAAAAAAAAAGCATGTTGGACTTATAAACACCGAACACTCGGTACTATTCAGTTATCGCTAGAAAGTCTCCATATTGTACTGTGAGGTTTTATTACGCGTTCTCCTCCGGAAACCTCATCTGAGCGGTCACTAAAACATTACTTATAATTACATGTTTATTCGCGTCAGCGACCGCGGTGGATAGCTGCACGTTGACCACTAACTGACTAACGTATGCTGCTCATTACTATATGCACAATAACTGCATAGTAAGCTAAGCGGGGCGGGGTACGATTCCCCTACAGTACTATTGATACTTCCGCATACATTTCGCTGTAGTATAACTAACTAAAAAATAGAAACTGAACACACATTTTTCGAAAAGACTCACATACTACGAATATTGTACTATGCCATAAAACTTTATTGTAGTGCCAACAACTCTAATGGCTTGAAATCGATTAGATAAACATTGAACAAGGACATATAAATATACTCGTAATAAGTATACAGATAATTTATCTGTTAAATAGTAAAAATAAATACTTAAATATGTCCGTGCGCAAAGCCAAATAAAATTATGTCAAAGCCTTCTCAAGTGATCCCTCAAAAACTTAACCACATTAACATAATATATGCAAGTGATTCAAATAGTGACGTATGTTTCCTACAACAGATTAGACTTATTTAACACTTTCAATAAATAATCTGTTCAGAACTAATTGAGCTATGAGCATTTGAATTTCATTCTAGATAGCGACCATGCTACATGATGACGTCAATTTTAACATGTATTGTACGTGTTTTACTTCAGAGCATCCTACGTCAGCATTCTACCACAATAACTGCCAACAACTTAAGAGACCTCAAAAGCTTACTAATCGGCTTAAACATTTTTTTTTACGCACACATCTATACATATCTATCTTCTTCGCCAAGTCTGTCAGCAAATTTTAATTAGCATGACATCAGTTTCAACAGCTTTCCCAATGCAAGGACATTGCTGTTCTCAATATTAAGAATCGTGAACTCCATGTAGCACTTTTCTGTTGATGGACGGTTTTATTATTATTATTTTATTACTTAAATGCGTGGACGAGCTCACAGCCCACCTGGTGCTCGCATTAAGTCTGCCCCTTCCAACACTACATGACGATCACAACCACTCTGCCAAGAGTGACACGATTGAGAAGAAGAAGAAGATACTTGAGAGATGAGAAAACATGGGATGGAGAGGCATGCGATCGAAGCCTCAAATTTTTTTTATTGCTTAGATAGCAGAAAGAGCTCACGACCCACCTGGTGCTAAGCGGTTACTGAAGCCCATAGACATCTACAACGTAAATGCGTCACCCACCTTGAGATACAAGTTCTAAGGTCTCGAGTATAGTTACAACGGCTGCCCCACCCTTAAACCCGAAACGCATTACTGCTTCACGGCAGAAACAAGCGGGATGGTGGTACAAGCAGTAATTACGTAAATTATAATACGATTTATTCGGATATTCGCATAGGACTTCGAACCTGAATCTATTCTCTTCCACATTCCCAGTCAGGAACAAGCCAATTCTGTACCCGACAATTCTATAACAAGTGAGGAATATGATAAAGTAGTCTCGGGGTAAAATTTATCAGATTACGTCAATGGTCCAACGAACCGGCTACGTAACGACTTGAAGACGATCGAAGGGACAACGTGTGATGTAGGCACGTCTCGTCCCTTCCTTAATGGCGGAGAAGTAAGGTAAGGCTGCCGAAAATGGATTATCGATGTCATTACATATTTTTTGGCGCTTTTGATTTTGTTTACGTTTATAACGAAATTTTACAGAATACTTCCTATTTTTTTTTTTTCGATTAACTTGACTTTGGAACAGAATAGAGGCACTTTTCCGGTAATACAGAGCCAATCCGAAGTCTTAAGTGTTAGACAGCCTTATTATATATACCCTATAGTTGAAATTTCAATAAAATATTATTTACAGATAGCGGCATTTAGGTTATGTTCATAAGCAACTATAGCCACTCACCATCAAGAAGACCGTAAATATCGATAGCAATAAAAAGAAATACTCCATCGTAAGAGTCATTCGTCAATTATTCCAGGACTTAAACTCTTGTATATAACATCTCGCACACTGTAATCCTCACCATTAATGACATAATATATCAATGTTTTTAAGACAAACCGTTCAATAATTTATAATAAAAGAAAAAAAAAAATTGCTTAGATGGGTGGACTAGCTCACAGCCAACCTGGTGTTATGTGTTCACTGTAGCCCATAGATATCTACAACGTAAAAACCGCCACCCACCTTGAGATATGAGTTCTAAGGTCTCAGTATAGTTACAACGGCTGCCCCCACCCGTCAAACCGAAACGCATTACTGCTTCACGGCAGAAATAGGTAGGGTTGTGGGACCCACCCATGCGAACAATGGTTTTATTTTTAAGAACGAATACAGCATTTGGACTTTTAAAGGTCACACCAAAATCACCCTACTGTAATTGCTGCTAAAAGTTTGCGAGCCGCCTATTGTGTTGAAGTAATCGAACTTTAAAAGTTTTAATAATATTTTTACGTAGGTATAATTAACGCCATCTATTATCAAATAGCAGAAACACATATCGAAACGACTCGACCTATCGGGACTGTTCTCGATAATTGTAGTCTTGTGGTGTCGACTATAACAGCGTTGCAGAGATGACATGAAAGCAGTTAGTAATCGGTTCTACTCGAAGCGAAACAGCGAACGATCACCTGAAGCGAAGCGGAAGAAGTGAATTACAATTTGCATAGTCTGTGATTTAAGTGTTAAATAGAGTGTCAATTTGTACTTCGGTGAAAGTTTTATTTTTCCCGAGCTCCAGCGCGTAGCAATACTATGATAATAAATCACGCGTTACAGTTTGAAGGGTGCGATAGTCAATGCAATTAAAACTTCGATGTTGTACCTTAAATTCGGTGAAATCTAACACGTCTAACACGAAATATAACACAACAAGGCATGTTCATAGGTTGTATGTATGAGTGAAACCATCAGATATATTCGATTTCGCAGACAAAACCGCATACCTATCTACGTTTGTTTATTTTTAGTTTAAGTTTTTCATTTCGTCGAGTTTCAATTCATGACGATGGTGCAAAAGTTTTCACTACAAAATAGCATTGAAGCCCATTCTGGACCAGTTGAGGTCGATGGAACTATAAGATTAATTTGGCTTAGAATCTCTGCACCTATCTCTCCCGTGGATATCGTGGATGTCATGGGAAAATGGACAGCAGCGCTCTCTGAGTCTTAGACAAATATACTACGATCGCCAAACGGTATAATGAAAAATTCAATAATAATCAAAGCATTAAATCTCATTAATAGGTACAAAACAACAAAATCGGTTAGTAAGCTGCGGACGAAATTTTCTCTCAAATGATAAATAACTGAAAAGTCCGTTCAGTACTATTTTGACTTTGTCTATTTATGTACAGGTAACTGTATAAAAGAGCAAGGCTTTTAAAAGTTTGTTTTCTTCATTAATTAAATCCAAAATTTCCATGAAAAGAACACTGTGAGACACTTGTACCAAATACACGATGATTTATTTACAAAGGGTCGCAGACAGGGAATGCATGAGGAGAACCCGAAAACCGGTCTCCATATCCAGCGATGGACAGCTGTGGGCTGATTAAGTTGTATCAAAGAACAAATGTAAGAGATTTATAACAAAAAACTTCAAGATCGAAATGTATTTCATCTCTCAATTCATTCCATTCCCAATTTATTGTAAGCATACACATAATATATTCGAGCAGAAAAGTATTTGTATCGAATTTTATAAACAGTTTTATTTAACGCTTTGATCCTACGTAAATGAAAGAGACCAGCCTCCGCAGCAGCACGCCTCACTCGTTTCTTAGCAATGTCCCTTTAGCTAATCTCAAAGAGAAAGAAAAAATCTCGAAATTACCATACAGAACGCCAGTAAAATTGGAACGCGATCTGGCACCGCCGACGCTCACGATTCAACGACGTAACGGGTTTTATTTTCCGGAAAATTGGCAAGTCATAATAATACGCTGAGTCATAAATAAGGATCGACATTGGCCCTCTCAAGGATTTCTTTTCCGCTACATTTCACTCTTGCTCCTGGCAGGCTGTGGGCGCGGTGCAGTGCTCGTAGCGACAATTAATTAACCACAATTAGTTAATAACATACGGTTACGTGCTGGGGTTCGTGATAAATAAAAATTCTACTGAAAATTTTTTTTTATTTTTTTATTTCTCAGATGAGTGGACGAGCTCACAGCCTAACAGCTTAACCTGGTGTTAAGTGGTTACTGGAGCCGATAAACATCTACAACGTAAATGCGCCACCCACCTTGAAATATAAGTTCTAAGGTCTCAAGTATAGTTACATTATTCTGTCACAGTTAAGCTGTATTCAACACTTAGAACACTCACAGGACACTTTATAACTGGTAGTTCACTTCTTCCGCTTCGTTCCAGTGATCCGTTCGCTGTTTCGCTTCGAGTAGATCTGATTACTGACTGACTTTGTGCTATCTCTGCAATGCTTTTATAGTCGATACGAGATCCCTAGATTTATCGAGAAAATTCTGGACAAGTCGAGTAGTCGATGTGTGTTTCCGCTGTCTGACAATAGATAGCGTTGTACTTCTCGATTGTTACGGCGTTACTAGTTCCTTTGATATTCGTTTCAGCTATTTGGCGATAGATGCCGTTTCTCTTACCGGCGTAGCAACACAAACCGTTTTTAAAATGTCAACTTTGACTTCGTGCACGCGAATGGGTTTTTACAACTACCCAACATAAATACCTCTGTAGCTAAGTTTCCTTTTCTCAGAACACATGTTTTAATGATTTGCAGCTACAATAAAAAAGCATTATTTAGGTCAATGCTGAGATATCGGCCTTATCGGACCTACATACACACATTCTTTCTTCTACTGCTCCCTATTGACGACGTGAACTAAATACGTAACTCAAACGTCAAATCACTTCCACGGTGAAGAATGATCTTGTTATATAAACTTTTGACAAGTTGCATTACATTCTCTCTCTCGCAATTATGGATATATTTGAGGAATATTTCCAACCGTAGACTCAAATTAAAAATTATGAACATTACTTTAATCTCGAAAACAACCAATATTGCAAACTTAAAGAAATATGCATAATATTTTTTTGTCACGGATTTCAATTAAAAAAAATAAAACATTAACAAAAACGAGAATAACAGAAAACAAAATATAAATTCATGGAAAATTGAAGGACTATTTTTTTTTTTATTGCTCAGATGGGTGGTTGAGCTCACAGCCCATCTGATGTTAAGTGGTTACTGGAGCCCATAGACATCTACAACGTAAGTGCGCTAACCACCTTGAGATATAAGCTCTAAGGTCTCAGTATAGTTACAACGGCTGCCCCACCCTTCAAACCGAAACGCATTACTGCTTCACGGCAGAAAATAGGCGGGGTGGTGGTACCTACCCGTGCGGACTCACAAGAGGTCCTACCATCAGTAATTACTCAAATTTTAATAAAAATCAAACCCGCAAAGTGTTTGATTTTTATTACACGATGTTATTCCTTCACCGTGGAAGTCAATCGTGAACATTTGTTGAGTACGTATTTCATTAGAAAAATTGGTACCCGCCTGCGGGATTCGAACACCGGTGCATCGCTAAATGCGAATGCACCGGAGGTCTTATCCTTTAGGCCACGACGACTTCAAAAATTGGCAAAAATCACTAGAAAAATTGGCACCCACCTGCGGTACTAGTGCGAAACTAAACCTTATTTAACCATAATATGACAATTTTGCTTATGACATTCGACATTTTCAAAATCGCTTCTCCTTAAACAACAAGTTGCGCCCGAACCGTGACATTTGCTCTCTACTATTGGTAACATATTTTATATGCTGTTTGTGTGTCGCATAGGGGTTCAACAACATTGTCAACTGTTAAGCTTTCGTCTCATCTATTCCATCCTTGTTGCGCAACAGAATTTATATCTTTATGGAACTCGAGCCATCTGGTCTGAAAACGGGGATATTTTTAACTACAACGCGGTAGTGGAGCTGAGCCCTACTTTCAGTAAAATAGGAGGAAATCAACCACGGAGGGAGGACAAATTTCTGAAGGAGAACATTAAGAGAAAGAAGATATTGCAAGCACAGGTGAGATTTTCGGTAGGCAGCGGCTTGGCTCTGCCCCTGGCATTGCTGAAGTCCATGGGCGACGGTAACCACTCACCATCAGGTGGGCCGTATGCCCGTCTGCCTACAAAGGCAATAAAAAAAATATATAAAAAATAAGATAAGGAATAAAGCAACAATACCTGAAATAAGCCGGGTTCGCTAACCTACCTTGCTGTCAATGGCCGAATATGCTAATCAGTCTAATATAAAATTCCCTTTTTTCAATAATACTTCATTAAAATTCCATTGGCGCACCGTTAACGTATTCCTCAGCGTTGCTTTACATTTTGTCTTATGTGTCGAGTACTGGTTGCTACTTAGATACTTGTTCATCTACAAGCATTAACAGATCTAAAGCACATTCATTACAATCATATCAATAATTAAAATCAAGCATTGAAAACTAATCGAGGCTTTAACAATGCCAAACGCCCTAATAACGCAAGTTCCGGTTACAAACTAACACACCAGCGTTATCTAACGGCCGATCGCCAAAATATCTTAGTCCGGAATTGTAGGCTCGTTACTAGGGCCCTTTGTTTTGTGGAATTACTTCCTCAGTGGTCTTATGGGCGAGATAAAGCTGTTTTGGCCCATTTTCGGCCCGAGAAATTAGGGCCAGGTCTTATTATCGGTTCGGCTGGACAATAGGCCGTTTATACGATGCGGTTACGAGCCGAGGCACGAAATATGCGAGGTTATGTGAGTTTCTGATGAGCGAAATGGTTGAAGTGAAGTTTTTCCTCGAACTTTATTGGCTTGGAGTATATGAGCGATTCCAGTTCGGGTTTTAGTTGATTGAGTTATTTGTTAGGATTTTATTCTGAAAGGCGTGGCAGCCGTTATACTGTGAAAAGTGAGACTTAGAGCTCGTGTCTCAAGGTGGGTGGCGGCATTTACGTGTAGATGTCTATGGGTTCCAGTAACCACTTAACCAGGTGGGCCGTGAGGTCGTCCATCCATCGAAGCAATAAAAAAAATGATTTTTACTGCACACTTTTGAATATTATGATGTTTTTTTTTTCTCTATCGATATATATTTATTGTACCAAATACTATTTGATTTTTTATGGGTTTAAAATTACGACAATCGGTGAAAGTTTAAATGGCAGTTACATGTTTGCATTTACCAGACAAGCGATGTCACAGCCCACTTAATATTAAACGATCACTACGGCTAGAAGCCTCAATATTAATACCGCTACCCAATTTGAAACACATTTGGAGATAGTTACACTCAGTGGGCTGTGTCTATGGGTTAATTCACTCGTCGAGCTCTTCGTCGCAAGCGACGGGTTCGACGAGGACGGCGACCGGTGCTTGTGGTACCTAAAGCACTATTGATGGATCGAGAGGATCAGTAAGGACGTGGGCGACGTCGACTGTTTACCATTCGGCCGCAGGTTCGGGTATGATATATGGGACACGACTGTTTCACTAAGTGGATGTTTTCTCTCAATAGATTGACGGTCCGAATGTTGTTGTTGTTCGGAGTTTGATAGTATGCAAACTTAACTTAAAGTAGACCGACCGTAGATTATTGTACGTATTTAGGTCACAGACAATGCGCAATTCTTTCGTCCCATATTACCTCGCTACTGAACTTTGACAGTGAGTGTGGCAAAAACTTCATCGATATACTTACTTGAGAGATGAGAAAACATGGGACGGAGAGGCATGCGATCGAAACCTATCTTTTTTTTATTTATTTCATTGTTAGGTGGACGAGCTCACGACTCATCTGGTTTTAAGTGGTTACCGCAGCCCATAGACATCTACACAGTAAATGCGGCCACCCATCTTGAGATATAAGTCCTAAGATCTCAATATAGTTACAACCGCTGCCCCACCCTTTAAACCGAACAGCAGAAATAGGTGGGGTGTTGGTACCTATCCGTGCGGACTCACAAGACGTCCCTACCAGCAGTGTTGCGGTAGAACAAAAAAATGTGCAAAACAAAACATTGAAAAAACAAAGTCTAAAGGGCATCAAAGCATCCCAAACTTTCTCATAATAAAGCCGCGATAAATAAACTTCAAATTCCGAGTTATGATAAAAGCAGGAGACCATCAAAAACTGAAGCCAACCCAACTTGGCACTTCGGGGCCGAAGTTGAAATGGCGACGGCATGAGGTATCGCCGTCCCGGGAAATCTTTTATCGAGTTACGCCATTATCCGGAGACCCACGAGACCACGTTCCCAGGATTACGCACAGCAATGAGCAAATATTACGATTTTCATTTGGATTTTTTTTTCATGTATTAATGTATGCTAGCCTTAGCGAATCACCGATTAATTTGGACTTGCTTGCTTCTTATTTCCACTGTTTGGGTAGCGCTGTCTAGCAGTATATACATACATAAGTATATGAAACTACTATGATATGATATTGGTGTTTCAACAAGTTGAAATGTGGTTGTTATTAACAAGGTATTCCGATAAAAACAATGACAGAAACAGGTCCGATACCACCCACCATCCTGTGACTCCATTAAACAGCCACTGTAATTTCTCTAAAACATCAATCTAATTTTTTTGGCAAAAATTTCAATATTTAAATTTCAGTGGCGTTTATTTTATGGGTTACGCCTAAAACATGTATTAACTGGAAAGCTTAAATTGTTTGTCTATCTATCAACAAGCAGAAATTCAATGGACCTAACCTAGAATTGGAGATCATAATGACTCAAGAACAGGTCGATGGAGATCCTGAGCATAAAATACCTTTAATAAAGATCCAACTGGTAATCAGTAACCACAAAACAAGAACTTCTAGTTTCTAACAACTGTGTATCTCTGTAAGCAAACACAGACATAAAGCCAAGAGTTTGTACGTCATCTATATATTAATACGTGAAGGGAAAAAACTTTGTATCCCTTTTTACGAAAATTGCGCGGACGGAGGAGTATAAAATTTCCCACACTTATAGAGAATATAGAGAAGAAGTGCACAATGCTAATATTTTTTTTAAATTATGCCTAAAAATACATTAGATCAATAAAAAAAACATTACACACACTACATACCATGTATTTGACGCACACACGCATGCATACTATTTATTTATTGTCAAACTTTTGTTCTTGAGGTCAAATTGAGAATAGATTAAATATTGTTTGTCTTTATTAATATTTGCCTATAGTGTAGTCTTGGCGAAATTTGGTGATTATAGAAGTATAATAGTCTTTGAAAATGGAATCATAATAGTGTACAAACTTACAATTCCAATTAATTATAGTCGAATTTCGACTACTGCGGGACCACTAGTTCTGTTAGATACCTGATAGATTAATGTTATCTTCAAAAGATAGCATCGTTGTTTTAGAGCTGCTGAACTGTGGTCTTTAAAAACAGAACCATTATTGTTCGATCAGGTTAAAACTTCGTCTCATCACTCGCAATCGCAAGAATAAGATTGGATCTACACGATACCAATAATGTTCAATTATTTTTTCTTACTGAACAAGAAACTGAGGTGGGTGTTGCCCATCTCATTTTATTATTAATTGGTTGTTTGCAGTTATACAATACAATTCAGTGTTAGATTTTGAATGTCAATTATATAAGGATATTAATACGTGAAGCAAAAATTTTGTATCCCTTTTTACGAAAATTGCGCAGACGGAGGAGTATGAAATTTTCCACACTTATAGAGAATATAGAGAAGAAGTGCACAATGCTAATATTTTTTAAAAATAATGCATAAAAGATACATTAAATCAATAAAGAAAACATTACACACACTACATACCATGTATTTGACGCACACACGCATGTATACTATTTATTGTCAAACTTTTGTTCTTGACGTCTGTTGTCAAATTGAGAATAGATTAAATATTGTTTGTCTTTATTCATATTTTTTTATACTGTAGCCTTGGCGAAATTTGTGATTATAGAAGTATAAAATACAATCATAATAGTGTAGAAACTTATTATACAATTCCAATTAATTATAGTCGAATTTCGACTACTGCGGGACCTCTAGTATAAGGAAATCTAAGTTTAGGGTTATCACCTATTTTCTTTTTTTGCAAGAATAGTTATGTCTGTTGCAAAAAGTGAACTGTTTGAGATGAGATGAATTTTTTTATTGTTTATTTTTTATTGCCCTTGTAAGCAGACGAGCATACGGCCCACCTGATGGTGAGTGGTTACCGTCGCCCATAGACTTCAGCAATACCAGGGACAGATCCAAACCGCTGCCTACCGTTAAGTACTCTCAACAAGCCTCGTTTGAAGAAAAATATGTCATAGCGCTCGGGAAACATCGTGGAGGGGAGCTCATTCTAAAGCCAAATGGTACGTGGCAGAAAAGATCCTTGGAAACAAGTGTCGATGAACGCAGTGGCGGATGAACTCTACTCCGGTGGCGGGCGGTGCGATGGTAAAAACGAGATGTTGGAATCATCTCAAACAATGACTTTACAGACTGACTCAAACAACTTACTGGTGGTAGGACCTCTTGTGAGTCCGCGCGGGTAAGTACCACCGCCCTGCCTCTTTCTGTCGTGAAGCAGTAATACGTTTCGGTTTGAAGGGTGAGGCAGCCGTTGTAACTATACTTGAGACCTTAGAACTTATATCTCAAGGTGGGTGGCGCGTTTACCTCGTAGACGTCTATGGGCTCCAGTAGCTACTTAACACCAGGTAGGCTGTGAGCTCGTTCACCAATCTAAGCAAGAAAATAAAAAATAATAATAATTAAAAACTGTATCTATATTCACAATGCATGTCGCCAACACCAACATAGCACAAACATGAAACCCTGTTTACCTGGGCAAGTGACTGTCATTATGAACGGGCGAATCGCTCCGAGACCGCGAGTAATTCGATATCCACACAATGTTATCCCCTAGATAGAGATATTGTCATGGAAATTGGTTGGCTTGTGTTCGTCCAGCACTATCACTTGGTCTAAGCGGAATTCCATTTCAAATTAGTTCGGTAATTCCGCAGACATATTTGTGTTAAAACAAAATTATGTATATCAAATAGCACGAGGCTATTTACAGTTTAACTATTTTATGATTTTTCTTGTTTAATGACAAGCTTCTTAACCGTTTGCTAACTTTAAAGCTTATAAATAATAACTGAGAAAAAGATACTCAAACTAAAGTCTTTAAAAATATGTTAAATGGCAACACAAGTAATATCGGCAGCGGCTTTAGGCAGCGGCTTTGCTCTGGCATTGCTAACGTCCATGAGCGACGGTAACCACTTACCATCAGGTGGGCCGTATGCTCGTATGCCTGCCCGGGCAATAAAAAAAAAATAGGAAAAAAAAGAAAAAAGGTAAATTGTTTTCGTTCGCCCCTATTTCATTTTGGAATGATTGGCGTGATTATCGAGGCAAATATTAAGAAATTTTAACGTCTGAAAAGTGGTTTGGGTGGCATACGAAACGTCATTGGGTACATGAGAGCTATTTCATTTTATGTTATCTTGGCAAAATGGTTTGTGTATTGCTTAAATGGTTGGACGAGGTACGGCCCACCTGGTATTAAGTCGTTACCAGACACCATAGAGATTTTATTTTGTTTTTTCTTATTTTTACACTAGTTTATACCATGTTTTAAGTCTGTACACACGTACCTAGCCTTTATTCTCGCAATGAACCAAAGGGAAACGGGGTGACTGAAAATCAGCGCTGTTCGATTTATTGACCTTGAACAGCATTAGCTGAGCCACCTCCTTTTGCCTTTTTCTTCTTATTTTTTTTATTTGTTTTTTATTTTATTTAATGTGAAAGGCAATAAATGATTTAATATTATTATAATTATATTAATAGCGTAAATGCCGCCACCTACCTTGAGACATGAGTTATAAGTCTCAGTTTTATATTCTTCAACTCTGAATGCTAGTATGAATGAACGAACTACTTTCAAACTAAAATTAGGCAGAGTGGTGGTATCTACCCTTGCGTGTACAAAAGAAGCGTTTTATTCCCAAGAAAAGACGCCATGCTACAGATTCCTTAATTTATTTAAAACAGAGATGTATTTTAAGTAACCACACCAGCAATAATATAATTATATTTACAAGGCTTCAAAGGAACTGAATCAATAGCTTCAAAGAATTCCCAATAGATATCTCAAAACCCAAAACTTCTTTTTGCACATGTCAACCTTATATCTACTCATATGTTAAAAAATATTTATTTCCGTTAATACACCAAGTCTGCTATTAAATTGGCCTGTATAAGATCGAAAGAGGTCGAGCTCGGACGATTTTTTGGTTACAGCTTGTTTATTAATAAAGCCTATTTAAAAATAAGGCCTTCAATATCGTCTTCTCGGATTAAAATAATCTCAAAACTTACTAATTTTACAAGAGAGTGTTTTAAAGGTTTAACATGTGATATTTTTAATATTAATCATCTTTGCAACATTTATTTTTTATTTTTTACCAGTTACATATTATCTGTCTTTTAAAGTAAGATAAAATTATGTATTAACTGGCTGACCCGGCAAACTTCATAGTGCCTCAATCGATAAATAAAAGACCTAAACATTTGTATAAAAATAATATATTAAAACAAACAAAAGGAATCCGTCCGACGGGGGACACATCAAAGGAAAAACAAAATTATATTTTTTATTTAATTCCGAGCATTTTCATAATTATCTACCTTTTAAACCTTCTCTGGACTTCCACGAGTAATTCAAGACCAAAATTAACCAAAACGGTCCAGCCGTTTTCGAGTTTTAGCGAGACTAACGAACAGCAATTCATTTTTATATATATAGATAGATTTTGTTAATAGTAGTCAAAACATAGGTAAACTAAAAAAAAAAAAACTAAACTGCGTTCTTTTGACAGACAGTATTTATAAGAAAAATACTGGTGATACCAAATGATTCGGCATATTAACTCAATTTCGAATATTTTTGGAAATTGTATACTTTTAATGCGAAAAGACGATTTTTTTTTTATTGCTTAGATGGGTGGACGAGCTCACAGCCCACCTAGTGTTAAGTGGTTACTGGAGCCCATGGACATCTACAACGTAATTGCGCCACCCACCTTGAGATATAAGTTCTAAGATCTCAGTATAGTTACAACGGCTGCCCCACCCTTCAAACCGAAACGCATTACTGCTTCACGGCAGAAATAGGCAGGGCGGTGGTACCTACGCGCGCGGACTCACAAGAGGTCCTACCACCAGTAAAAATACGTATACCTACGTTTTCGTTACATCTCCCTCATCGGCGACAAAGCGCTGCTACAAACTACCGCCGCGGGAAATATGTTATGGAGTGCATTAGCGGAGTCCGCGTGGGACAGCTAACGGGTTAGTACGGTTTCAAACTCGATTCCGTGTGTCCCAAGACGCGAGAGCTCTTTTGTTTTATGTCAACCTGGTACCTGCGGCTGCTCTTTTGACATTTATTTTACTTTGTTGCCAAGTAAAATAAACAGAATTTTCCTTTTTAGCATTGTCATCTGTGAAGTTTGTTGAATTTTCGCATTTATACACGTAGAAAGCGCCCTTAAATCTATTTAAGAAATAATTGTTTTATCTCAGTTGAGGCTACAAAATTTGTGCTCTCTTCATCTATCTGACACAGAAAGGCGATAAATAACTGAAAAGTTCATAAAACAACACCAAAACTAAAAAAAAACGATTGGCAACATATGGTGGCAGAAACTTTGAGGAAAATGTGAACAAGAGAAAACTATGATTACCGAACTGCAGTACTTTATGTTTGTCACATACAAAAACGGATTCACTAAGGTAATCATAGATCGACAGATGTTAATGGATGTTGAATGGCTCTAATATAATTTTATTTAATTATAGCTTTTGCTCGCGACTTCGTCCGCGTGAAATAATTACTTTGGCATAACGCTAAATTTTAAACCCACTTCATTTACGTAGAAAGTGAAAATACATTTGAATTATAGTATGTAAAGGAGATATTTAAACCCCTGTTTTGAAACATTTTGAAGTGAAAACTTCTTTAGAATCGATGTGATTTCAAAGCGGATGCAACGGAAAAAACGACAGGTAAGAGACACAAATACAAAAATGTGTAGGATGAAGCCAGCAAAGAATGAGACAGAAATATACATACTATTTAATACAGCGCCATCTGTGAGATTTTTTAATACTAACGTGTGTATGAAAGCTCTTGTAGTGAATTTTAATTTAGGATTATACGTGAAATTAAAATATCAATTCACAGAGGGTGCTACCTTACAATTATTTACTAATGACAAAATTTTACATATACTTAAGACGTTTAGGATAATTGTATTTTAATTTTGGAAGGTTTCACTTCTACCACGTGTGAATTGCACACATTTCATAAAACAACACCAAAACTAAAAAAAACGATTGGGAACATATGGTGGAAGAAACTTTGAGGAAAATGTGAACAAGAGAAAACTATGGTTATCGAACTGCAGTACTATAAGTTTGTCACATATAAAAACGGATTCATTAAGGTAATCATAGCTCGACAGATGTTAATGGATGCTGAATGACTCTAATGTATATATTTTTTTTTATTGCCCTTGTAGGAGACGAGCATATGGCCCACCTGATGGTAGAGTGGTTATCGTCACCCATCGAAGACCTTCAGCAATGCCAGGGAGCGAGCCAAGCCGCTGCCTACCGTTTAATACTCTCCACAAGCCTCGTTTGAAGAACGGACTAAATTGATTGCAACTGTAATGGAAATATAAGTTTAAGACCTCAATTACATTTGTATAATTGTCATGTTTCATCAAATACGTAACACCAAACGCGAGATAGTTACTGGTGGTAGGACCTCTTGTGAGTCCGCGCTAGGGTACCACCACCCTGCCTATTTCTGCCGTGAAGCAGTAATGCGTTTCGGTTTGAAGGGTGGGGCAGCCGTTGTAA